>JAVSCE010007195.1:0-164870 GCA_032199065.1 Smutsia gigantea
CAACTCTCCTCTCTTTCCTCATCTATTTTTTGTGTCTTTTCCCAAATCTTTTTCTTGCTTCCAGCTCCACTAGAGAGCAAGTGCTTGTGGACGGAGCTTTGATCTGTCTCAGCTCTCTGGGAAGGGCTGTCTCTGGTACAGATCAAATATGTAGCCTGAATCCGTCCCCATATAAGTCTTACTCTTTTAACTAAAGACTCTGTGGGAGGGGGTGTTGTGCCAGGCCCCAGGCACCAGCAGGGCTGGGTCAGAAGAGCAGAAGGCTCCTTTCTTTAGGGGGCATGGTCTTTGACTGATCTTTTCCCCCTTTGTCGCCGAACCATGGTCACCCTGGCCAGTTTTGAAATCTGAGTTCTCCTTGAATCTACATGGTGAACTGACTTAGAAGGCAGAGGCCCTCTTCCCCACATCTCCCCACCACCGTATGGCTACAGAGCAGGGCACAAGGTGGCCTGGGCACATGGCCTAGTGCCTGTCAGACACCGAGTGAGTGGCTTCCTCCTCCTGCTTCCGTGCATGAACTTGAGCAAGGGAAACATCCTGGGCTTCTGCGTCCTTAACGGGTCAGGGGCACGGTGGTTTGTGACTGCGCCTCCCTCACAGGGAGCCACTCACGGACAGATGGAACAGGAGTCACAGGAAACAAGGGTCCAAGCTGTGCCCCCTGAGGCACCCAGGTTAGAGGGCTCCCCTTTCCTAGCAGAAGGCCCCGCGGTTTGCCCTGTAAGCTGTTAGGTCCCTGTGGTTGGTTGGGGCACGAGGTACAGGGAGGAGGGGGAGACTGGAGGCGACACATGGCCGAACAAATTGGGTTGTGGGGGCAAAGTCTGTGGGTGGCACTCGGTAGACATGGGCAATTTTGTTGTCCGTACATCCCCTCCCTCTGTCCCCTCCAGCCAGCTGCGGTGCTGAGAGCCAGGGGTGGTTGGGCAGGGGGCAGATTCACTTGGGAAGCTGGAGGCAGAGGGGAGGGGGGCAGGGCAGTGAGCGGTATTACCAGCCGGCTATCCCTGGGGCCTGCGTCCTGCGTCCTGTGAAAGACAAGGAGGTTCTGGCTTGAGATTTGGCTTTATACACTCTCTGCTGAATGCCTGAGAATCCAGGGAGAAGGATCTGGAGACTCAAGGGCAACTGCCTCGTGCCAGCAGTGCGGAAGGGATGCCGAGTGCAGGAAAAGGGATGTGCTCCAAGTCTCAGAGCTTGCAAGTTGCAGAGTCAGGAACTGAACTATTCGCTGCTTGTTTTAGACATTTCTGATCATCCCCCAGAAGTATTTGCCCCAAACTTAACCAACACCTCGGTCAGGTAGGTTGGCTGTAGGTGTGATTGCTGACGGCCGCGGCCTTCAGCCTTTGGCATCACGCCTATTAGATGGTAACTGTGTGGCAGAGGCAAGAGGAGGCGCGGCTGCTAGCTCCCTGCGTCACCTTGGCCAGATCTTTTCCTTTCTCTGGCCTGGTCTCCTCATCTGGGGTAACTGTACCTGCCCTTTTGTGCCTCATGGGGCCAGGAGTTAAAAGAAGAACATTCTTTTCAGACCTCTACAATTTAATTACAGACAATTCTTAACCCAGCCTAATGGGAAAGATTCTTAAGTGTACCTGTAAAATTTAGGAGGTCTGGGCGTTGCTAAGCCAGTCATTTTTCTGGGGTCCCAGGAAGGGCCTGAAGACCAGAGGGAGGGTCAGGGCCTGTGTGTGTCTGGGTCACACAGTGATCAGGCCCGGGGTGCCCACCTCTGGCTGAGAAGTGCTGCAGCTTTGTGGATCCTAGAGGCAAAAAGAGTGTGTTGAGAGACTTTTGGTTTTAATGTTCCAGGTTCCCCATATGTATTATTTCATTTAAGCATAAATATCTCACCGATGACTACTACTGTCTTCATTTTACACGTGAGGAAACTGAAGTGTGGAGGAAGCAAGTGTCATGTCACCCACCCAGCCAGTAAGTGGCTCAAACCAGGGTGTGGTGGCCTCCAGAGCCTGTGCCACAGATTCCTGGGCCTCTGTCTCACCTGGCCTTGAGACCCTGGCCAGAGGGGGCTCCCTGTGGTCCTGGGCTGGCTGCCTCAGAATGCCGAGCGGGTGGCCACCCTCTCAGGGCAGGTGGTGGGCCCTCTCTTTCCCGAGCTGAAGGAAGGGACTGCACGGGCTGGGCCTGGGGGGCGGGCTGGGTGCTGTCACAGGCTTTGCCAGGGGCTCCTTGACAAGGCAGGGCTCAAGCCCTCTTCTTAAGGATGCCCTTCTGACCCTCAGAATGGTGCAGGCTGGAAACAGGGCTCCTCTGCTTCAGTGGCTATGCACTCTGAAGCTGGGTTTGTGCAGGACGACCAGCAGTTATTTCCCGCATGAAACACCTCTATGGACTCACAAATGCCAGGGTCTAAAGTTGGCTTGCTGGGTTGGACCTGAGTAAACTCTGTTGGTAAGTCTCAGAGAAACTGACCCCTCCACCCCGACTGTGCCCCGAAGCAAAGCCTGGGTGCAGAGCAGTTTCACTGCTGCAGCTCTAAGTCTCAGCTGCACAGGGACGGGGTCACCAAGGGGGACAGATAGTCCCAGGCTCTTAGGCCAAGTGTGCAGCGTGGAGGTCAGTACAGCGTGCATGTCCACACTTGATAAGCTTCCCTGAGATATATGAGTCTCCGCCTCCAAGAAGGTGCGGTGCATGCACAGTGTCACGCCTGAGACCCAGTCCCTGAGCACAGCGAGCTCTCCACCCACGGATGCCTTGAGCCATTGGCAGATGGCAGAAGGGAGGGCTGGTCCCCAAACACGTAGTAGAGACAAGCTCCCTTCTGCTCCGTACGTCTTTCCAGGCTGTGAAGACGCCCTTCCTGCCCTCCCCATGCTGTGACCTTGGGGAGTCACTTCTCCCTGGACCGCAGTTACTTTATCAGAAATTGGAGTGAAACTTGCCTTCCTCCTTCACAGCACCTAGAGATATCTGATGGGAAAGTGCTTTCAAAATTATATGCAAAAGCAGCACAAATCTTATTGAAATAAAGGTATTTTTGGTCATGATTTCACCTCTGGGAAAATTCCAAATCCTTTGAGGCCACCTGTTGCTCAGCAGAGGCAGAGCCAGGGGCGGTGTTTCCTCTGAGCCGTCCCACCCAGAGCTGGAGCTGGCTCTGGATTTCTGCTGCTATATGGATATTTCAGGAAAGTTTCATCTAGAAACCCAGGAGCCCCAAAATGAGTTGGGTCTCTCTTTCCTGCATGGCTGCGGGCACGTTAATTTATCTTGCTGGTATCAGTCTCAGCATCTGTAAAATGGGCTCACTGGTGGCATTTACCTCTTAGGTTATTAAGACATGTAAAGCCCTTGGTAGAGAGCTCACTCAGTGTTTTCATCTTGCACTGTGCTAGGCACAGAGAGATGAAGAGAACATGACCCAGCCCTTAGGATACTGGTGGGGTATGGAGTAGGTGGGCACCCGAGGCATGGTATAAACCAGTGTGGCAAACCTAGTGACAGTGTCCACCTGCCCCTGGGATTGGGACGGTCTCCAGTGCTTCCCCTGGGGCTACAGGTAAGGCAGGACACAGGTGAACATCATCCTCCCAGGCTCTCCATCAAGCAGACAGGCCTAGGAGTTAACGGCCCCAAGGGTCATAGGAATGCTGTTTTTTAGGGGAAAATCCCTTCCTTAAAAAAAAAAAGTAAATTGCCCAACATTTTCAGCTGCACGGATGGTTCAGGAGAGGACAGCTTGTGGACAGGACATGAGGCAGTCAGTCAAACTGCCGTAACACGGGTTGCATGTTACATGGAAAAGCCTTTATGTGGGGTGTTGCAGAGTCCCCGGGACCCTGCTTCCCCAGCTCCTCCCATCAGGAAGGGATGGTGGGCTTGCACAAGAACCATTAGCTATGTGACAACCTGCCAGCTGCCTTGAGGCAGCTGGGGTGGGGGCCTGTGCGTTGAGAAGGCAGAGGTATTTCAGGGCTGGGGAGCCCGTGAGCAGAGGGGGTGAAAGGACAAAGGACGGAGAAACTCTTCAGATGCCAGGACAAGTGCCCAGAGCTGGGCCCAGGTTGGAGGTGGCTGGCAGGAGTTTGGAGCGGGGATGAGTTGCTAGCAGCTGGTGACTAGGAGCAGTTTGCCGTCTGCGGTCTAGGACTTTGCTGAATGGGGCTCAGCTCTGCTGCCTTTGGCTGGTAATGAGTTCATCTAAAGTGTTTGGCCTCCCTCGCCTTGCAAGGGCTCGGGGGTGGGTGGTGTGTTGGGGGGAACAAACTATAGCATTCTGTCTTCATTAGGATTATAGGGAGGTGAAACCACCCACACGTGTGTGGGCAGGGAAGGTTCACTGGGAACTGAAACCACGTTCCTTAGGGCGGTAGCAGGTCGGTCTGCTCCTTTGTAGACCTGCTCCCCGCTTCTCGTCTCCTAAAAGAGGTGTGTGCTGCATCCACGTGGCTCTAGCCCCATCCGTCTCTGCATCCACACCCATTTCTCGGTCCCTGCTGGTCTCCGCATTCATGCCCACACCGCCACTTAAAGAAGCTCCCTTCTGCACTGCAGGTAAATGCTAGCTTCCAGAATTTAAAAAGAGTCCGCAATATTCAGGCTGGGTTGGTTCCCCCAGGCTGTGTTTCTCCTTTCTGCTTATGCCACTACCCCTGCCTTTCCTTTCCCTCCTCCACCTCTTCCCTTCCCCCGACCAAGTTGTCCCCTGTCTCCAGCTGCTTCCCTGTCTTCCTTGTACTGCTCTCAGTCTGCCACCCTCACCCCCACCTAAAATGGGGGCCCAGAAGTCTCTGATCAAAGTTTGTTTAACCATGGCAGGGATACCCAGCTGCCTGTGCTCTGATAGGAACTGGTAAGAAACCACAACTCTGGGATTCAGAGGGAGCTGGGGGGTTGGGCACCCCAGAAGGACCCTGGGTAGCCTTTGCGGAGGCTCAGCCACTCTTCCGTCTCTTGGGGTCGTCTCTCCCCTCTCCTGGCTTCAGCCATCTTTTATAGGCAGATGCCTCCCAGATCTCACCTGTCTCTGAACTTGAGAGTGATGAATTTAAATGCCTGCAGGTGGACATCCCTGCCTGAGTGTTTCTCGCATTCCCCAAGCCCAGCACATCTAAGGCAGAAGTGATACGGCACCTCCAGGCACTCCTCCCCCAGGAGGCCCTCAGGGAGGCATTTCCCCAGCCCCAGGGCCCAAAGATGGAGCCACCCCAGCGCTCCTCTCTCCCTGACCGCCAGTTCACCACTCCTCACTAAGGGGATTTGTCTCTCTCTCCCTCACCACTGTTGTTGCTTTTTTTTTTCTGTCAACTTTTTTTTTAATAGACTTTAATATTTTACAGCAGTTTTAGGCTCACGGCAAAACTGAACAGAAAGTACAGAGTTCCCGTACCCTGCTGCCTGCACGCATGCACAGCCTCCCCGGTTATCAATGTCCCCCACCAGAGGGGCACATTTGTTACAGTGGATGAACCGGCATGGACACGCCATTATCACCCAAAGCCTGCGGTTCTTAGGAGTCACTCTTGATGCCGTACATTCTATGTGTTTGGACAAATGTATAATGACATGTATCCACCATTAGAATGTCATAAAGAACACTTTCACTGCCCTAAAAATCCTCTGGGCTCCACCTCCCATCTCCTACCCACTGGCAACCACTGAACTTTTTACTGTCTCCATAGTTTTGCCTTTTCCAGAATGTCATACGGTTGGGATCGTACAGTATGTAGCCTTTTCAAATTGGCATCTTTCACTTAGTAATATGCATTTGAGTTTCCTCCATGTCTTTGCATGATTTGATAACTTTTTTTTTTAAGCACTGAAAAATACTCCATTGTCTGAATGTACCATGGTCCGTTCATCCTCACCTACTGAGGGACAGTTTATTTGCATCCAAGTATAAGCAATTATGAATAAAGCTGGTATAAACATCTCTGTGCAGGCTTTTGTGTAAACATAGGTTTTTAACTACACTGGGTAAATACCAAGTAGTGTGGTTGCTGGATTGTATGGCGAGAGTATGTTTAGTTTTGCAAGCAGATGCCCAACCGTCTTCCAAAGAGGCTCTACTGCTGTGAATTCCCAGTGGGAAGGAGAGTTCCTGCTGCCCCACATCCTCGTCAGCATTTGGTCGTGGTGGTATTTTGGATTTTCACCATCCTAATAGGTGTGGAGTGGTATCTTGTTTAACTTTGCATTTTCCTGATGACACATGATTTAAAACTTCTTTTCACGTGCTTACTTGCCATTTGTACGTCTTCTTTGGTATGGTGTTTGTTAATGCTTTCTAATCAGGCTGTTTGTTTTGCTATTGAGTTTTAGGAGTTCTTTGCCTATTTTGGATAACACCTTGATAGGCGGTGTCTTTTGCAAATATTTCCTCCTAGTCTGTGGCGTGTCTTCTCATTCTCTTGACAGTGTCTTGCAGAGCAGATGTTTTTAATTTTAATGAAGTCCAGCTTATCAATCATCGCCTTCATGGGGCTCATGCCTTTGGTGATGGATCTGCTTTTCTGTGGACCACGCCAAAAGTCTGGCTACTGGCTCCCCCAGCTCTTCCTCAACTTCCCTCTTTCCCTGCACTTTGAGGATCTCTGGGACCTCAGCCACACAGGCCCTTCAGTTCCTCAGATGGCTGTGCTTCTCCTCCTCTGGCCTCACTCACTGCTCCTCTCTCCCAGCTGCGTGCCCAGCCAACTCCTGCCTGTCCTTTGGAACTCATCTCAAGGCTGCTGCCACCGGGCAATCTTTCCTGGCGTCTAGTCCAGCTCAGGCGCCCCTCTCCCAGCCCCTGGACTTCTCCCTCCTTCCACTGTCACAATTCTAAGATGCAGCTCCCTGCTAAGATGTAAGGTTCCTGAAGGCAGATGGAATTTCTTTGTTGGTCACTGTTTATCTCCAGAATCTAGCACTGTGCTTAGCGCATGGTGATAATTATCATTATAATAGCAAATTACAACTACAGAGCTCTGTGCCAGAAACCCTCAAAAGCAGGTTATTATTGAGCTCATCTGCTCTCCGTACTAACCCTGTGAATGATTAGTGATTCTCAGTTCATAGATGAGGAATCCAAGGTGCAGTATGCCCAAGATCACAGGGCAACAGGAAGAGCTGGGTTCAAAGCAAAACATCTATGTCTTGAGTCTGTATTCTTTCTCATACTGGATTGCCTCACCGGTTCATTACATCTTTGAATTAACAACTACCTCAGAGAGAAAGACTGAGATGGAGACAACGGGGGATATTGCACGGGAGCAGGTGATTACAGATCAGAGTGAATGAAATAGGCATTTGCCTCTGAAGGGCTCCTTAACAGTTGTTGACTGACGGATGGACAGACTCCACGACAGAGACACTCTTGCCCCAGCCCTTCCTTCTGGGATGAGCAGCATGAGGCAGGTAATTGGCAGAACACAGCCTGAGTCCTTTGTGAGGGGCACATTGGAGGGATGCTGCAGGGCCCATTAGTACTGGGCCACCTGGGGGAGAGACGGCCTGGCCACATAATTACTGCTGAGATGTCCGGGACGTCAATCACAAGATTTGGGCGGTCATCCCCAGCAGCTCTGGCTCTGCCACAGCCCTTTTGAAAGAAGACACTGACGTGTCCAAGGGATTCTCCGGTCACTGCCTCTGACCCTGTCCAGGCCACATCAGGAGTCTCCGTTTTTGCAGACACTTGGGAAATCTGCCCCCCACCTTCCACAGTCACCCCGTGTCAGGAAGTTTTGCTATCCACTTCTCACATGTAAAAGGAATTTTCCCGGTTGGTGAAAATATAATTGAGAGGCCTGGGAAAGTTCTGTTTCTCTCTGGGGGACACCTGGATGTCATCCCCTCACTCGACAGGACTAGTGGCCTGAGCAGCTTGTTCATTCTGAGAGTCAAGCCATTTTGGTTGTTCCTGTTCTTTAAAGGAGAAGAGAGGCCCTTTTCATGTGCGAAACGGGGACTTAGTGGGCCTCCAGAGAGAGAACGTGGCTTTGACAGAGACCAGAAGGTGCCGACTCACAGAGAAGCTGATGTGAAACCAGAAGGCCTCAGAAGAGACGGTGTCCACACGCTGCTCGGGAGAGCCAGAAGGAGGCGGGGGGTTGCGGGGGGCGGGGAGGCCCAGTGCCCTGAGGGGGAGGGTGTGTCACCCACGCCAGGCTGGTTCCTGTTCCCCGGAGATATGAGGAAGGTGTGGCCAGGCAAGTAAGATGGCTTGAAATGCAGGGGAGGAACCTAGAGGCCAGGTAGGAAAGAGCCTTCCTTACCCAGGAGGCTGGGGAGACTGCTGAGGTCGGACGCAGAAGGAGAGCAGATGGCTAGCAGCCCGGGATGCCCTCACACTCGAGGGCCAGGCCCAGGAGGGTCAGAGGCTCTCCAGACCCAGAACGGTGGGGGCTTGACCCCCTAGAGGACTGGGGCAAGCAAATGGACCTAGGGATTTGGGTGGCCTGGGCAGTGCCCACCGATCTTGCTTTTTCTACATTTCTGTCAGAATTTGGTAATATGTCGCTTCATTCTGTTGGATATTCCTGAGAGATTGCCCTTAACTTCTAATAAAAGTCCCTTTACAAGATTTTTTATCATGTTAAAGGAAAGAAGCCATTTGTATGTTTAAGTGCATTTATAGGAAGTTCAAGAACTGGCAAAACCAATGTATGGCGACTGAAATCAGAGCAGTGGTGGCCTCTGAGGGGACGTTCTGGCGTGATGACGATCAATATTCTATGTCTTGATTCAGATGTTGGTTACATGGGTGTATGCATTTGCCTAAGCTTATTGAACTGTACACTTAAGATCTGTGCATTTTACTGAATGTAAATTATATCTCAAGTAAGCAAACAAACAAAACTTACTTTGTAATGGGGGAAGAGATTTTCCCACTCTTCTTCAGTGGCCAGGTCCCCTGGAAGCAGTCCAGCATCGTTGAAAGCACCCTGGCTTTGGGGTCAGTGTCTGGTTCTAATTATTTTCTGCCACTATCCTTGTGACCTTCAACAAGCTGATCTCTGATTCCCTAATCTTTAAAATGGGCTGGGGGATTGTTATGCTAAGTAAACAAGCTATACAGCAAATTGCCTGGCATACAGATGGTATCACCTCCTACAGGAAGCCTTCCCTACCTTCTCCAGACTACATCCAGTCTTCATTCCCAAACAGCAGCCTTGGTGTATGTGTAATTCAAATCTGTGTCTCAATAACTGGCACACCTCAACAGTCACAGACCAGTGGAGTTGTTTATTGAACAAATTGCAAATATGGCACCTGCAGACGCCAAGAATCTACTAAGTCATAGTATTTTTATCTTTCTGGACTCACCTCCAACAGGCTCAGACCTTGAGGGCAAGAGCGGGTACTGCTCAGCTTTGTATCTCCCCAGCTTTGACAAGTGGTCAATAACTGACCAGTGAGTGAGTGACCAATAAGTAGAATAGTACAGGCATCAGTAATTGAATAAAAGCATGAAAAAAATGCACGAACTATTAAATGTAGCAATCAGCGAATGAGTCCATTAGGGCGTAAGGAGGCAAATAGGTGATGGTGAATGAATGGATGAGTACAGACGTAACGAAGGAAGGAAGGAAGGCTGATTTCCTTCAGTCTGAAGGGCTGTGTGGGGTGGCAGCCCAATGGCCCAGTTCCAGAGCCCTGGGCAGAGTCAGGGCCCGGGCATCTGAGGGACAGCCCTGGGCAGAGCTCAGCCCCTGGAGCCTTTCAAATACTGCCCAATACATTCCGGAGAATTCCTTTCTTTTGGGCCGCCATCCACCACCCCTCTGTGGACATAGCTGTGCTGAGGGGATAGGAGCAGGGCTTGCCTCCAGGGGCTAAGTCCATGCTGTCCCCTCCCCGGACACCCCTGCCACGGGTGGGCACGAGGGCCTCTCCCTCCCTCAACAGCACATCCCGAGCAGATGTCACTCCTGTCTTGTCAGCAACAGAGTGGCTGTCAGAAGGTTGCATTATTTATCTGCTCTGTAACATTTACTGGGATTTAGTGTTTAATAACTGTCATTCCAATATATCTTTTCTTAATCCCCTCAGATCTGCTGCTGTAGCAATTTTAAATATTTATCAACACTCTTCTTGTATCCGCTGGTTGGGTTGCAATTTTCTTGTAATTAAAGATTTACAAGACACTGCTTGAGATTTACAGAGGATTGGTAGAGATCACAGGGGGAGGGGAGGAGAGAGCGGCTCTCAGAATCTGTTGCTTGGAATCCAAAGCTGGAGGTCCAGGGCTGGAAAAGCGGGGAGAGGTGGATACTCAGTGGTTCCCACTGCCCGGTGCTTGGAGGACCTCATGGTGAGGTACAGGCCACAATAGTCCACCGTCCTCGCCAGCCCTGCTTTGTGCTGGCCTTGGGCTAGGTGCTGGGGGACAGCAGGGAGCAAGGCAGAAAAGGCCCCTGCTGACACAGAGTTTACATTCTAGGGATGGAGACGGGCAATAAACCTGCCCACAAATTTTAAAAAATCATTTTGGATTTTGAAAAATGCGATAAATGGGAAAGCAGATTATGACTGAAGGTGGGACATGTATCAGAGTTCTTTATTACAATAGAAACTGACTCAGCAAAAAGAAATTTCTGGAAGGATTGGACAGTTCATCATGGATGAAAGGAAACAATCAAAGAAAGAGTAAGGGAAGGCATAGGACCCAGGATTATTTGGTGGCAGGCACCAACAGTCTCTTCAGAGGGTGGCCTTTGGGACAAAGCTCCCAGACAGTGGTCTGTTATTGTGACACTCTGCTCAGGAGTCACAGTCCGGGACAGAAGGTCCTTACTCTTTGGCCAGAGGAAACCACGGCCCCTTGACTCACAGTCTGACGGGGACAGGGTCCACTGGGGGTGGGGTAGTTACCCAGAGCAAACTCTGGGTGATGAGACCAAAGGAGCAGGTAGAGGAGATGGGCATGCTGAAGGGTCAGGGGTATACCGCATCTCTGAAGGCTTTTCTGAGGATATCTGAGTTGAAACCAAAATGATGAGAAGGAGCCAGACACAGGAAGAGCTGGGAGAAGAGGGAATGGCAAGTGAAAAAGCCCTGTGGTTGGAAAGAGCTTTTGGTTTTCAAGGGTCAGTGTGGCTGATTCTGTCTTCCCTCAGAGGATGGGCCATCTCCAGCCCTCAGAGTTTCCCTGGGCCATGTTATGGGGCTGGAATTTTGTTTATTTCAGATGGAATAGAACAGAAGACCCAGGTCCAGGGGGCATTCTTCCAGTTCCTGTGACAGCAAAACCAGTTAGGGGATGAAATTTTGGTCAAGTCATGTTTCTGGAGGCCTGTGGTAGGCTTGGTGGACTATGGATGGATAAGATATGGACACAGTCCTCAGAGCACTTATGCGCTTGTGGGGGCGAGGCAAACAGATCCTTGCAGCAGGGCAGTTGGATACAGATACGCTTAGATAGTTGATACAAAATCTTTCTTCTTTTCTAAGCTATGTGTTTTGTGCTATAAAGTCCCCCAAAGTACTACCTTTGCAGCATCCCAGTGATTTTTTCTTCATTGGTTTTTCTAAGCCTTTGATTCTTCATATATAAAATGGGAATCATAATAGTGCCTTATTCATAGGACATTTTTATAGGGATTAAATGAGATGTTCCATGGAAAGTGCTTACCTATGCCTAGCACATAATAACTGCTCAATAAATTCTAATTATTAGGTTTAGTAACAAAAGACATGTACATTCCACTACCCCAAACCAATGATTTTGAGACGCTGCGTTCTTATGTTCATTCAATTTGAAATACTTCCTAATTTTTATTTTCTTTGGCCCATGGATTGTTTAGAAGCATGTTATTTAGCTCCCAAATACTGAGGGACTTTCTAGTTATCTTTCTGTATTGATTTCTAATTTATTTCTCTTGTGGTCAGAGAACATACTTGGTATGACTTTAATCCTTTTGAATGGACTGAGTTTTATTTATGGTAGAGCTCAGGAGATGGTCTCT
Source organism: Smutsia gigantea (assembly GCA_032199065.1). Taxonomy (NCBI): domain Eukaryota; kingdom Metazoa; phylum Chordata; class Mammalia; order Pholidota; family Manidae; genus Smutsia; species Smutsia gigantea. The sequence goes on from JAVSCE010007195.1 coordinate 11,925, forward strand.
CCTGATGAAAGTTTCACGTTGGCTTGAAAAGAATGTGTACTCTCGCTGCTTTCGGGTAGAGCGCTTAGCAAGTTGATCCAGTCAAGTTGGTTCATGGTGGTGTTCACATCTCCTATACCCTTGCTAATTTTCTGACTCCCTTGTTCTATCAGTTATTGAGAGGAGGTTTGAAAATCTCTGACTTTAACTGTGGATCTGTCCGTTTCTCCCTGTAGTTCTATCAGTTTTTGCCTCATGTGTTTTGAAGCTCTGTTATAAGGTATAGGCATATTTAGAAGTGTTCCGCATGAAGGGGTTACCTGGCCCAAAGTGTGAATTGAGAAAGTTGAGAAACCATAGTCTAGAGCTGATGATCACCCGCTGCTGAGGCAAGACCCTTCTGTGTGCTCCAGTCAGTGCCCCAGGGCTCATGGGGCTTCCCTGCTTGGCCCATAGGGATGGGCACTATTCCCAGCTCGGATGTGTTGAGCGCCGTTCACTTTAATCTGTCCAGTTTATCCTTTCCCCGGCCTCGCGTAGATGCCTCACACATATGTGCCGATCAGTACTCAGCTGAATACTGAGGAGGGTTCTCTTTCGGTCTCCAGGCTCTCCCTCCATGCAACTCTTCCCAGTTTTCTTTGCTGTGAATTCCACTGCGTTGACCTCTCAGCGTCGTCTCCTCTGCCAGGCCATCCACCAGGCTCCACCTGGGTTCCCCCTCCCTACCCATGGCCTGGAAACTCTCTTAAGGTAGTGAGCCAGGGCAGTCACAGGGATGACCTTATTTATTTCCCCTCCCAGAGAAATCACTGGCCTGCATTGTCTTATACATGGTGGTTTCCTGTGTTTTGTCTGGCTTTTGGTTGGTTGATGTGGGAATGCGAATGCTGTCTCTGTTACTTCGCCTTGGCTGGAAGCTGGTCCCTTTGGATCTTGGAGACCGGTTTTGAGATGCTGCATGGGACATGTGGCAAACTCAGTAGGAGAATCCCAGTGGCGGCCCTGAGGCTTTGGGAGCCCACACAGACTCTCTTTGTCAGGTCACCAGTCTTTTGAGAAATAGTTTTAGCTTATTGCTAGCCCAGATAGATTAACCTCTGACCACCGGACGCCTCACGAGGGCCTCAGCCAGGCAGACACCAGTGGCTCATGGGAGTTCTCGTATCAAGGGTCCCTGTACCAGCTCTTCCTCAGCCTACACCTGTGACCTCATGGAGAGTTGGCTGAGGAGGAGAACCAAGACTGCTTTGCCAAACTCCCTGTGAAATGTGGGCACCCGCCCGAAGTGAGCTGTCGTAGCATTACGGCCCACTCGGGAGCATCCCTGAGGTAGAGGACAGCTTGTGGACTATGCTTTGCTTGGAAGGAGAGATGGCCTGAGGTAAGGCTCTCACTCATCCGTGCGCTTTACTGACGGGTTGGCCAGATGGTCAAGAACCCCGGAAGGGGTAAGATTCAAGAACTGGGGACAAGGAGATTTAGAAAAAAGATGGGTGGATGGACCAGAACGGACACAGAATAGGAGAATACTCCTGTTCCACGGGGATGTTTACTCATCTCCTGTTGGCAATCAGGTGGACAAGATGGTCCGTTTTGTGGATGTCAGCTAGGCTTTTCCCTCAGCAACACTAGGGCGCGCTCACGGGCTTCTCGCAGAGAGGCTTGGCACGTGCTCAGCCATGTACTTTCACCGGCGGTTACTGCCGCTGTGGTTAAATGCCCCACATTCCGAAAGCAGAAACCAACCCTGAGCTCCTGACTTGGTTCCATGACCTCAGGGCACTGGTCAGCTGCTTTAGGCCAGGCTGTTCTTTCAGACCCCATCCGTGGAGGGGCTAGGATTTGTTCTCCTGGAATACACAGTTATTCCTAGTGGAATGAAGGGCCCTGCCAACCAGGCTCACTTTTGCAATGATGGCTCTGCAACCTTTGTTTGCCCAAGGAATACATTCCTGGAATCGAACTAGGCTGTGGCAGACAGGTTTTGCTGCCTCGGATGGATCAGAGAAGGCCCCAAGATGGCCTGTGAGGTGCCCGGTGAGCCAGAGCTGGCTACAGGCATGAGCGGCCAGCCAAGTCCTGAAGGCTTCATGCTCTGTGCAGCGCTCAGCGGTTGTCATGCGGGGGAGGGCACGGCAGGGTGGCAGTGCGTATGTGCGTGTGTCTTGCATGCCAGCATCTTATCGTTCTCATCTTATCTTGCTTTAAGGCAAGGAATGATTAAAGAGGTCTCAGAGGGAAGGAGACAGTGTGAGCAGTCTCTGATCCCTTGTTTGTTCAGGATCTTGCATAATTTCTATCACAGAGTAGTTTCATTTTTTGAGTGAGAGGAAAGAAAAAAGCGAATGAGAGAATCTGTGCATCCTTTGAGTTGGAACGGATCTCAGAGATTATCTAGTCCCATCCCCAGCCTTTCTGAGACTCTCTTTGTTGGCATGATCCCCCAACTGGTAGCCACCTAGTTTCTGTTTGTTATTATATATACTAGTCGTTTTGGCTAAAGTATATCCCGGGCTTACCCTTGTGGCTCTACTTTACATGCATTAACCTCATATAAAGACACAGCTTCAAGTCGCTTCCTCAAGCTCACACAAATAGTCAAGACAGAAATTGAAACCAGATGCATGACTCCATTGCTTAAACTCATAACCGCTATGTCGTATTGTCTGAATATATGTTGTCACAGAGCTCTCACTACCTCACAAGATAACCTGTGCTCTCATTCAGCAGCTTTGGCTGTTAGAAAATTTTCTTATGTTGAGTTGAAGCCTACAGTCCTGTAACTCTTCACTCACTGTTCTGAGAGCCCCCCCTGGGACGTCTGAGAACCACTCTCCCTCTCGCACATGACTGTCCTACAGATGGCTCTCATGGGCTGCAAGTGTGGAAGGGACTCAGCTAGACCCCCTTTCTGGTGCCCTTGTTTAAGTGCCTGAGTTGATCCGTGCTCTTAGCATGTGGCCGCCAGGCTGAGCAAGGAGAGTCCTGACCAGTGCAGAGAGTCCCAGATCACTGCATCCTGTCTAGACACTGTACTGTTACCAATGCCACTTCACTTCGCGTTAGCTTTTTTGTCAAGAGAAATTCTTCCACTGCTCTGGTCTACTTGCTGAATTCCCATGGAATTTAGCTCAAAGCAGGAAGAAATATGAAGGCAAGAACAGCAAACTCCCCTGGGTCTGGCCTCTGGGCAGAGGAGGGTGGGGAGGCTGCACATGAACAAGAGGAGACTCCTGGTTTGTGGGGTGATGCTCGGCAACTGTCTCTTCTGCAATGGAACTGTGAGGTGTGTGTGTACACGCATGTGCGTGTGTGTCTGTGTGTGTGTGATGTAGCAGAGTATGAGTCTAATCTTCTAGAAAACAGCTGTGGAGGGCCTAAGCCTCATCTATTGGGCCTTTCCATTCTCATTTTGGATGTGCTTGAATCTCATTTCGTTGGAAAACCATCTTCCAGACTGAACTGAGCTCAGTGCCTGAGATGGCCCCCAAACCGCCCCCCGTTCCTCCAGCCCCCGGTGCACAGAGAATGAAGGCGGCTGCATTGGCCTGGAAACCCAGGAGGTCCAAAGCCAGGTTCTGGTGACCTGGGTCATGGCTGCAGGGGGCCTGCCTACTGCGGTGAACCGGAGCCTCTTGGACCCCTGGGGCCTCAGTGTGTGTGTGTGTGTGTGTGTGTGTAGTGGTTCTCCATTAATGTGCTTCTCGCATGCAACCCCGTGCTCATAGCCTTGGATTTCCTCCTAATTAAGATGTAACGTGGCTCCCATGCCCAGAAGAGGATGAGTATAAGAGGTCTTGGATATGTGGGACCCTCTCAAGTCTGGAAATGGGTAAGGGGTGGGCAGCCAAGTGTACCATCAGGAAGAGGCAGGGAGGTGAGATACTGGGTAAACCAAATAAACTTTCTGGGCCTGTGTCTATAAAATGAGGTTAAAGCTCTCTACCTTCTGGGATAGTTGGGAGGAGTCCAGAGAACGTGTACAAACACCTGTCTCACTGAGGATACTTGCTAAAGACAGTAGCTGTCATTGTAGGGAGACCCTCCTGCCTCTCCCACCCTCTCGGGGACAGCATGGGAGTGAAGGGCTAATACCTGCGGCCATTCTTTGCTCTGGGTGCTGTCATTAGTTAGAGTGATAATGACAAGAGCCCGTACGTACAGCTCCCGAACACTGTGTGTTCCCAGAACACACAGCCCTGGGGCTCAGGGACAGCACTGGCATTTCAGAATGGATCCCTTTCTGCTCCCGGCTCTCCCCCAAATCATTGCTCTTCTCTCCGAATGTTCGCAGTTGAGGGGCTGGCTGTTTATCAGCTGCAGGAGAAGGAGGCAGGGTGCTGGAGGGCATGTTTCTGTCTTGCTAAGGCTCTGCGCTCCACGGGGAATGGCCAATTAGAGCCCAGCTCCAGGAGATGCATCACTGTGGCACCTGGCTCCTTGGGCCCCTCGGCCGTAGATCACAGCCGAAGTGGGTGATGAGGCAGGACATGATCACCGGGCAGAAGCTGGGAAGCCAGGGAAGGCATGAAGAAGCCATGAACTCTCCACTGCTCAGTGTCCCGGGGCAGGGGAGAGCCCAGGTACATTCCAACATGCTCTGGGATGGCTTCTGAAGGAACGGCAGGGTTTGGGTCTCACTGGCATGTGGTCCTGGCCCCCTTCCCCACTTGCCCTCATTTCCCTATAGCTTTGGGGAGACGCGGAAGACCAGAAGACAAGACTGAAGTCGGAAGGTCTGGCTAGTTTCTAGCTTGATGTTAGTGGTTGCTTGTCAGAGCACTTTGTGGTTGTGTGGGTGGGAGGAAGATGGAGGCCTGCCAGCCCTGCGCCCCTCCATGTCTCATCAGCCTCACGATGCAGGCCTTCATGCATTCACTCACCGTTCATTCCCTCATTAAGCAGCTTGTGATGGGCACCTACATGAGCCAAGCTGTGTTCTCAGTGCCAAAGACAAGAAGTGAAGAAGACTCTGCTCCCTGGACGTGGCTGTCTTAGGAACACTGGCGGGCCACTGGGAAGCACTCCCAGGGTGAGTCCTGTGATGGTCTCCCTGGAAATACTGAGAAGAGGCCCTGACTCAGGACTGGGGAGGCCATGGAGGGCTCCTTGGAGGAAGCGACACCTAGGCTGACACCCAGAGGCTGGATAGAACTAGTTGGCTGAACAGAGGAAGGGGGGTGTTGTGGGGGAGAATGTTCCAGGCCCAGAGAACATTGTATACAAAGGCCCAACAGAGACAATGAGTGTGGTGTGTCCTAGCAATTGAAACATTTGTGTGACTGGGTCTCAGCGTGGGAGGGAGTGACACAGCAGATGCATAGGAGGCAGGCAGAGCTGGGTGGTGAAGGGCTATGATTCTGTGTCAAGCAATGTAGTCTGAAGGCAATGGGGAGCAATGAGACATTTTAAGCAGGGAAGTGAGAGCACCAGGTTTGCATTTTAGACAGAGCGCTTTGTCTGCGGATTCCCCCCCACGAAAGGATGGAGGTAGGGAGGCCAGGCCCAAGGCTGCTATAATGGTTCAGGGCAGAGTTGAGGGACTTGCACGCCTGTCCTCCCCAGCCAGCCTCTCCGCCTTTCATCCCCGGCCCCGTGCAATGGACGTGTGCCTGTACCCCACGCAGCCAGCTCACCAGGGGCTGGTACGCCCTGTTCTTGTCCCCGATCTGTCTCACGGCTGAGCGCTCCTGCGCGGGGAGCTGTTATCTGGGCACCGCTGCTCTCAGTGCCTTGGAAGCCCTCGCTTTGTTCCTCCCGGGCCTGCTGCCGGGCAGGGCTCTTCAGAAGCTGCGTAATGGCCATAAATTCCAGCAGAAATGGGCGAGCGGCTCTGAGGATAAGGCAGGGAAGGGCAGGACCGCAGTCACTGCAACCGGACTGAGGTCCTGCATTCTCATTTTATGTCCAGAGGTGCTGGGGGACCCCTTGCTCTCAATGATTCCTTAAAAACCAAGCAGGTCAGAGATATTAGAACCCTGTGTGCTATTGGTGGGAAGGTAAAATGGTGCAAAGGAAGTGAAAATAACACATTTCTTTAAAAATGTAAATATAAAATTACAAAATGATCCAGTAATTCCACTCCTAGGTCTACACCCAAAACAACTGAGAGCAGGGTCTCAAAGAGATACTCGCACACCCATGCTCACAGCAATATTATCCGCACCAGCCAAAAGGTGGAAGTGGACCAAGTGTCCGTCAATGGATGAATGTATAAGCAAAATGTGTTGTCTACATATAATGGATTAAAGAGGAAGAAAATTCCAACACATGCTGCAATATGAATGAACCTTGAGGACATTATACTGAGGGAAATCAGCTAGTCACAAAAAGACTGTAAGATTAACACTCACTTGAGGTAGCTAGAACAGTCAAATTCATAGAAATGGGAAGTAGAGTGGTGTTTGCCAGGGGCTGCAAGGGGGGAAAGAGGGAGTTGCTGCTTAAGGGATTCAGAGTTCCAATTTTGCAAGATGAAAATATTCTGGAGACGGGTCAAACAACAATGTGAATGCGCTTAACATGTCTGAACTGTACAACTAGAAATGGTCACAGTGGTACATTTTATGTTACGTGTCTTTAACCACAATTAAAAATAAAAATAGGGACATCAGATAGCTTAATTTTTCAGAAAGTAAGGCAGGGGCGACGGTGAGTAGTGGGGTATTAGCAGCGCCCCCTTGCTGAAGACAGTAGAAGTGAGAGAGGGTCAACTCTTCATCATCCTTGTCTTGTGTTATTGGCAAAATATAGAAATTCTTTTATGGGGTGAAACTTGTCTCCTTAACCAAATGGTAACCTCCTGGAGGAAAACACTCTTCGTTTCTTGTTTGAGTTCTGCAGCAGAATTTTAAACTGGGTCTTTGTTTTGCAAAAACATTGCAGTGCTCCATGCATTGCCCACGGGCCTCTCCTGATTTCCAAACCATTTGCTTTTGAGGCAACTGTTGTGCCATGATCCTGACTGATTTTTCTCTTCTTCAGTTGTTAATTGACCTCCCCCAGCACCAGCCTTATTTTTTCAGTGGTTTTGTGGGTGATATAAACACTTCACTGACATTGATTTCATTAAATTCATTAAAATCAGCGCTTCAGAAGACTTCAGGAAGATGGTGGCGTGAGCAGGGTGGCAGAAATCTCCTCCCAAAACTATATATATCTATGAAAATACAGCAAATACAACTATTCCTAAAAGAGAGACCAGAATACACAGGAAAGCGCACAGCATGCAGCTACACCCGAGAGGACTCGGCACCCCAAGAGGCAGGTAAGATACGGAGCCGCGAACCGGCGGGACCTGAGCCCTCCCCACCCCAGCGCACCGGCGGGAGGAGAGGACTCAGAGCCGGGAGGGAGTGGAAGTACACCCCGCGAAATAACCTGCCTCGGTGATCTGTGCAGGGAGCGCTGACACACATCGCATGGTGTAGTGGAGATTGGAGAGACAGAGGGTGCAGGATCTGAGCAGGAAACGTGCCAGGGTGCTTGCAGCCAGCTCCCGGGAAGGAAAAAAAAAAAGAAAAGTGCGTGCTTTTTTCAGTGGTCTTAAAGAGACAGGAGCCCAGCGGAGGAGCTGGATCACCCTGGCACACTCAGTCCAGCAGGCTGGGAGTCCTGGGGAGTTTTGGACCCCTTAGCTGGCGACTGGGAAAGGGTGGCCGCACTTGGACTTCCCATAGAGATCAACAGCCTCCCATTCGTTCCCACCCCGGCCAGAGCTATAAAGGACCCTGCGGAGTGGTGCGGCCACGGCTGCAGAATAGTGGAGCAACAGCGCCACCTACAGCATCCCCACAGAATCTACTCCCAGTGGGCGGTTTTTTCTTTTTTGTTTGTTTGTTTTGCTTTGTTTTGTTTTTGTTTTTTCTTTTCTTTTCTTTCTTTTTTTTTCTTCTTTTTCTTTCTTTCTTTTTTTTTCTTTTTAAAGTCTTAAAGAGCCCAGCTGACATACGTGGCAACTACCAGCGACCACTTCTATAGCCATGAAAAGACAGAGGAATATGGTCCAGACTAAGATCAACCAGACAACCCCAGAGAGGGAGCCTGAAGGGATGGAAATGCACAGTCTTCCTGAAAAAGAATTCAGAATAAAAGTCATAACCATGCTGATGGACCTACAGAGAAATGTGCAAGAGCTGAGGGAGAAAGTGAGGGAAGTGAGGAAAGACAATGCAGAAATCAGACAAGCGATCGACGGGCTTAACAGCAGACTGGATGAGATGCAAGAGACTGTTAATGGAATAGAAATCAGAGAACAGGAATACAGAGAAGCTGAGGCAGAGAGAGATAAAAGGATTTCTAGGAATGAAAGAATATGAAGAGAACTGTGTGACCAATCCAAACGGAACAATATTCGCATTATAGGAGTACCAGAGGAAGAAGAGAGAGAAAAAGGGATAGAAAGTGTCTTTGAAGAAATAATTGCTGAAAACTTTCCCTCGCTGGGGAAGGAAGTAGTCTCGCAGTCCACGGAAGCCCACAGATCTCCCAACACAAGGGACCCAAGGAAGACAACACCAAGACACATAATAATTAAAATGGCAAAGATCAAAGATAAAGACAGAGTATTAAAGGCAGCTAGAGAGAGAAAAAAGATCACCTACAAAGGAAAACCCATCAGACTATCATCAGACTTCTCAACAGAAACCTTACAGGCCAGAAGAGAATGGCATGATATATTTAACGTTATGAAACAGAAGGGCCTCGAACCAAGAATATTGTATCCAGCACGATTATCATTTAAATATGATGGAGGGATTAAACAATTTCCAGACAAATGAAAGTTGAGAGAGTTTGCCTCTCATAAACCACCACTACAGGATATCTTAAATGGACTGCTCTAGAGGGAAGCACCCCTAAGACTAAAAAGATGTCACCAGAGAAAATAAAATCATAGCAAAGAAAGCAGACCATCCAAATACTAACTAAAGGCAAAGAATAAAACACCTAGTACATAAAGAATAGAGGAGGAAGAATAAGAAGGGAGAGAAATAAAGAAACATCAGACTGTGTTTACAATAACTTAACAAGAAAGTTAAGTTAGATTGTTAGATAGTAAAGAAGCAACCCTTGAACCTTTGGTAACCACGAATCTAAAGCAAGCAATGGCAATAAGTACATATCTATCAATAATCACCCTAAATGTAAATGGACTGAATGCACCAATCAAAAGACACAGAGTAACAGAATGGATAAAAAAGCAAGACCCATGTATATGCTGCTTACAAGAGACCCACCTCAAACCCAAAGATATACACAGACTAAAAGTGAAGGGATGGAAAAAGATATTTCATGCAAACAACAAAGAGAAAAAAGCAGGTATTGCAGTACTTGTATCAGACAAAATAGACTTCAAAACGAAGAAAGTAGCAAAAGATAAAGAAGGACATTACATAATGATAAAGGGGTCAGTCCAACAAGAAGATATAACCATTATAAATATATATGCACCCAACACAGGAGCGCCAGCATATGTGAGACAAATACTAACAGAATTAAAGGAGGAAATAGACAGCAATGCATTCATCTTAGGAGACTTCAACACACCACTCACTCCAAAGGACAGATCAACCAGACAGCAAATAAGACACAGAGGCACTGAACAACACACTAGAACAGATGGACCTAACAGACATCTACAGAACTCTACACCCAAAAGCAACAGGATACACATTCTTCTCAAGTGCACATGGAACATTTTCCAGAATAGACCACATACTAGGCCACAAAAAGAACCTCAGTAATTTCAAAAATATTGAAATCCTACCAGCCAACTTCTCAGATCACCAAGGTATAAAACTAGAAATAAATTTTAGAAAGAAATCAAAAAGGCTCAAAAATACATGGAGACTTAACAACACTCTCCTAATTAATCAATGGGTTAACGACCAAATCAAAACAGAAATCAAAGAATATATGGAGACTAATGACAACAACAACACAAAGCCACAACTTCTGTGGGACGCAGCAAAGGCAGTTCTAAGAGGAAAGTATATTGCAATCCAGGCCTATTTAAAGAAGGAAGAATAATCCCAAATGAATAGTCTAAAGACACAATTACTGAAATTGGAAAAAGAAGAACAAATGAGGCCCAAAGTCACCAGAAGGAGGGACATAATAAAGATCAGAGAAGAAATAGATAAAACTGAGAAGAATAAAATCAGTGCTTTGGGGGATGAGACACACAATTTCACTTTGCAACTGGTTCGTATCATATCTGTTGGTGTGGTGGTGACCATCCACCATCAACAGAGTCTGACAGACCTTTGACATGTGGGATGGGTCAGGCTGAGTTTGCAGATGAATTGGAAGGACAGTTGAGTGAGGGGTTTAGGTCAGAGTGTGGTCAGTTCCCCGGGGAGTATTTTGTGGGGTGTGGACTTTTGTGTTCAGGCACAACCTGCGGTAGCTGGAGGGTTGATACTCAGACAAGGAGGCCTCTGTATTGCCCTTCTGACACTGTGATGGTGATGACAAACGTACTCTCAATTTGCAGGAGTAATTTCCCACACACAGAAGGAGTCTTTGCAAAGCTGCCGTGTCCTCGTGTGGGAGGGGAGACCTGGGATGGGATGCTCCAGAGTTTAGAGCTAACAAGGGGGAGTCACAGAGCTGTGGTTTCAGTTCCGTCTACGGGAGGACTTTCTAATAAGGAGAATCTTTAACAGGATGGACTGCCTTGTGAGGTAATGAACGTTCTGTCACTTCAAGTATTAAAGCTGAGAAGAGATGATGGGGTGGTTGGGGAGGGAACTTCCATGGTGGGCGGGAGGTAGGGCTGGAGGATGCTTCCAAATCTAAGAGTCACTTATTCTACATCTTTTGTACTGTGGTACAGTCCTGAGGACAGGACTGAATTTTATTCATCCCAGCAGCCGCCAAGCACCACGTAAATACAGTGATAGCAGCTTTAATAAGTGAATCTGGATTGAATGCATGAACCAGTTCTCACCTTCCAAGTGGTCCTCAGCACCTGGCTGCTCTAGAAACCAAAGCCAAGGTTAGTTTCCCCATAGTCCTTCCCGTGGGGACCAGAGGGGGAGGCGGGGCCCTGAGGACAGAGGAGAGGTCCTGAAACAAGGGGCAGCTGGGTCGCTCATAAAGGTTGTTTTAAATGTATTGCGCTCTCCACAGTGGCTCTCAACCTTGACTGTACATTTAAGTCACCTGGGAGCTTTTAAAAAATGCAATACCGCCTGTATCTCACGCCTAGAGACTAATTTAATTGGTCTGAGGTGCTGGGCATCCGTTTTTAAAGCTCCCCTGGTGATTCTAATGCACAGTCAAGGTTGAGCGCCACTACCTCACCGAGGGCCAGGTGCTTTACATGCATCTTCTCATTTAATCCTCACGGTAACTCCTGAGGGAGGTCGGTGCTCCTCAGAGCGTGGCCCTGAGCCAGCAGCTCCACCTGAGGAGCCACGTCAGACATGCACGCTCTCAAGCCGCACCGCAGACTCCCAGAACTGGATTCTCCGGTGGGGCCCAGCAGTCTGTGTTCTGACCGCCTCCAGATGGTTCTGCTGTGTGCTCCAGGTTGCAAACCACAGAGCAGAGTGCTAGCAATCCCGATTCACAGGTGGGGCGGACAGGTGAGGTCAGGAGCCCAAAGTCTCAGGGACAGTAGCATCACAGCAGGGATTTTAATCAAGTGGATGCTCTGAACGACCTGAATGTCTTCCCTTTTTACATATGGTCCTCTGTGGTCAAGGCTGAGACACGCCACACTGCTTGTGGGGAGGGGGCTGGGGGCTCTTGCTAGCTCGGGTTTCGATTCTCTGTCCTCTTTGCCTAGTGCCAATATGGAGCTCCACCTGGAGCCCCATTGCTCTTGCCCTAGGGAAGCAAAGGACAGATCACCCCAGGATGCTTCTAAAACAGTTTTATTAGGTGCTTAAAATAGCTTCTGGCAGATGGTGTGTAGAACTGGGGACTGGAGCAGAGCTGCAAATGACATTTACAAAGTTGTGTGTGTGTGTGTGTGCGCGTGCGCATGGGGGGCATGAGAAGTTGAGGAACTGAAGAAGGGGCATAAAGGAGAGACAGGACAGGATGGATATTTCTAATCGACCCAAGATTAAGCAGGGCTTGAAACTGAGTTTTCTAAAGCGCTTGGGTGAATCCCATCCTGTGTCTGAGCCCACGGTCAGACATGCTGTCGACTGGCTGAGGGAACTCTGTGTGGCTCTCAGGGTTGGGAGACCCATGGACTTGATGTGGGGTACAGCAGAGTTCCAGGAAGCTTACAGGTTTTGATAAGCTGAAAACTTGCAGCTTTGTTTGAAGGTTAAGGGCAGACATCTGAGCCTTACTGTGCAAATGAAAACACAGGGAATTCACTTCCTTGTCCTCATTTTAAAGGAAATGTCTGTGTATGTAAATCTGAATCCCATTTAGGTGCAGAGATGGTGGATGTCCATCCCTCTAACCCTCCCCGGCAGCCCTGCACACTGGTGTGGGTGGCTCTGTTTCCCTTGGCAACTCCCGACTGTGATCTCCAGTCCTGCAGCTGTCAGGGTGACTCTTGGACCCTCTATGCAGTAATTCTTGCTTTTTCTGGGTTTTGGACTCATTTCAGAATCTTATTAAATCCAAGGTGCCCTCCTTCCAGAAAATGTCACAACGCATATACACAGAACAACTTGTCAGCAATTCATAGAGGCCCGTGGACTCTCCAAGTCCATCTCTGAGCCACTGGCCCTGGTGGACGGTCGTGCAGAGCATAGCCCTTCATATTCCAAGGACTGAGTCAGAGACCAGGCTCTCCTCCACTACTCCCATCAAGTGAACAGAGATAATGATACTGAAGCCGTTAGAAAGCAAGCAGGGGCCTGACCCAGGTGCCTCTGTGAAGCTGGCCGCAGCTGTGAGAGCTGGGATTGTACCAACAGTGGCCTTGAGCTCTGGACCGATACACTCGCTGCAGCTCTCACACTCAGCTCTGCCTCCTCTGCCTCCGTTGCTCCAGCCCTGAGTCCTGGGCTTGGTCTGTGGGCTCTGGCTCCCACCCACCACACACTCAGGTCCTTTAATCCTTGTTGGTACAGATGGTGCCACTTCCTTGTTATCCTCTGTAGTTAGTACCTGAGTAATTCCATCTAGCATCACACACCCCTGAGAGGAGCACATTCCACTTATTTCCTTGGTTTTTTATGTAGAAGGTAGTGTGGGTCAGTGAGCGGAGCATGGGACTTTGGAATCAGAAAATCAGAAGACCTGGGTTCGAATTCCAGCTCTCCCCTCATTGGTTATGTGACCTTGGGTAAGTCATTGAAATTTTTCTAAGCCTCAGTCTCCTTACCTATAAAATGGGCATAATAATCATATCTGTGCTGCCAGACTCATGGAGCTATTACTAAGAGCAAAGTAGAAAGTAGATCTCAGTGAGCTTAGTACTGCGTCATGATGTGCCGCACGTCACGTCATTCTCATCATGCAGGCTGAGCCCGGGTTCCTTCCTCTCTCCTCAGGCTGACAGCCCGGCCCTTTTTGATTCCTGAGGGCGGCAACGCGCAGGTGAGGTCGAGCCTCTCAGCGTCAGCACTCTCTCACGCGCTGTCTTCTCTTGTCTCCATTTCCCAGCAGCAGCCCTTGGAGCCCTAAGACACAGACAAGCAAGACCACCAGGGCACTTTTGTGTACAGAGGTGCTGCAGGTCAGGGTGGAGGATGACGGTGATTGGAAATGTCCACAGACAAGGCACAGGGGAACTCTGGGTTCCTTGACTGGGGATGGTGAGAAAGGGAACCTGGAGGGACACAAAGATTCAGAGTATGGGGGAGGCAGAGGGTAGGAATACTGACTCATGACTGTAGCAGGACGACGGAGGGTCCTGGGAGGCCGAACCAGCTTCTAGATGCAGAGTAAAGGAGACTGGCTCAGGAGGGCACTGTGGCCTGAGAATGGTGTGGGCCAGAAGGAGGCCATGGGGGCTGTATTTTCCAGTCGGTGCTATAAAATGGGCACAGAGGCCAGCTGAGGCAGTGACAGGACTCGCTGCCGCCCAGATGCTTGGTGCATAGCTCGGCTTGATGTTGAGCCTCCGGTGAGCTCCTGGCTTGTCCAGCTGACGCCTGAGCTCAGAAGCAAAGGAAGCCTGTTGGCAAGGGTTGCTCTGGACATAATTCAGATCAATGAAGAAGAACTGATTGGGGAGGGCAGACATCAGAACCTCTGGGGGAAGCCAGTTGGGAATTTTTGAGTTCATAGTATCTAAGGAAGGGAAGGCTGAGGGGACAAAATCAGATACACCCAGACTTTTAGAAAGCATGTTTCAAAAATTCAGAGGAAAGAGTCATAAATGGTGATTTTCAAGAGAATATAGATCAAGTGGTTTTAAAAACTGAAGTCCTGACAAAGTCACAAATTATCCTGAGTGTAAAAAAAAAAAAAAAAAAGAGGGCAGCATCTAAAAATAAAAGCGGCAGCTGCACAGGTAGCTTTCTGATGCACACGGATTTTAGAAGTTCTTGTGTTCTCAAAAAACTACCGACACACTTTTAAAGTAGATGAATCTGAATATAGTATAACAGGGCCGTGAAGACAGCCCTCGGAATCAGACAGTGCTTGAATCCTGATTCTGCCACCTATTAGCTGTGTGACCTTAGAGAAGTCATTTAACCTTTCTGAGCTCTGATACCTAACTCTGTAAAATGAGGATAACAGTATCCACTTTATAAGGTAGCTGTGAATGAAATGAAATGGTGCACACGAAGTCCCTCCTAGGGTGGCTGGCATATAGCAAATGCTCAGTGATCACCATTAATATTACCTTGTATAAAAAATCCAGGGAGATGGCCTTAATCAAAAGGCAACCACTCCAGTATAGCACAAGTCAGTAAGAAGTCCTGGGAGGATTAACACAGGTTGATCTGACGCCTGTGAAACCCGTACAGGCACACAGGAGGGTGTTTTTAGGCAAACCATCAAGAAGGAAGGTAGATGCTGGGCCCAGAAGAGCCAGTGTGTTGCCAGTGGTAGACAGAGGAAGGGCAGGAGGGGTCTCCCCTGTCACTGCAGCCTCTGCCCTGGAATGACCGCTTGAACAACACACACAATTAAGATGGAGGTGAGGGCCGTGAAGGTCATTCCGCACCACCTTAAACGAGTTCCTGTCTCTCTGTTACCGGGCAGGGCGTTGATAGGACTTGCAGTTGTGATGGGGGAGCCGCGATCTATGATCTACGTGAGCTGCTTAGAAGAACCACCTGGAAAGGCAGAGGGGTCAGGAGCCTGAGGAAGAGTGAAGGTGGCTGTGATTCTCAAAAATAGGGGAAAGGATAGATTTGTGCACTTAGTGTCCATCCCTGGCGAAGTTCTAGAAGCAGTGATTACACTGAAACGGTGCCCCTCCCAGGCCTCTCTGCTTTGCCCTCACCCACCCCACACTCCCACACTCTGTTGTCAGTCTAGCAACCAGAGGGATCCCTGAGTCAAATCATGCCACATCTGCTCAGGACCCTCCAGCGACTCTCCCTTTTGCCAGAAAGAGAAGCCCAAGTTCTCCCAGTGGGTTGCAAGGCCTGACACAATGGCCAGGCTTCCTCTCCTGACCTCAGGTCTTGCTGTGACTCTTCCCCCCACAACCCTCCTGCTCTGGCCACACTAGCTTCCTTGATCTTGGCCTTTGGCCTAGCTGTCCTCTCTGCTTAGATCTCTCTTCCCCCAGATAGCTCTTGGTTTCCTCCCCCAAGTCTTTGCTCAGATGTCAGCTTCTCAGCGAGGCCTTTCTTGAGCGCCCGTGTTAGCCCCACACTCCCACTCCTCCTCTGCCCTGACTTATTTTTCCCTCTGTAGTGCCCATTACCATCCACTCTATATTCTGACTTATTTGTCCTGTTCGTCCACCCTCACCCCTCACCTAAATGCAAGCTCCATGGGCTCAGAGATTTGAATCTGCATTCCTACTTCCTAGAACTGTGCCAACCATGTTGTCATGTTCATTAAATATTTGTTGCTTGGGAGGGAAGGGGCAGAAAGGAAGGAAGGTGGCTCGGTACACTTAGAGGTCACTAGACTAGGTGACCAGTTGTCCCGGTTTTGCCAGGACTGAAAGAGTTTCTGAAACTAGGGATCTTTCAGTACTAAGACCAGGAAAGTTCCAGGCGGTCACCCTCCACGAAACCAGCCAACCTCATTTACTTCAGAGATATAGGGACCAAACTGATGGCTCCCAGGAATGTCACAAACTCACTATCTCCCACAGCCTCCCACAAAGCCTGCCTGGTGGGAGAATGCAGAAATGTGTGCTGCAAGATAGTGTATTTAAGCAGTTTGTAGCTGGCCGAGTGGCCACAGCAGACATGTTGATTGATGGGCCTGTGTCAGGCTGATGGGAAGGCTGCTACGGCGAGCCACAAAGCTGCGTCCCAGCCCAGGTTTGCCTGCAGCCTCTCTGAGCCATGGGTGAGGACACTGAATGCAGGATAGAATCTTGCAGTGGTACACACTAGGGGGTGGGGGATGGAAGTGTTAATGACGGGGCTGTGCACACTGCTTGGCTTGCTAAGATATAGATAGAAACTTCCAGAGGACTTTATGGGACTACTGGATGGGGTGCATGAGCGCTGACCCCCTCACCTTTTCCTCTCTTGCTGTAAAGTGTGGAGTACTCTTTCATCCATCATCTCAGGGTTTGCTGACCATTCCTGGTGCTAGGGAGGGGAAGCAAATGCATTCAACAATTAGGCCGGCTTTCAAGATCATCCCAGTATGGAAATGATAGGCCCTACAGAACAGCTTAAAATTTAAGCAGAAATAAGCACAACTGACCCTTGAACAACATGGGGGGCAGGGGCACCGATCTCCATGCTCTAAAAACTCTTAAGTTTTGACTCCCTCAACACTTTACTAATAGCCTACTGTTGACTGGAAACCTTACTGATAAAATAAATGGTTGATTAACACGTTTTGTATGTTATGTGTACTATATACTGTATTACACTTAAGTAAGCTAAAGAAAAGAAAATGTTTTTTTTTCAAATTGTCACAAATCTCCCTAAAATTTTCAGATATATTTATTGAAAAAAATCTGTGTATAAATGGATCTGCACAGTTTGAACCTGTGTTGTTTAAGGGTCAACTGTATTACTTTCTATTTAGAACTAAAGAAATCTTAAAGATACAGAAGAGACCAGGCTTAACAGCTGTTTTGTTTGTTTTAAATCCAACATGGTGAGTTGCCCATGCACTGAGTCTAGTGTGAAAGCTAAGATTTAAATGTCACTTAAGCGGTGTTCATAGGCATACAGGGCATGGTCCCTCTGTCCCCTGCCTGGTGGGAACATACCTGGGCCGTGTGCCCCGCTCTTTTCCAGGAGAGAGAGGTCGTTCACTCTCATTGCTCAGGTTCTAGCTATCCTAAGACACAACAACCCACAGAGGGCTTTTTCCTTCCTGTCCCCACCTGGCTACATTCCTGTGCTGTCATCTCTCTCGTTGGGAGAACTCGCACCGTCTTCCCAGCTCATCTACTTTCTCTGGCGCAGCCAACATGTTCGAGACTGGGCTTTCAGTTGAGATACAGGTCAAATCGCTATAACCGCCCTTTCCCTCGGAGGAAGGGATTCACTGCCAAGGACTCAAACCTCTGGAAGTTCCACAGTTGTGAGGCAGCTGGACCCAGGACAGGGGGAGCGGGAGGCCGAACTGCATCCCCTTTCCTGTCTTCCTGTCTGTAGCAGGGGAGCATGCGGGAACGGAGGGCAGCAAAGGGCTCTTCCATCTTCCAGCCTTTCCATCTCTCTGCCTCAGACACGTTTCCAGGTATTTTGCACTAGCGGGCCCCTCTGCGCTCTGGGCCCTCACGCTGTGCTGGCAGTTGGTTTTTGGGTTGCTGTGACCTGGCCCAGGGCTCCTGGGGAAGTTCTGGGGTGGCAGTGGGGGTGGTGATGGAGACGGTGGCAGGTGTCTGGTGCTTACCTAAGGGCGCAGCCCTTGAGTCCCCTTCCCACGTGGGCCTGTCAGGAAAGGCAGCCATGCCCGTGACCCCACAGAAGTGAGGCGAGCCTTTGATTTCTGACTCCAGTTTGCTGTGATCTGCGCAGGCCCCTGCCTCTTCCCCACAGAGCTTCTGGATGACACAGGACAGATCCAGCCCTCACTGCTGGTACACCGGCTAGATCCCACGGGCCAGTTTCAGTCAGTAGGCAGGGCTGCCCAGAGGTCATCAGGGGAGAGCACAGGGAGGCATGAGGAGTACTGGCCACAGGTGCCTGAAGGGGAAGGGGAGCGTGTGTATCATGCCTGTGCCCTCCCAGCCCCCTGCCCCAAAGAACGCAGGACTCGCCCAGGGGAAGGGGTACGAGTGAGTGGCTCCTACTGACCTCAGGGTAGCAGGCTGTCATTTTGAAATGGGGGCTAAGCAGCCCACCAGCAGAGTGGAGAGGGGTGGGGTGACCATCCTCCAGCCCCTTCCCCATACTTCCCAAGTCCAGAACCAATACTGATGTCTTTGTAAAAGCCTGACTCTGGGGCAGGAGAGAACCGTTCTAGCTACTGAAGGCCAGCGCTCCATGGTTCTCAAAGTAGAGTCCCCAGGTCAGTAGCATTGGCATCACTGGAAACCTTGTTAGAAATGCAGTTCTCAGGCCCGCCCAGGGCGGATCAGAATCTCTAGGGCTGGGCCCAGCCCTCTGTGGTTAGCAAGCCCTGCGGGTGAGGCAGCTGCAGGCTGAGGGTAGGAGCTTCTACACAGGCCATTTGCTGAAGGTCTTCAGAAAACCCTGCTCTCTGTGTTGAGGGAACAATGCCCTGTGGCTTGGGGTGAGCGCTCTCTTTCTAGGCTCCATGGCGTCTGATGCCCGGTCTACTGGTCGGGCTTCCCCCTGGGAATACACGTGCAACCTCGGTGGTGGCTTAGAGCCAACTTCCAGCAAGTCTGCCCCGTGTGTCTGTAGCATAGGGGCCCTCGGGTTCCCGTGTAGCTTCTTTCCAGGCTCAGGACACCCCTGGCTTTCCCAGCGGCCCCCTCCGGAGCCCCGCCTCGGCTGGCACAGCAGCGACTCCGGTGCCTTCCCAGCAGATGCTCCTCTTGACATTTGGCTTCAAGAACTTCATCTGTTTCTTTTTTAATACTGCAAAAGCAAGGCATGCTCATCGCAGATCATACTGAAATGGAGTGGAAGGATGGATGCGCGATTTCCTTGTCCCCTGCCGCCCCACCCCGCCCCGCCCCAGCTCTCCCTCCCCACATCCTCCCTCACCTCACACCCCCTCCGGCCCACATGAGCCAGAGTTCTTGCTGTCGTGATGATTTGCGATTCTCTGCATGACTCTGCCTCTGGGGTTTGTTTAATTAGAAATAGGCCGGGAAGTGCTTTCTAGGCACTGGCATGTTAATTGCTTATCGGAGAAAGAGAAGGGTGACAACGTTGGGTGTGGAAATTTCCACACTCCCCATCTCTCCATGTTTCTCCATTTGCCCCTCCCACCCCGCCTCTTGCCCGCCGTGCTTCCTCCCTCTCGCCAGCCTTGCTCTCTGTCCCTCTTCCCCAGCGGTCCCGTCAGGGATGGCCTGGCCCGGGGAGCAGCTGAGCGGAGCTGCCCGCCTCCACCATCTTCCCCTTCTCTCCCAGCTCGCTCTCGCCACCCTCTGAGCTTGGAAGAGATTCCAGAGCATGGCGCTCTTCAGTTACACTCAGTTTTCAAAGGATTATTTTCTTTTGTTTCCCCCTTATTATTGTTATTGTTATTTTTATTTTTTACAAAAGAGGAGAAAAGAGTGAATTGGGTTGGGGGAGGTGACACATTTCTCCACAAAGGTACAAAATTGCCTATACAAAGTCAGCTTCAGAGTGCCCACCTGGGCTGCCAAGACGAGGCATTCCTGGGCATCCCTGTCCCCAGATGGCCTTCAGAGCCATCTGGGGGGCCGCTCTGGGGGTGCTACCCCACGCTGGGGAGTAGAGGCCTCCTTCAGCCTTTGCCCAGGAGCGGAAGAGCAAGCAATGGAGACTGCACAAAGAAAGAAGAGGGGGCGTGTCCTGTGGGCCAAGGGCCTGGGGACACAGGCAGGGGACATCCAGGAGAGACCCAGGAGCCTCTGGGCACACAGACGGCTGACAATGTGGGAAGCTGTAACTGGAGTCCTTCCTGATCCTTGGAGATTCTCCTCAGAATGGCAGCCGAGGGGCCCCCAGCAGGTAAGGGTGATTTTTTAGAGGCTGCAAGGAACGCCCCCCTCTCCTGGAGCCACAGAGCCCCACCTGTTTTGGTCCAGCGGTCAGACCTCAAGCGCGTGGGTCCATGTCACTGTCCTGGCAGGGCATCTGGCCCAAACGGCTTCCCTTTTGGTAGAAAGTAGTCCTGTTATTTCTCTGCTGCTGAGGCCAGGCTGAGCTTCAGGAGTTCTGCAACAGTGACGGTGACAGTGTCTGTCCTTCTGAGGACCTGGTCAGCTTCCACCCCGGATTCCAGGGCAGGACAAGGGGTACAGACACCACTCGGACTGAGGGGGCAGTCCAGCCCCAGAAAGCCCAGGCAGGAAGGAGGGGCTGCCCACCCACCCCCTGCCTGGGCTGGCCAGTGCCAAGGTGGGCTGCCAGCACAGCCGCCAGCAGCAGGACGGCAAGAGCCAGGATGGCTATGAGCCCAGGTCGGTCCCCTAAGGCTCTGCGGCAAGCGGCGGCCTCTTTAGTCCTGGTCCGTATGCACGCCAGCTGGGTGTGGGCATCAGCAAAGGCCACCTGCAGGCAGGCCCAGTACTCAGTGGCCTGAAGCAGCCGGGTGATGTTGAAGCTGTGGGTGCCCCGAGGCAGGCGAGCCAGAGCCATGGTCCCTTGGCCCTGGGAGGAGGAGGAGGTGCTGGACCAGGTGAGGTTGGTGGAGACTGTGTTGGGAGGGGGGACCCAAGATAGCAGGATGTGGTAAGGGTGGGTCTCCTGCACCTGGAGTTCCAGCCCCGCTCGCGTGCCCCAGCCTGGCCGCTGGGGAGCCTGGCCAACAGCCACGCTCACCGTCTTAGTGTCAGCGCCTACCAGGTTCTGGGCCACACAGGTGTACAGCCCCGCCTCTGCCACTGTCACCCTCCGCAGTTCCAGGGTCCCCTCTGGGTAGACCCTGTACTTCCTGCCTGTATGGGCAGCCGACAGTCGAACCCCAGCTGGAGTGACCCAGTAGATCTCGGGCTCTGGTTCGGCCAGCGCCCGGCAGTGCAGCAGCAGGCTCTCTCCGCTGGCCACCTGGAGGCTGGGGGGGAAGCTGCGGTCGGAGATGAGGGGCAGGCAGCGGTCTGTCATCTCCCGGAAGGGCACCTCGCGGACCGGGCGGTGCTGGAGGTCCGGTGGCTCAGCACACAGGGTGGACTGCGGCTCAATGAAGCGGACGCGGTTGTCTGTGGAATTGGCCCAGCGGATGACGCAGTCGCAGCGGATGGGGTTGCCGTAGAGACCCACCTCCTGCAGGCTGGGCAGAGACTCGACCGTCTGCTGGTGCAAGGCGCTGAGAGCGTTATTGTTGAGCATAAGGGTCTCCATCTGGGGCAAGTGGTGGAAGGCACGGGGGTGGATGAAGGACAGCCGGGGATTGTTGGTGATGTCCAGCTTGGTCAGCTCGGGGAGGTTGACCAGGGCAAACTTGTCGATGGACACCAGTTCCTCCATGTTGTTCAGCCCTAGTTCCTTGAGGTGCCGCATGTTGGCAAAGTCCCCAGGCCCCACCCGCTGCAGTGGGTTCTTGTTTAGGTCTAGGAACTTGAGTCCAGGCACCCGCTCCAGGGCGCGCCTGGGCACCCGGGCCAGCTGGTTGTCGTAGAAGGAGAGACTCTCCAGGTTTTGCAGCCCCTCCAGGGCGTAGTCGGAGATCTCCCGCAGGTTCATGCCTGCCAGCACCAGGCTGCGCAGGGTGGCCAGGGGCCGGAAGTTCATGTCCAGGATGGCATCTACCTTGTTGCCGCCAATCATGAGGATCTCCAGGTTGGGCAGCATCTCGAACCAGCGGCTGTCCACGGCCCTCAGCAGGTTGGAGTTGAGGTGCAGCCGCAGTAGGTTGCTGAGGCCGGCGAAGGCCCTGGGGGCGATGCGGTAGAGCTGGTTGTGGTTGAGATAGAGCTCCTGCAGGCTGGCCAGCCCTGCGAAGCTGTGGTCCTCCAGACGGGTCAGCTGGTTCTCCTCCAGGTGCAGGCTGAGCAGCTGGGGCAGCGCGTGGAAATCACAGTCTCGGGCGTCCGAGAAGCTGTTCTGGGACAGGTCCAGTTCTGTGAGATCGGCCAGGTAGCTGAGCTCACTCGGGTCCACACGAATGATGCTGTTGCTCTGCAGTAGCAGGCTCTGGGTGCCCGCGGGCAGCGCAGGGGGCACGGCCGTCAGGAATAGGTCATTGCAGTCCACGGTGGCGGCCTCGCGGTACGATGATCGGGGTGTGTACCAGGGCCGGACCTGGCAGGCACACCGAGGGGGGCAGGGCACCCGCCAGGGTACCACGAGCACAGCGGCAGTGGCGCCAGCCACCCAAGCTAGCAAGAGGGGAGCCACGAGGGACCTCATGGTGTCGCTGCCGGGCACGGGACCATCTACAAGGAGAGTCTGGAGTCCTGCTCTTAGCGGTCGGCAGGCAGGCCAAGGGTCAGCAGCCCTGCCAGGGCCTGGGGAACCCCCCTCCCAGGGCAGTCATTCTACTCGGGGACCGGTGGGTGTCCCTTCTGGCCGTCCTGGGTGTGGCTCTCCATCCTTGTCCGCTGGGGCTGAGCCCACTCGCTCATCACCGCACCGAAGGGGCAGCAGCTCTGGAAGAAGAGGGTGCAGAGTGAGGAGGTGGCGGAGGAGCGAAGTGTACTCCCTCCTCCCTTGTGTGCGTCTGCCTTGTGTGACGTAAGAGGCCAAAGAAAGGCTCCTGGGTTCCGTCCTACAGTCCCTGGGCCTTAGCGTCCTTTTCTACGATCTGCAGGGGGAGTGAGAGAACGAGTCTTCAGGGAAAGAGGAAGAGATTGAGCCTTGGAAGCTTCCAGGATAACTCGGGGAAGGGGTGTGTGTGTGTAAATGTGTGTGTGGAGGTGCATTATTGTCATTTTGGAGTCCTGGGCCCAGAGAGATGTGGAGGAGATTCTCCAACATTTTCACAGCTCTCCCCCTCCCTCCTTGGCTCACTGGACAAATGGAAAATGAAGTGATAGTTTCCAGACATCCCTCCGAGTGATGTGGGTAGGGGGATGGGGGAAGCAGCTTCTGAATTCTGTCACGGCTCCCAGGACTGTGGAATTTGAAGGTCAGCGCACCCTGACCCCACCCCCAGGCAGGCTGGGGAAGTGGGGGCCCCTGCCTGGGGTCTGCTTGCTCTCTCCTGGGGTGGGGTACAGCTTTGGTTTTTGCTAACTTCCCCCTGTGGAGGCAGGGCTTTCCCTCTCCCAACAGCCTGGCCATGCTGCAGGGAAGGAAGTGGTGGGCTAAGAAGCTGAGGTCTGAGCTCCTCAGTCCTGGAGGTGAGACTGGCCTTGGCCTAGAGCCAAGACAGGGGGGAAACCGCCGGCCCTCCTGGTCCTGGTCTGACTCCCGAGTGGAGGTCCGCTTCAGGCTGTTCGCCAGCGGCAGGCGGCAGGGAAGTACACAAACGTGTGGCTTGCCAGGACTCTTTAAAGACTCTGAATGTCTCATTTCACCGAACCCTCATAATGAGTCTACAAGATAAACATTAGGACCTCCAATTTGCAAATGGGGAAAACTGAGGAAGAGGTTAAAGAATTTGGCTCAAGACACAGAGCTGGTGAGCGACAGGAGACAGGAATCCACCCAAGTCCAGATGTTGGCCATTGACACCTTGCCTCTCTGCCCCCGGCTCTGGCCCGAGCCCACCCTGGCCCCCCAGGGCTGTCCTGGCTGCCGCAGCAGTAGGCTGCGCGCTCATTCTTGGCAATCACTCCTTCCCAGGGAGCTGTGGGAAGCTAGAGGCTGTGTCTCCTACCACCTTCCAGGCAGGGGCCTCTCAGCCAGCCAGGGGGACCCTTTACCCACCTCATCCACTTCCAGGATGAGGGAAGCACTGGGAGGTGCGGTGCCCTCCCCTGAGCAGGAAAGTGGCATGCCTGTTTACATTTGACTACTTCCCACCTTCCTCTGCAGTTATTTCCGAAGGTGGGAAAACAACCGTGACTTGAGATGCACAGAGGTTTTGCGTGGGGGGGTGTGTACTGACACGTAGAACTCAGGGCAAACAAACACGCGTGCACACACACGCACACCTGCAAACATGCGCAGTGGGGAGCCCGGGACCTTGGCCAACCAAGCCAGTGACCAGTAGTCAGGAGTGGGGGTGGGGGACCCTGTAGTGAACTCTGTGGGTGGAGGGGCAGCAGGGACAGGCTGAGTTCGGGGATAGCCCTGCCGTGGGATTGACAAGCCCACAGTCCTGCCACACGCTTGACCAGACGCCTCTGCCTGCTGCCTAGAGCTAGCGCAAGACGGCAGAACCCGTGGCAGAGAGCTCTTACTATTACTTACCTCTTCCTACCAGAGCACCCTGGGAAAAGTTACTGACTTCTCTGGGTGTCCGTTCCTTCTGTAGAAAACAAGGTGGTCATTAGGATTAAAGAAACTGAGCGTGGTGCACACAGAAAGCGCTCCATAAACGTTAGGTCTCTTCCAGCTCTGCTCATCCCTCAGGGGTGGGACGCTCTCCAGCCATAGGACTTCTTAGGGGGAATAGCAATTGGATCCTAGAGCTCAGCAAGCGCCATTAAGCTTGCCCACTGTGTGCCCAGTGTTGCCCCCAGATGGGGGTCAGGGAGTGGGGAGTTATAAGCAGAAATAGATAAAATGTCACACCTTGAAAAACTGTCACTCTGGCAGGACCAAAAATGTAGAATGATTAGGAGAGTCCAAGACAGCTGGTAAGGGGACAGAAGGCTGCTGTGGGTGGAGAGGGGTCTTCAGCTAGGTCCTGGCACCTCCCTGGCCTCCACACCCTACCTGAGCCATGGGTGTCTCTTCTCGTCAACCCCTTTGTTCCAACGCCTTTGCTCTACAGTTGCTCCAGCATGTGGAGTGGGTTGAGAAACCATTTAAAACTAATTACAAACCTCCAGAGACTTGCCTTCCCTCCTCCTCAGGGAGCACCCACCTCCTTGGCCCTCTGGCTGGGCTGGACAGGTGAGGCAGAGCTCCCACTCCTCAGCCAGGAGCCCAGCGCCCGGGCTCAGGCATCCAGAGAGAGGCAGTGGCTTAATGCTTCCTGTCCACACCACACCTCGGACCCCAAGGCTCGGTGAAGGCCCAGCCAGGTCCTCCCGTGACCGCTGAGCGCGCAGCCGCCCTCCGGGATGGAGCTCGGAGCGGCCCACTCACCTGCCACCACCATTTAACACTGCCTTGCACATGGCCCACTCATGCAAGCTGATTAGCAATTTCTGCCGGGAGCTGCAGGGAAAGCTAATTGTCTTTTATCTGTAATTTCCGGGGTGAGCAGGAGTTCACGCTCTCGTGTGTGTGTATTTCCCAACTGGATTGGAAGCTCCTTGCAGCAGGGCCCCGCGGCTTACATGCTTTTCGTGCCCTCACAGCATCAGGCGTATGTTTGAGCATGCCGAGGGTGCTAGTGATGCGAACAGTGAAATGTGTAATTCTTCCATCGACCCTGGGTGTAGGCAGAGAAGGGATTACTTTGTCTCATTTTGCAGGGAAAGCAACTGAGGCTCCGAGAGGTTAAGAGACTTTTCGGAGGCTGCACAGCTCCTACATGGTAGGGTCAGGAATGCAGACCCCGGTCTGACTCCCTAATCTGCGCCTCCAGCCCAGATAAGGCTTGCGGCCTGGTTGATGGATCAATGCCTGTTTTACAGGAGCAAAGCCCAGGGCTGGTGCAGAGTGCCTGCTTCAGGTGGAAATTCCTTCAGAGACGACCTGCGTCCTCAGCTTCTCCTTCCTATGGCCACCGGATGGGCCCCTCAGGCACTATTCCTTGAGTTCTGGCTAGAGTGGTCCCTTTGGGGGACAGCATGGGGAGACACCATCCCTGTGTGATGCGGCTGGGCCTGCAGACCTCAGCCTGACTTCTGATTGGGGTTGGGGGTTCTCTTCGTGCAGGGACTGCTGGCCAGCCATGGCCTTCAGTGACAGGAGGGCAGAAAGGTCTGGGGCCAGCCAGGGAAGGAGGTGGCCCACTCCAGGGGCAAAGAGTCTCTGGGAGAGGCTGGCTCTGCAAGCCCCAGGGGACCCACCTCCTCCAGGCAGCTGCTCTGGATTTGGCAGAAAGTGTGGAGCTGATCCCTTACACTCCCTGTTACACTGTCTACAATCCCCTTCGGCAAGCTCTAAATGAGTTTTGGAGAAGCTGTAGAAGCTGTTGTCAGGAGTCTGAGCTGTACCTTCTCCCTCCACGCCTCCAACACAGTCCCCAGGCTCATGCCGGTACTGACATCACTGGTCCTCTAGGTGGCTGGTGGACGGGGCCTCTTCCTCCCGCCTCCCCCATCTCTCCCCTCCCAGGCAGCCTCCATTTACCCTGAAGCCTGGAGCCCAGGGTCCCGAGGGAGAAGCAGCAATGGCGACAGATTGCCTGGCCTTCCCGACTTCAGCGCCGGGTCCCCCTCAGCTGCGAGACAGATGGGCAGCATAATTGAGTGTAGCGTTGATAAACTCCGGCCTCCGCACCAGCAGATAAGCGCCTGAGTGGGAGAGCTTCCGCGGGAGGGCAGCCAGCCTTTCCTCTGTGCACCTGGCCTCCCGCTCCTGCTGGGTGAGTTTGGCCCCTCACTCCCGCCTCTCATTTAATCACAGACATCCAGGACCTCAGGCTGGAGGAGACCTCAGCGTTTATCTAGTCTAGCAGAGTCTGAATTCCATAAATAATTTATGCAAAAGAGGAAGGGTGGGACCGAAAGAGCCTGGGCTTTGTGATGGGAGTTGGAGCTTGCTTGCCACCGTCTGACCTTGGGCATGGGAGATGACCTTCTGAACCTCACATGCCTGAGCTGGGAAGCAGGAAGTGCCATCAGGAGCAGGGAGGTAGGGGTATGAAGCGCCTGTTACTTCCCTTCGTTTGTCCTGTCACCCTTGCCTCTCATTCCATCTTTATCACCTACTTCTCATCTCCCGCCTTTTGTAATTAACTTTAAAAAAATCTCACTGAGATATGACGTATGTAGAGGGGACAGCATACATGGCACTAATTCCAAGTGTATGGCTTGATGGATTTCTATGTTGGTAGATCCAATACAACCATGACCCAGAGCAACATATAAGTGTTTCCAGTGTTCCCAAGTGTTCCCATGGGGCCCTTCCCAGTCAGTAGCCAGCCCCCACCTGGAGCTCACCATTGTGCGGGGCTCACCATTGTGCTGACTTCTAGAACCATCAGTTTCTTCCTTTAAATCTAGAAGTTCCTTTCCTTCTCCATCACAACTTGGGTCCAGGGTCTTTGGAAATACTTGACCCTGGCTTTAGGGAACTCCAGAACCTCAGACCTGAAATTCACTTAGTTCATCCTCCTGCTTCAAAGGGGGCTGTTGCTTCTCGGGTCTCATGCTTCGCCCACCATCTCCGGGAAGGGAGACGGATTCATCTCTCTCCTTTTTCTTGCTCTACAGTCCTTGTATCTCAAAATTGTCCCACCACTTAGGCCTCCTGCTCTGCTTGGGGTCCTCATGGCCCGAGCCTGTGGGGACCATGCTGCCTCCAGATGGGGGTGCACCTTCTGGGCCCGCGCACCCCTGCAGCCCTGGGTCTCTCACCCAACCTCCTTTCCCCAAAGTCCCGCTGGGCCTTGGCCACCTCCCAGGGCAGGGTTCCTGCCCTCTCTCTGCTGCCAGACCCAGTCCTACGTCTTTTCACTGCAGAGTCTGGGGCACAGGCGAAAAGGCCATCAGAGAGTGGCCAGGAAGGAGAGGCTGGATTCAGACTGCCCCCGACCCCCCCACCCCAGAGGCTCCTCACATGCCACTCATCCCAAACCCAGCGCCTCCCACCAAACCTGTTCTTGCTTCTTCGGGCCCCTCTCTGCCGACCAGCACTGCCCTGCACCCGCCCCGAGACCGGAGTCTCTGCCTTCTTGGCCTGCCCTCTCCCACTCCGCACACCCTCACCGTGGGCCAAGCTTACTTTCCCTTTCCTTTCTTGTCTTGACCCTTACAACACTCTTTTGGTGTCTCCTCCCACCCCCGAGTGGCCCTATCATTCCCAGACACCCCATGTTCCGTTGACCCAGGCCTGCTATTTCCTTCCACACCTCAGGCCTCAACTCTGCCCGAAAGCCTTCTCTCAGCTTCAACTACTCAACTCCTCTTCAGCCATAAAAACACATCCCAAATGCCACCTCCCCTGTGACACTTTCCCTAATTCCCTCCAAGGAGGTGGTTACACCCCCTCAGTTCCTGAGACTCCTGGAACAGACCTCTACCCCGATAGCACCTTCATCAGTCTGAGAGTCTGTCTTCCGGGCGGGGCTGCGGCCTCCTGGAGGAAAGGGGCTTTACCTCCTCAGAGCCTCGTGCAGGCCAGACTGACGTCCAGCAGGACCTGGTTGACTGCCGTGAACCGTGGAATCACAACCTACGATTAGTGGGTCAGGGGGAAAATTTTAAGTGGGTCTGCATTTTTTTTTTGAAAAACTAGAAAATATCAGTGTGCATTGTGTGTCAGCATTACTAAGCATTATTTTGAGAACTTTCATCCTCTCTTGTATACACACACATGCACACTTGTGTACACACAGAGGCATGATGCATTTTTTGCCCTTGGGTCACAGCTATGAAAGCTTGGAAACCATTATCCCGCTGAGCTCTTGGTGAGGTGAGTCCCTTCAACTGTACTTGACAGCATGGGGAAGTTGACATAAGCGGTCTCAGAGGAAAGATGAGACATTCCCGAGTGCCTTCCGTGTGCCAGATTTCTATTTGCTGGCCGCTTTATATACCTCATCCCATCCTCCCCACAGCCCTGGGAGGTATGTGCTCCATAGCTGAGAAACCTCAGGCTCAGTGGAGCTAAGGGATCAGACCCAGGTCCCACAGCTAGGATGTGGAAAGCCAGGATCTGAGCCCAGGTGTATCTCATTTACCAGCCCTTCCTAGTTCCATGATTCTGGAGCCAGAAGCCAACTTCCAAGAGGGATAAGGGCGGGGGGTGCTGGAGAAGAGTAGGGAGGAAAATTGCAGGCTACCTCCTGCAGAGAGGACAAGGTCCTCTGCTCTCTGTGGAGTGAGGGAAGTCAGTGTTCCAGTAGAAAGCCCTTCCTGGCCTGGGAGGGAGGGGACTTGCTCCCACGCGGAAATCCCCACGCTCCCAGGTCTCCAGGATGGCCTGGCCAGAGGGTGCTAGAACCCGGAAGCCTAGGAGGGAGTCTGCCTCATGACTTGTTAGTTAGAGGCAGAGGGCACCAGCAGTAGCACACACAGCCATTTCCATTTCCGTCGGGTGGTTCTGCACCACCAAAGGCTGCAGGGGTGAAAGGCAGCACCCAGGCTGTGACCCAAACACCCTCTGCCACCAGGTTTCTGCTGGTTGCCTGCCCCTCTCCGGGAAATTCCCAGACCCTCCAGCCGTCCATGGGCTCCCGTGGTGCCCCAGCATCCCTCCATCATAAACTGGCTGTTTACTTGTAGCTGTCTCTCTCACCAGACTGTGATCCCCTCAGGGGAAGGGACTGAGCGCCAGTTCCTTTGACGGCCTGGCGGACGTGGGAGCTCAGAGAACACTTGCAGAAGGATAGAAAGAGGGAGGGAAAGGACAGCAAGGAAGGGCGGGGGGCAGCAGGGGGCGAGGAAGGGGCTGGCTGCTCCAGCACTCCCAAAGAACGGGGGGACCAGAGTCAGGGCCGTGCCCCTTGCAGACTGGAAGGACACACCCTCCCTCCCAGAGCCCGAGTTCCTTAGGCAGGCACCTGGCTCTGGCCACTCCAGGACACCTTAGCCATTTCTTGGGTGGAGAAGGCACTGCTCTGACTCAGGTTTCTGCTCGGGATTTGGCAAGATCTATGGTGGTCCTCCCCCTTCTGGAGCTCTCGCAGGCTTCCCCTCTGGATATCCTGTGGACTCCACTGAGCTCTCTGAGAGCGTAGGGTAGTGGTTCAAAGGTGGGTTTCAGAGGCAGCTCTGCATGTGAATCTTGGTGCTGGCTGTGTGAGCTGGAGCACCCTCCCTTAGGTGCTGCGTCTGACACGGGAGAGAGCCTGCCTCATGGGGGAAATCTGAAAAAGGCGATGTCTGCAAAGTGCATGGCGTTCAGTAGAGTCCCCTTCCCTTTTTCTCCACTGCAGTTTTTCTGAGGCACTGGCGTCTCGACCACCTTGTGCCAGGCCAGCACCAAGACTGGCCGTCCACGGTCCTGTGGACCCTCTCCTAGGACTCCTTCCACCACAGGCTGACACTCCTTCCTAGTGGAGCTGCCCTCTCCCTGGTCAGCTATAAGCACTCCCCAGGGTCTCCATATAGGGTCCTGTTTCTGGTCTTCAGGACAGCTTGAGGACTCAGTTCATTTACAGATTACCCATGTCTGATACATCTCACCTGATAAATGACCCAGCTCCTCCTGGCTTAGGTGAGCAGCTTTTCCACTTTCCCCAAGTACTCCCGGGAAGGGTTGAGGGGCCCCACCTGGCAGAGATCCAAATGTCCCAACTTGGCAGCAGCCCAGTCATTCCATGCTGGCTGTAGTCCCGAGCCAGAGGGGCAGCCAAGCCCAGCTGCAGGCCCACGAGCCTCTCCAGCCTCCCTCCCTGAAACTCCCCCTACCCTTTTTGCAATCAGGCGGGGGTCTGGGCAGACCCTGCTTCATTCTCGAAAGGCTCCCTCCTGCAGCCAGGGCCCCAGGACTTTCCTGCAGACACAGTGCATGCCTGGCATCCTGGTGCAAGAGCAGGGGGAGGAGGGATGACTTAGAGAGAGAGGCAGCCAGTACTCTCTCCTGCCCCTGTGCCTTTGCACATGCAGGGTCCTTGCCTGGAAGTTCCTTCCTCACTTGTGTATCTTTGGAATTCCCTCCCATTTCTGCAGTCTCCATTCAAATGCAACTTTCTCAAGTCTCCCCTGACCATGGCCCCTCCCCCAATTACTCAGCCCCTTGCTCCTCCTCCCACCCCCTGAGAACCCACAGCCACTATGACACTCATCTCCTCTTGGGCTGTGAGCTGCTCTAGGGCAGCTCAGTGGCCCCAGAACTAACAGGAAAACACCAAGAGGTGTGTTCGTATCGTGAGAGGAGGAGGTCTGAGTATCTCTGCATGGTGTTTGTGGTGCAAAGGGAGGGAACCCCCAGGGTACCTTGGGAGCTAGGGGAGGCTGCCTGGGGAGAGGGCTTGGGGCCTGGGCAGCTGAGGAGAAAGGGAGACAGAGCGAATGGGGAGCAAAGCAGTTAAACAAGGAGAAAGGCCAAACCTCTTCTAACAGAAAAAGAAAATGAAATCAGAATGAGAATTGATGAGGCTGAGAGAAAAGGAGACTCATGTCATCAGCAGGTTTGCCAGATGAAGCTTGGAGATAAATCACACAGCGGAAGGAGCCCTGGTCTCGCGCGGGCCCGCTGCCTCCTTTCTCCGTCAGCTGTCTCAAGCAGGCCTGTGAGACAAATGGCTGCAGCGGAGGCTCCGGCGGTGGTTTTTTCCCTCCTCTAACTGCAGTGAGAACGGCCTATCAGTCCTCAGCCCCTCCTCCAGGCCTGCCCTGGCCATTCCTTCACCGAGACCCTCCGGTAGCCTGACTGCCTCCTCCAGACCACCTCCAGGAGGCCACTGGCCTCTCCCTCCACAGCCTCTTCTGGCTTTCCCTCCCTGCTGCACTGGCTCGGGCAGGCCCGTGTAAACCACTTCTCAGAAGCTCTATCTGACCTTCTCGACCCATCCTCCAGGTTCCCTGAAGCCAGAGGTCAGGCCATGGGAAATGGTGGAGAGGATATAGGACCGCTGGGAGCCAGGCCTGGCCCGCCGACCTTGGAGCAGGTCCTTTCACTTCTTGAGGCCTTGGGCTCCTCATCTGTGAAAAGACATGGATGGACTGGCACAGTGGCTCTCCAACGGTGGTCCCCAGGTTAACAGTCTCAGCATCACCTGGAGACGTGTTAGGAATGCAGATTCTCGGGCCCACGCCAGCCCTCCAGAACCAGTAACTCAGAGCTGGGAGCCTAGTAGCCCAGGTTTGAACAAGCTCTCTGCATGATTCTGATGAATGCTCCTGTTTGAGAATCTCTGGGCTAGATTATCTCTGAGGGTCCCTCTGGCTGAGGTTAGAATTCTATGAACAAGGATGGTGTTGGCTAGAATTAAACTATGTAGATGATGAATTTATCATTCTGACAGATAAGAGTTGAGTATACCAGACCCCTCTGACCTTTTCTCTCCTGGCCACAAGGAAACCCTACCCAATAAGCATTAATAGAGCCCCTACTGTATGCTGGCACTGAGAGAGTCTTCAAGATACAAGGTTACAGGGAGGTCGGGCAGAGAGTCACAGATAAATCCCCACTCCACTAAAGTATGATCAAAGCCGTCACGCACGTGCTCACCAAGGGCAGCAGGGCACAGCCCGAACAGCACACGATTCTGCCGCACGTGGGCAGTCGAGCAAGAATTCGGGGGAAGTTTAATAAAAGCCATTGAATTGCACTCTAAAAATGGGTGGATTTGATGATATGCAAATTGTACTTCAATAATTGTTTTAAAAAATTCACAAGGGAAGTGTTGCCTGAATCAGTAGGTCAGTAGATGCACAGATGGTTGAAGGCATTCTATGCATACTGCAGACACCAGGAGCAGAGGGCCTGGGAGGAAAGGGTATGAAGTGAATTCCAAGAACTAAGTGTTTCCTTTTAGGTCCTGAGACCGGGAGTGAGGTGGTGAAGAGGCTGGAGCAGCAGGTCAGAGCCAGAAAGGTCTGGACACGATACTGCGGGCAGAGGGGGTCCAGCGGGGCATCCAAGACAGCCACCGACCTAGCCAGTGATAATAATCTGTAGGGACTGGTGCACCTTGCAGATGAGCTCCTCCATATCCTCCCTCCTGTGTGACTGAGTCCCAACCCACAGTATCCCTGTAAGTTCACAGGGGCCATCACCCCCATTTAATGGAAAGGATAGTAAATGACTTGCCCAAGGTCTTGGAGCAAATGAGTAATGGAGCCAGGGTCAGAAGATACACTACGCCTCCAAGGGTAGTCCTTGTTTTCCCAGAGGGACAGCAGTGTTAGCAATGGCGGCTGCTGATGGAAGACTGATTATGAGCCTGGCCTTGGGCTGGGGGCCTGACCTGAGTGGGTGCGCTGAATGCTGATAATCACACTGTGAATGGGGATTGCAGATGTGAGAGGACAGGTAAGTTGCCCAAGAACATCCAGCTGGTAAAGCCAGGACTTAAACAGGTTCTGGCTGGTGCTAAAGCCTGTGCTCTAGACCCAGAGCCCACATCACCCTCCCCCAGTCACCACTGCCCAGCTCTGCTTGGGCCCAGAATGGAATGGGGAGATGTCCAGTTGACTTTTTATTCAACTTCCCTTGGGCCTGGGCCAACCCAAGAGAATCTGGCCCCTGGCCTAACCTAAGCAGCACTTCTTCAAGGGAGGGCCTTTCCCAGTCTGGCAGAGGCACCCTCTCCTCCAAGCCTGTCCATGCCTTCTGAGCCCAGGACACCCACCAGGGGACCAGCAGCTCCTGGATGTCCCAGAGTCCGGTGGGTGGAAACGCTTCCATCGTGATCAATAACAGGCATAATTCAGTGACTGTGGCAAGTACAAAGGAGTGTAGGTTAAATCAATATTTAGAAGCTTCAGAATTAAACTAATTAAGAGCCAGCCTTAATGATTTTTACTGTCTGGGAATCAAAAAGATAAAAAGCCCACCTATATTTCATGATTCTACCTTCATAGCTTGTAATAACTTGGGAAAAGCAGAGGAAAAGTGCTCCCCGCTAGCCAGCCCTACTTTCTGCATCGCAGGGGAGGGGAGCAGGAGAGGGATGGGGTGGGGCACAGGAGGCAAACAGCATGCTGTGGAAGGCCACGGGCTTGGGTCAGGACCCTACAGGTTGAACTGTGTTCTCCCAAAAGATATACTGACGTCCTAGCTCCCAATAACTATGAATGTGCCCCTAATTTGGAAATAGGGTCTTCATAGACATAATCAAATTAAGATGAGGTCATGCTGGATTAGGGCGGGCCTAATCCGAAGACTGGTATCCTTATAAGAAGAGAGAAACCAGGACACAGATACAGAGACATAGAGAATTCCACACAATGGAAACAGAGTTAAGTGTTGCATCAGCAAGCCGAGGGCACCCACGATCGACGGCTGGCACCAGAAGCTAGGAAGAGGCAAGGGAGGATTCTGCCCTACCAGCTTCAGAGAGAGTACTGCCCTGTCAATACCTTGATTTCAGACTCCTGGTCGCCAGAGCCATGAGACGATATGTTTCTGTTGTGTAAGCCACCCAGTTCGTGCTCCTTTGAGACGGTAGCCCTAGGGGTACCAACACAGGGATCCTGGGTTCTCGTTCCCACTCTGTCATTTACTAAGATGTGCAAGCTTGGCAAGATGCCTAACTTCTATGAGCCTTAGTTTTCTCCTCTGAAAAATGGGGATAAGACTTATGCCTCTGTCTAAAGTGAAGATCAAATGAAAACACAAGCGTGAAATATGAGCTGTAAGTGCTACACAAATATCACCGAGGCTCATTGCTAGTGGAAAGGATCTGGGAAGGGACTAAGGAGCCATCTGTCAGATGGGCAGGAAGTTCCCTGCCAGCTCACAGGACTGGCTAAAAATCCAATCAGATCACAGGTGTGAGGTGTCTGCATCGTTAAAGATATTATATACATGAAAGGTATTTTATTGTTGTTCTCAACAGGGATTTTATTTGCTGTCCGCTTGGCCCTAGTTTTCTCATCTGTAAAATGAAGGGTTGGACAATCTTATTTTAAAGGTACTTTTCAGCACCATTCTCTGGGCTTATTTTTATAGTAAAAAAAAAAGTAGCAAGTCTTAGCAGCCCAACTCGTTCTCATCCTTAAACCTGTCTCTGCAGCCCAGTAGCCCAGGACAATTCAGAGGCGTGCCAGCGAAGTACTGTGGCCAGAGGCCAGCAGTGCTCTGGGGCTTTGCTCCCATCTGCCCCCCACTGCCTGAGTTAAGGGCAGGGCAACTAGATCACTCTCTCTCAGTCTCCCCTCGAGTGTACCGGGCCTGAAAGGGACAGGAAACCACGCAGGCACCAAATAAAATCTCTATCGATCATGAGATGGCTGGCATCCTAAGTCCGGCTGGCTTCCAGAACTGTTCATCTTAGGTAAACGTTCCTAGTAATCCACTCGTACTTAATGCTGGAGCTGTGGCTTGTTCAAGTGCAAGGGAACAGGGCGGCGCCGCATGGAGCTGCAGCTGTCTGTGGGGGCCTCTTCCAGGGCTCCAGAGGGAATAAGGTGCTCAAGGGGCTCTTGGGCGTTTGGAAGGAGCTGCAGGCTGCAGCAGTGGGGTTCAAATGGGGGAACGAAACTTCCTGCCGTGTGACAGCCAACCTTCTGCCCACATGGGTATCGGTCTGGTGAGTGTGTATCTTACACACCACCCTTGTCAGAAGGCTGACATCAGCCTCACCATGCTGACCACCACCACGCCCTCACAGTAACCGTCTCTATCAGTACCACCACCCCGACCTCAGCCTCATCGTGGGTCAGTGTCACCCCATGGCTGCCCTGGCCCTCAGCTATGGTCACTGGGACCCCCACACATCGCTTGAACACACTCCATGAGTGCTATCATCTCCTGCGTCCACTGCTGGTCACCATAAATACCCTAGTCGTCCTGAGAAATTCGCACAGCTTCAGTGCTGTGACATGTACAGAATCTGAAACAGATACGGAGGCTGCCATTGGGAAACATGCACTGATGCAAAGGTGAGACCGTTTAACGCTAATGGGAGGATGAGTGGATTCACACGTGCACAGAGGGCCAAGCTCAAAGAGGCATGAACAAGGGTGTGTGATGTACGGATGGAGAACACCGGAGGAAGGGGCATGGGGGCGGTGAGTATGCAGGGCACAGGCCTGGTGTGGCCAGGAGAGCTCCACAGTCTGCTTGGGGAATATAAAAATGACAATCTTTTGCCTCTTATTATCTCTGTGTGTTTCAACTCTGGCTGCCCCATACGGGGATTCAAATGTATATATATATACTGATGCCTCTGTCCCACTCCAGAACAATTAAATCAGTCTCTGGGGGTACGATGCAGGCATGGTATTAAAAAAAAAACAACCTCTCCAGGATTTCTTTGTATATAATTTTACATCAAAAGAAAAAAAGAACCTGGAGAACGAAATTGAACTCCACAGTTCTTGACACCGAAGTATTTAGGGAAAAACATACAAGTGTCTGCAGTTTACTTTGAAATGTACCAAAAATAGTAGATGGAGAGATGGAGTCAAATGTGATAAAGTGAGTCTAGGAACAGGTTAATGGTAGGATCTAGATGGTGGATATATGGTTCCCCACTGTATATTCCTTCAGCTTCGTTGTATACTTGAAATTTTTCATAATAAATATTGGGGGAAAACATCCCCAGCTAGTTCTAATGTGAAGCCACAACTGAGAACTGCATCTGAAGGAAAAATCTGTAAGCAAGGGAGCTTCCCTGTCCTCCACCCTTCATGTGTGAAAGAACACACCCACTTCTCACCAAACCACCAGACCCTGGTTGGGGGCTTCCCAGCCCTTCTTAGGTCGCGGGCCACGTAGAACAATGTATTTGCGCAGTGCTCCTGGGGAAATGGAGGCAGCTGTTTGCAGCAGGAGCGAGTGGCCGGGGACATGCCAGATGCCCCAGGCCTCACAGGGTGGCCCCGAGTGCCCAGGGCTGTGCCGGGACCCATTGCAGCCATACCAGTTGGCCACTCTGCTCAAAGGACCCCAAGTCTCCCCTTTCTAAATTCCAGCTCAGCATTCTTAGCAAGGATTCA
The DNA here is from genome assembly GCA_032199065.1 of Smutsia gigantea. NCBI lineage: Eukaryota > Metazoa > Chordata > Mammalia > Pholidota > Manidae > Smutsia > Smutsia gigantea. The sequence goes on from JAVSCE010007195.1 coordinate 48,760, forward strand.
ATCCTTTCCCAGGAAAAACCAGTCCGGAGTCTGACTATTGCAGCACATGTGCATGCGCACGCGTGTTTGTGTGTGTGTGTGTGTGTGTGTGCGCGCGCACATGTGGCAGGCAGGACACTGGGCAGGGGCCTGACCCCACCCTCTTCTGTATGCTCCTCCATGCCCCGCGATCCCTGTAGGGGGCGAGTGCCATGGCAACACTGTGCCCTTTAAATGTGGGAGTTTGTGCGGCTATAGCAAAGCAGCATTAGGCAATTTAATTAAGAAGCTGGCAGCAGACAAACTTTGTGAGTTAAAGGCATTTTATTAAATCCCATTGTATTATGCAGCTCAATTCCCCCAGGAGCTACAGAGTTCGGGGAGGACAGGGGAGAATTTGCTGGGTTTTTTTTTTTTTCTCTTTGCTTTTCCTGGCCTTCCTTCTGCTTCATGAAAGCATTCACAGAGTGCAGGGGGACCCCAGCTGTGACTGCGTGCTGCCCCCAGCCCCAGTGCCAGGCCCTGGCATCAGGTCTGCAGGCGGCAGTCTGGGGAATATAATCTCCGGGACTGACTCCGTGCCTTTGCAGTTGCAGAGCGCATTCCCCGTGTTATCTCAGGGCCAGGCCCCCAAGCCTAGCTTCCCCTGCATTATCTCAATAGATCCCCCCACATTCTTGGAGTAGGAACTTCTAGCCTTCCCATTTTATAGATAAGGAAAGTGAGACTTATGGACATTAAATAGCTTGCTCAAGGTCTTGTAAGTAGTATGTAGCAGGGTAGTGAGTCCAGAGAGACTGACTACAGAGGCCCTGGTTCAAAACACTTCTCCCAGCTACCTCTTAAGGCTGCTGATCTTTCCCTATTTCACCCTGCAGAATGGGTTCCATTCCAGTCTCCCAGGCAGGAAAACAATTCCAGGCTGAAGCTGTGGTGGGCATAGGGATTCTGCAGGACCTTGACCTAACCTACCAGGCCTAGAATGTGTGAATGTGCCTTGGGAAAGGTCACCCAAACCCTAAGACCTTGGCAGCATGTTAGAGGGTACAGCCTTTCTTCCTGGCCAAGAGTGTGTGGCTGGGGTTTGTGGCCAAGACCATCTCCTCTTAGGAGCAACAGCCAGGAAGCCAGGACGTTGTGGCTGGAGGGTGGGGGGGACTTCCCTGGGGGAGAGAGGCTGAAACCCATAAGGCATGACTTGCCTGGAAATCGCACAACACTGAAACGGCCCTGAACGGAGCAGGGCTCTGGGCCTCTGTGGGAACCCACCTCCAGGCTCCTGTCCCCAGGCTGGGGAACGGTCCTGGGGGCTCTGGGAGTCTGCTGCAGGCCCCCCCTGGAGGCTGTTCTCCCCTGGCGGGCCAGCTGGGTTTCTCACCTTTGGGAGTCCCTCCCATGTGAGCAAGCATCAGGGGAGTCCAGCCTGGCCCCAAGGCAGCTCTGGAGAGGCCCACTGTCCTCTTGGGCTCCAGGGCCGCCTCAGCCTCCCCAGAGGGTCAGCTGGGTCCGATGGGAGAGCCCAGGCTTAGGAGGTGTGCCAGCAAGGGGTGAAATGCCTTTCACTCTGCAAACTATTCACTGAGCCCCACCCTGTGCATGGCCTCATAGAAATGAGTAAAACAGGGTGCCTGCCTGCCAGACCTGCACTTGGGGACAGTCCTCTTGGGCTCAGTTTCCTCAATTCTAAAATGAGGGCACTGACATATGCCTTGATAGCTAAAATAAATGAAAAAAACCCAGCTAATTTAATTAAGGGCTTATTCTCTGCCAGGGACTTGCCACTTAATGATCTCTTTAATCCTCAAAATTACACTATTATATTATCCCCATGGTGCAGACGAGGAAACTGAGGCTAAAAGAAGTTAGGCTTCTTGTCCAAGGTCACATAGCAAGTAAGGGGCAAGAACCAGTGCTCTTAACAATGCATATGTATGTATATATCTGTGTATATGCACACGCACATATATTATGTAATCATATATATTAATAACAGGTTTGCATGTAATTCACATAGCATAAACTCACAGGCACATTATATCTGAAAACTAAATTCAATAGCTGGATGTGCCCCCATGTTTAAGAATGTGCTATTACTACCTGATAGGAAGAAACAGTTTTCATAGTGGGGCCTGTCCTCTAGGGGAAAGAGGGCTCAGGAGCTCACAGGCAGCCAGAACACTTAGTTATGAGCTCCTCAGAGGCCCGGGTCCTTTTTCCCCTGCCCCACTGCCCTGCCAGCCTGTCCCCTTCTCTGCCCCTCCGCCATCATGGGGCTTCATCCGGACCCCTCCTCCCCTGCCCCCGCAGACCCTGGCTCTGGCGTATCTCCCACCCGTCCCACTCCCTCGCCCCACCGAGCAGAGACCGAGTCACAGCTGTGCGTGCCATCCAGGCGGCCCCTTTAGAAGTCCCTGGAGGAGTGGCTGTGTGTGCGCAGGCCATGGGGACAGAGCTGGCTGTAGGGGAGGGTCAAAGGGCCGGCTCAGGGGATGCCCAGATCCACACGGCCACTGTGTAAGTCTCCAGGGAACAGCAGCCGTTGAAGGGTTTGGCAGTAAGAGATCTGCTCTGGGTGAAAACCCGAAGGTTCGAATCCCAGCTCTCCCACTTACCAACTCTAGGACAATCTCCTTGAGCCCGTTTCTTCTCATCTGTATAAGAATATTGCCTTGCATTTTAACAGGCACCATCTACTGAATGCTTACTATGTGCTGGGCCTTTCACAGAGCTTTATTCTCATTTCATACACACAACAACCCTAAGAGAGTGGTCGGGTCATATTTACAGAAGGGGAAATGGAGGCTCAGAGAAGTTAAGCAACTTGCCTAAGGTCATACAGCAAGTCCACACAAAAGCCATGACTGAAGTCCGACACTGTGTGGACTTGACTCTTAACTCTTAACCACTCTTAATCCTTCAGTCTTAACCACTCCACCACCTGACGAGCTGTGACAGAGCCTACGGAATGATGGGAACAAAAAGTCCTTGTAAGCAGAAATCCCAGACCTACAGCGAAAGTCTTCTTCCCTAGGCCTCCCATGGCTCTGCTACAGCTTGGGGGGTTTCCTCCCATGGACATACGAGCAAGTGCTCGGGGAGCTACACACCATCGCCTCAGCTGCAGGGCTTCGCGTGCAGGCGTGCGTGTCTGGGGAGAGGCGTCAGGCAGAGAGGCGCCATGCCCGGCCAGCAAACCGCCTCGGAGGGAGCGGGTTTGGAGACTGCATTCGCTGATGCTCGCTCTCCTGGGCGCAAGGCCTGTGTGGTGCCAGCTGATTTTTACAGCCATTTTCCCAGAGCGTTAACAGGGGAACATTCTCCTCTGTAATAATGATAAAAATAATAATAATTAACAAGGCTGTAGCTTATATTTCTCCAGTGCCTCTCATCCCCAGACCTCAGAACTCTGGGCAAATAGCAAATCTGCTGGCTTTCTAGTCACCCTCCAGGGCCAGGGAAGCCTCAGATACTGCCAGATTTTCTGGATGTCTCCTCCAGCTGGGAGGCAAGCACAGGTGCACAGGACCTGTTCTGGGAGCTGCCCTCTGTGAGGGTCATCGCGGAGCTGGGACACCCCCGCAGGCGCTCTGCCTCCCCACCTCCTCTCTCCATCGCCCCTCACATTCTGGGGTCATCCTGTGCCCGAGAGAGCAGAGTAAGGGAGGGAGCAGCTGTCAGGTGTCTCTTTCCAACATCCAAAGCCCCCCATAGATCCTGGGCTCCCCCAAACAGTCAGCTCTGCCTCAAAAGGTATGCCCCCTGCTCCTGCAGCCAGTGGGGCCATGTCCGGCAGGGCTGGTCCCTGCGGAGGACAGCTGATGGCTTTCTCCGGTCCCAGCCAGGAGTCATTACGCACCAAATGTCTAGTTTAAACAAGTGATTAGGCATCTCTATTAAGAGCAGATGTGCTTCTCGCCTGGGAGGGACAGGAACTTCCCGAGGTGGCCAAAGGGAGAGGGAGGAGGCTCTTGGCCCCTTGCAGCAGGGGCCTGTCCTCCAAGGCATTTTGCAGTGAAGTCAGAGCAAGATGGAGCCCATAGGGTTCTGAGGGCCTGCGTCCTGGGTGGCTTGAAGCCTGACTCCGGATTTTCAGACACAGAGCCCATTCTGATTGTCCAGGCAGCCCACCCACACCCTGACGGACATGACAGACCTTGAGCAATTTACAGGGAGAGAGAAGGCAAAGCTCTCCTGTAGCCAGTGACTTCAAACTCCCCACCACACTCTTGAAAAGCAATTACTGGGTGTGAGTTACATTTCCTTTGCTTTCTCCAGGAGCTGCAGGACAGGGAAGGGGCGAGTAGGGGGGACATAGGCATAAACCTATTCCCCTACTATCTCCAGAGAAAAAGCCTACTTAATCTTGAGTCGACCAATGGGCTTTAGAGTCTGGCAATGCCTGCCACTGTATGCAAACGTGTTTGTGTGTTTGTGTTGCTGCATGTATGTGAGTGTGTGGGAGGGAGCATTTTCCAAAGCTTGCAACAGATGCTCAGTGGGGTCTAGGACCCCCAAGATGTTAGGATGGACTGCTCTATTCTTTGGTAAGCTTTGAAGATGATGGGGTGACCTCATCTCTCAGGACCCAGTGAGGGATTTGCAGGCCTGGAGTCCACCTGCTGAAGATGGGGCTGGGACAAGTTTGGGTCCAGCCGAAGCAGAGCTAGGACAGAGCCTTTTGCCAGGCAGAGCTGGGCTGCCTCTAATCCAGAGCTGGTGATGAAGTGCCTTCCTGGCCGCCTCATTTTTCCCATTGTGACAGCTCCGTATCTGCTGTTCCCTGTCACGCTGGTGACAGCCTTCTTATGATGAAGGCAGTAGCAGTGTCGTCAATTCCCCCAGAACCCCAGGGGCTAGATCAGGTTCAGGAAGCTGGGAGCTGAAAAGCTCCCCACACAGCAGAGTGGAAAGAAGAAAAGCCTTTAGAATATGAAAGACCTGAATTCAAATCCTTTTGCCTCTTACTAGCTGTGTGACCTTGAACAAATGACAGCCTCTCTGAGCATCAGTTTCTTTACCTGTAAAATGGGAATAATACCTCACAGGGTTATCTGGAGCACTAAAGGAGGCAGTACTGACAGAGAATCTGGCCTAGTGCTGGTACACTGAAGGAGCTCAATAAATGGGTTCTCTTCCCAGCAGGCACAGGCAGGGACATGCACACCTCCATCTATCTGCTGCCCCCACTGTCATATCAGAGAAAACAGGGCCCCGGCGAATGGCTGCTTGCTGAGCTGTGAATGGCAGTCCAAAGCCATTTCCCCTGCATTGACCGGAATTTCCCAACCCTCCTGTCTGCCTGGGGCCCCCTCCTCCCCGAAGGGGCCCTCCCAGAGCTCCTTCCTGACATCCCACAGCTGCCGTCCAGGTTTTCCGTCTGGATGGTGCAGTCTCCACCGTGATTCTCTCCTGGGGATGAGAGCCGTCTCGGGCTCTCGTTGATAACAGGGCAGACCCCTCGGCTGCTTGAGCAGCAGCCCGCCCCCACTCCCACCCTGTCCACCACCCTGTCCGCCTCTGCAGGTCCTCCCCTCCTCTGCTCTCTCCCCTGAACTGTACAGGGACTGGCTGGTCCCTTCTGTGCTTCCAGGTCTTTGAACTTGTTGTTCTGGAATGTCCTTCCATTCTCCGCTTGGGGAGCTCTTCATTTCCCTCCAAGTGCCAGCTCGACTGTCATCTCCTTTGTGACACATTCTCTCCCTCCTCGGGCGCCCACAGCACCTACGCTAGTTTGGCAGGAGCCGTGCAGTGGCCTCTGCCTCCCCCGCATGAGCCTCTCCAGAGCAGGGGCTGGGCCTGTTCCATCCTCCCTCCGCCGCCCTGAACAGGGTCGGGCACGTACGAGGTTGGTGCTTAGCAAGTGTGGGTTGGGGTAAAAGAACAAATAGCGCCCATGCCTGGCAGTGGGGTCCCTTTAGCAGAAGGCTTCCTGTATAGGTGGCAGTCCCCCCTCAAGGGTGGCTAGCCTGGGCCGTGCTGGAAAAGGCCCAGCCCTATGTGGGGACCGGTTGAGGAGGCGGCTGACAGTTGGAAGGCTGATGTGCTCACCCCGTTTGGACTCCACACTTGTCTACGCCAGGCCGTGGGGCCCTGTGGCTTCTGCCCATCCCCCTAAAAGCTTCTCTACCTTGCACCTCCTCAGGGATAGAGAGGGGCTGAGGGATTAACAATCAGGCGCGCTGGTGACATTAGGTCTAGCCTGGGAGACTGTCATCTTCAACTCATGTCGCAGATGAGGACACCGAGGCTCAGAGGTGAGCTACTTGCCCAAAGTCACGTGGGAAGTTGCACAGAGCTACACGTGGAGGCAGGTCAGTCCAGCTCAAGAGCAAAGAGTTCTTTTCTTTACAAGATACTGTCCTCTGCGGAAGTCATAACACAGCATCCAGAGGTCACAGGAATGGGGAGAGGCTCATGCTGAAAAATCGTGTGCCTGTGGTATTTCTCTTTCACCGATGATGAAGCCAGAGAGAATGGGTGGAGGATGGTTGGATTCAATTGCCAAAGTGGCTTTGGACAACCTTTCCTCCACCATGTTGTAGGTCAGAGGATTTCACACTGGGGTTTAGGTTTACAAGGCAACCCTCTGAGCAGATATCTCCACCTCCATTTACCAAGGAGGAACGGCTGCTTTTGCTACTTTTTCTCTCAGTAACAACCCAGGGGCCTTTGCCCCACCCATGTTTGGCTATTGCAGTACTTGGCCAGCTCGACCCAGAGGCTGGGCATAAGGTGCGGGGAGGCTGGCTAGGTGAGAGAGAGGGGGGACGTCAGGTGAGAGGGGGAATAAGGGGAAGGAGCCAGCCTGCTTGGACTGAACCAACCCATCCGATCAGGGACTTGAGTGCCTTTTTTCTTATCAGACATATGGGACCTGAAAAAACTTGGGACGTATTTCTATGCTTTTTTGAGGTGGTTTTTCTGTGTATGTTACTATTTTTCTTTAGTTTTTAGAGAATGTTCCTTTCCAAAAATCTATTCTTGTTTCCACTGAAATTGAGAGAAAATAGGGATCATAGGCGCCTGGGTGAGAGTGGAACTCAAAAGCAGGACAGGTCCTCAGGGAGAGCAGCTGTGGGGAGCTTACAGGGCTGCAGGAGTCGGGGCAGGGCAGGATGGAGGGCAGGACAGAGGGGGTCCAGCAGTGCCATCCAGGAATGAACAATGGCTATGAAGAAGCTGGATTTCCTCCTTGCATGGGTGCTATTTCAGGACCCAGGTGGGATTTCGGGCAACTGTCAACACCTTGACCCAGAGCCAGGGGCCTGCAGCAGCTGAGCAGTCCGTAGAGCTTCCTGGGGAACCCTGAGGGTGGCTGGCTTGACCCTTGCTGGCGTGGGAGAGAAGGTGTCTCAGGGCATGGCCTGCGGTGACCAGCGGGTTCTGACTCTGGGAGGGAAAGGAGCGAGGTGGCAAAAAAAGAGTGGAAAGTTAAGGGGGGAAGAAGGCCTCGAGGGGCCTGGTGTGGCAGGGCTAATAGTTTCTTTCCTTCAAGAGAGATTTCATGCCACGTTGAATAAATAAAATACCACGCAATTGCACGAGATGCGTTCCACAGTGTATTAGATATCACCACACGGTTACCCATCTGTCAGCTGCCATCTGAGTGACTGATGACTTATCAAAAGCCACTCTGACATTCCCAAATGAGATGTTTCGATAGAGGTGCCATTCAACAGGGCCAAAGAAGCCAGAGAGACGTGAATGTAAATGAGGACCATCTGTCACCTTTGTGTCACTTATTTAAAGGGTTCCTGTCTGACAAGAAGGCCTTCTCCAGGAGAGAGAGAAAGCATACTGGAAAATGCGCAGGTGAGTGGGAAGGGCAGATAAGCACAATCCTGGAAGAGCCCGAGGAAGAGAAAGGCTGCCCCCTGGGAACCGTAGGAAGCCGGGAAGTGGATAGGAAGCCGGGTAGAGGAGGCCAGGTGAGAAGGCCCGGAAGTTTATGCTGAGTCACTGTGACTCAGCAGAATGGAGAGCAAGACCTCTGGCCTGCACTGTCCAATACGGTAGGCCACCTGTGGCCTTTGAGCATTTGAAACGTGGCCAGTGCAAACTGAGATGTGCCGTACGTGTAAATGAACACCAGCTTGTGAAGACTGAGAATGCAAAATACAAGTTTGTAATGCTGATTACATTTTGAAATAATTTGGGGGGGGAATATTGGATTAAATAATACATCATTAATCTCAGCTTTCTTTTCACTTTTTTAATGTGGCTACTCAAATGTTAAATTCACATATGTGGTTTGCATTATATTTTATTGAACAGCATGAGCAAAGACTAGATGAAAAAGCCACTGGTTCAAATCCCACCTCCACTGTGTACTCAGGGGCTCCTGGTCGTGTCACTCAACCTCTCCAAGTCTCAGTTTCCTTATCTTGTCAAATATGAGATTATGGTCCTGTGTTCTTGTGAGGGTGTGAGGATTAAATAAGGTGACATGTGGAAAATACCTGGCATGGCGTCAGCTACATGGGTGAGCTCTCCCCAGCCCCCTCATTCCTGGGAGCCAGGACTGAATGCCCAGCCAGCCTCATCACTCATCAGCTGCAGCTTAGCTTTTCTACGGGTCCTCTGTGAGGATCTGGGAACCCGTTTGCCCTTTGTGGACCTTGGTTTTCTCAACTGTGAAATGAAGGTGTAGGGAAAGTGGAAGTTCCAGGGCCTGGATTCTCACCTGATCCTGGTCGGCTCGCCCCCTGTGCACGTGTAACGCTCGCAGGCGCAGGCTTGCACAGGTGTGGGCAGTGCGATATCACCGACTCTATACAAAGAGCTCCGCACACTGCTCTGGAGCCGCAGGGGCAGAGAGGCTCGGAGGCTTGCTGCATGCAGACTTGCCTTGAGGGGGGATGGGCTTCTAGTGCCTGACCTGCTGCCTAAGAGAACAAAGCTGGGTTTAAACCCTTTGACCCTGAACGTTCTGCTGTCGTTTTTCAGTCTCAAGTCCAGAGTGAACTTGCCTGGGGCTGAAACCCTCAGGCGAGACAGAAGGGATTGGGTCAGATGATTTCTGAATGACAAGAGCTGGGCCTAGGATGATCCCTAAGCTCTAAGGGGAACGGCGCTGAGGCTGTGGACTCCCCCCACAACACCTGCCTGCAGGCAGGCCGCGGAGGGGGGTGGAAGGGAAATGCGTCTCTGCTGGAGGGAGACGTTGGGAGAGCGTAAGAAGCACTCAAAGCAACTGGCCCAGCTAAAGCCACCATGGCAGGAGTAGCAGTGGGGGAAGTGATGCAGGGCTGGAGCCGGCAGGGTTGGTGCTGGGGCAGGTTGGGGGGTAGGGGGATGAAAATGAGGAAAACGCAGAGGAGAATGACAGAGAGGAGCTGCTTTCCCTCCAGTGGCAATGACATCAGGGCCTGGGCAGGGCACAGAACTGTGGCCTCTCAAAAGGCTCCCCTCCCTGTTCAACGCATCTCAACCGCTGGATCCAGGCATGTGAGCATCAGAAGCCAGAGCGATGACCCAATCCAGTGGCCGCAGGAAGCTGAGGCTCGGAGAGGGACATCCCCTCCTCTCCCAGTGCCAGCTCCATGCCTTCTGCCTCCCATGGGGGGTTTGTGTGTCCACTGAACTGAGGATAGTACCCTGGTAGGGACCGACAGGGCACCCTGCCAACACCCCCTTGTGCCCGGCTGCAGAGCTCAGTCCAGGGGCCGTGCTCAGTACTTGCTCGCTGCTCTGCGGACGCCTCCACCTGCAGGGCCTCGTTACCAAGCCGTTGTTGCCACCTTCCCCACTTTACAGAGGGACTTAAGGTGACCAGGTGGTGGTGACAGGCTCTACCCAGGCTGCTCCTGGCCAGACCGGAGGCCCGTCTACCAGCCATGCTGCCTCCACTAGTGCATGGAGCTGGTATGAGGCTCCGCCCGCATGACCGAGTTCAGAGGTGGACATGGCAGAGCCCAAGGGCCTAGCTTCAGGTGGGAGACGCCAGGTGTAGGGATTGTGGAAGGCCACAGAGCAAATCGGTGGTAAAGCCAGGACGCGCCTTCGGGATTCCCAAGTCCACGCCTATTGCTCACGCAGCAGTGACTGAAGACCTGGGGCAGAAGTGAGGATCTAGGGGCCGCTCAGAATTTAGGGTCTGCTCTCCCTGAGGAGTGAGCCGCTGGGTGTTGCGGACCCAGGGCTGCACAGCTCTCCACCCTTAAACCACAAGGCTGTGAGGTCCTCAAGGGCAGGGTGGGTCTGACCCGAGGGTATGGCTCCCAGCACAGCTGCAGGGCTGAGCGAATGGATGAACCAGCCAGCCTAACTGGCACTTGGGCTGAGTCGGGGAGGGTGTGGCAGGGGACTGGGGGCTAGGCCTTGGGCCTTCACCTTCCTCCTTGCTCCATCTGTGAGTATGCCAGACATCGTGCTGGATGCAAAGTGTGAGCAAGAAATGAGAGAAGGGTCCGAGAAGAGAGACAATTCAGCAAGAACAAGGCAGCGTGACAGGCTGCGCCCGGAAGCCCGGGTGACTTAGAACAAGTCCCTTCCCTCTCTAGGCCTTGGCTTGTTCAGTAGGAGTTGAGGGTTAGACCAAATGGTCTGAGGACACACCCCACACTGACCCCCCCCAGGGCTGGCAGATGGGGACACAGCCCTCTCCCAGCTGCAGTGAATCCCGTCCTCCCTATGCGACAGCCGAGGGGCAGGTGGGGAAGAGCAAGGCCAAGCAGAGGCACCCTGACTCAAGGGAGGCAGCCAGCTGCTCCTGGACACTGGGTCCCCAGAGACCACGCAGCCGGAGGTAACTGGCTGTGACAGAGAATCGAGCCAGTAGTCAATTCCATTCAATAAAACTTTGATTGCCTGGGAGCCTTGTAAACAGGCAGCCTCCCCCGTGGGCCTGAGACACACTTCCTCCCTCCCTCCTTGCCAGTACCTGCTTTTTCCTGCCCAGCCCACACCCCTGCCCGTGGCAGCCTGAACACCTCCCTCAGCCTCTGGTTCAAGGTGGGCAGCTGAGAGTTAAATGCCCCCTGGCAGGTGAGGGCCCAGGGCCACGGGACAGTGGAGCGAGAAGGAGCCAGAATCACTTAGCCCTCATTAGTCCGAATTAAAATCAGGAGTGAGATGACAACTACAATTTGCAGTGGGCTAATCGTTTTCCCTCAGAAGCTGTTCTTTCTGCAGACCGGGGAAACTGAAGTCCCAGGTGGACTGGCTCTGAACCCAGCTGAGGCGAGGCAGTCTCTGCCTCCTTCTGGCCGTCCACCTCTTCTCCAGCCTCAGGCTTCTGCTCTTTGGGGTCCTCAGGCAGGGAGAGACTAGGGTCTGGGGGTCCTGGGTGGGTGGAGGGGAGAACACTGGCAGAGAGGCAGGGCTGGGGGTGCGGGGAGGTGATCCAAGGCGCAGCTGTTCAGCCAGCAGTGCTCAAGCTTCCAGCCCAGCTGCCAGGAGGGGGTGATTTAGCAGGTGTCTCCCTGCCCGACATCCTGCCATCTGCCCACCTGAGGGGTGGGCTCTGGGACGCATTCTTGGACTTGCCAAAAATTCCCATTTCCCCCGATAATTGTAACGTTCATTCACTAGATATCAATGGCTTATGGAGAGCCAAGCACTGTTTAAGGAGGGCTAGGGACTCTGCAGTGAACAAAGCAGACTCAATCCCTTCTCGAGGAGCTTACAAAGTCGGGGGGAGGGGTGGACAGGCTCTAAAGGAACACGGTGAGAACGGTTCTCCTGAAATGTCCCCACCCTGATCCTTGAAAACTGAACGTGTTACCTTACGTGGCAAAAGGGACAGTGCACATGTAGTCAAGGTAATGGGCTTTGGGGAGAGTGTCTGATGCTGGGTGGGACAGATCCACCCACACAAGTCCCTAAAGCAGAGACCTTCCCCTAGCAGGAAGCAGGCCTCCCAGCACGCCAAGTATTTGATGTCCTGATGGCGGTCCTGAGAGGTTGGGACGTTTAGGAGCTGGCTGCCAAGCAAGGAAACGGGGACCTCAGTCGTCCAACCGCAAGGGAAGGGATTCCACCTGCCCTCTGGAGGAGCTTGGAAGCCATTCTCTGCAGAGCCCCCAGAGCTGACACCTTGACTTTGGCCTTTGGAAACCTCCAGCAGAGAAACCAGCCAGGCCAGCCTGGCTGGACTTCTGACCTACCGAACTGGGAGACACACGGGTCTTGTTTGAAGCCGCTAAATCTGTGGCACTTTGCCCCAGCAGCAGTAAACAAACTCGGGACCTACGGGTGACAGAGTGAGAGTGACTCGGTGCTCTTTCACTCTGGGAGGCCAAGGCAAAGGTGTGAGCTGAGACGCCGAACGAGGAGGCAGAGTGGGTAACCAATTTGTCCCCATGTCCCAGTTTTAGCACTTAAATCCTGAATCCCCAAAATTCCTCAGTCCTGGGTAAACAGATGGTTAGTCACTGTAAGCAGAGGGAAGAAGGCACTCAGGTGGGCATTCGGTGAGTTGCCACGAGAAGCACCCTGAGGCAAGTGCCGTCAGATACAGGAGCAGGCGCCAGGGCTGATGGGGCATCCCATACAGAAAACCCTTTAGAATGGGGACGGGACCGTGCTAGCTAAGGCGTGGGGCACAGGTGCAAACTCTCAGGCTCCTCTAGAACATCCTCTTCTTCCCAGCTGTGGGGCTGAGGAATGACCACTGCCTTTCCTGTCCTGGGGCTCTTCTTTCCTCCCTGCGCTGCATCCCTTCCCCAGCAGGCCTCTGCCAGCACCCAGGTGTTTCCGTGGGGCCAGGTGCCCCCGAGCTCTCCCCAGCAGGATGTTGGTGCATGGCCAGCAGCCCACAGCGCAGGGAATTACTCAAGGCGTCTTTAATTAATGAGACAATAGGAGGCTGGGAGGGAAAGAAGACGGGCTGTGGATGGCTTTACGCCTGTCAAAACAGCACCTAGGCCCCCCAGTGCCTGAGAGGGAGAGGAAAGAGGGAAAAGCGGGGATGGGCAGTGGGTGCTGCCCTCCTCACTCTGTGTTTACAGGACCCACCCCCTCCCAGGCCAGCTGGTCACCTCCAAGCACTGGAGGCAGATAAGGACCTGGCCCTTAGCAAGGAGCCAGAGTTGTGCATCAGAAGAGCAAAGCAGGACCGGAGTTAAAATTTTGGCCCTGTCTCGTTAGCTGTGTGATGTCTGGCAAGTTAATTGCTTGGGTCTGTTTTCTGTACAATTAGAGTAATAATACCTACTTTGCAGGGTGGTGGTTGTAAAGATTAGAGGTGTCAAAAAGTGCCCCACACGAAGTAGGTACTGGATAAATGGTAGTTATTTTGATTATGAGCACTGAGCCTCCCGTTCTGAATCCCAGCCGCCATGGCCACTGTTTCTCAAATCAGAGAGGGCCCAGAATCACCTAAGTGTTTGTGAACATGCAAACGCCCATCCCACGCTGGTCCCTGATTCTGTTGAAAACCTGTGGACTGCAGTTGGTTCTGATACAGGCAACTGGGTCCACACTTGGTTGTCCCAGGCCTGTGTTTGCCTCCTGGGGAAAAAGCTGGCTCTAGGCTGTCCTACACCTGAATCCACTTCAGAAACTGCATCCACAGCTGGAAAGCGCTGGCTGGGATGTGGAGCCTTTCCCCCACCCTCCACTCTGACCTCAAGGTCTGTGCCTTGGGTAGCTAGCCTTCCCGCCTAAGCAAGCTGGTCCTCAGCCTCCGGGGATGTTCCAGACCTGGAAGGCACCTGCGCGCACACCTCATTGGCTTCCTTGTTTTTCAATGGAAGAAACCGAGGCCCAGTGCAGGGAAGTGACTGGAACTCTGTGCTTCTCATTCTCATCTGCAAGATAAAGGCACTTGGCTACATGACGGCTAGTTCCCTCAGCTCTGAAGTTCTAGGTTTGGGGGATTATGTACCCCAGGAGTTGGCTTCACTGTCCCCAGGCTGGGGAACCCCGAGGGAAACCCTGAAGCCAATTGCCTTCCTGGATCGCTAGTCAACCTGATTTCCCAGCCAAGTCTGTGGGATCTTTCAGGCTTCCCTACTCCAGGTTTCACTCAGTTTATAGCCTGCGTTTGGTGGGGGTTTTCTCATTCCCGTTTTCCCTTTTCCCACCTCCCTTTTTCTCTGTGCACTCATTTAAGCAGTGACTGAAGCCCTCTGCCAGGCACTGGGGATATACAAGACGAACAAGACCCAGCTCTGTCCTGGGGACGCTCCCTCACTGACTGCAGGCAGACACTCACAGAGCATGTGGCCCCAGGGGCTGTGAGATGTGTCAGGGCGCCAGCAATGCAGGGTAACGGTCACCAGGGCAGCCCAGGGGCACGCAGAGCACCCCATCTTTCCTCATGCCTCTCTCCTTCTGGCTTTCTGTATCTGTCAACAAATATATAGTAATCAAGTACAAAACAGCACTACTATTAAAAATACAAACTATGTTTACATTTTCTCCATATGGTTTTCCAATCTCCTGGCCCGCCTCCTGACGCTGACCGCCGTTACCATTTGGGGCACACCCTCGAAGGCTTTTTTTCCTACAGGTAGTAAATATTCTTGTTTGTCTCGCTCCCTGGCTGTCCTGTCATCTTTCTCATTTTGGTGGTGCACATTCTTAAGTTACCTCTGAAAAGTTGTAAGACACTTAGCTCTTTTTCAAAGAAGAAAAAATTATTTTCATTTAAGGAAATGGAATACGTTTTCGATTTCTAAGAGTTCATTCTTGTTTGCATTTTCCTTCCAAAACAAAAGCTACTTCAATGTCCAGTAGCTGGGATGTGGATAAATAAAACATGAACAACCCCTACACGGCAATATTATCTGGCGATAAAAAGGAATGTGGCTCTGACACAGGCTACATCATGGATGAAGCTTAAAAGCATGATGCTGAGTGAAAGAAGCCAGACACAAAGGCCACATATGGTATGTTCCCACTTGCAGAATGTTCAGGATAGGCAAATGTGGAAAGACAAAGTAGATTTGGGGTTGCCAGAGACTGGAGGATGCAAGGATGGGGAGCAACTGTTTATGGGTAGGACGTTTCTTCTTGGGATGATGGAAACATTCTAGAATTGGATAGGGGTGACAGCTGTACAACCTTGTGGAAATAACAAGATGCCACCAGACTGTATACTTTAAAAGGGTGAAATTTATGGTATGTGACTTATATCTCAATTTTTTAAAAAAGGTCCCTTGCTCTGTGAGCATAAAATTCTTACCTCTATGAGGATATCAGGGGTGGGGGGGAGGGGGTGGTTTTTCCATTTTCTTTTGCTCCCTGGATATTCTTGCTCCAAGCTGTTTTCTATTCATTTTGGCTTTATGCTCTTTTATACTGGCCACTTGCCTTAAAAATCCAGTAATCCTTAGTTATGGCTCCTGCTTGCAAGTGAGGCACTTAAAAGCTGACTGGACACTGTGTGTGCACGGGTAGAGCCTGTTAGAACTGGGGGGGGTCTCACCATGACAGGTTTCAGGGAGTCCCCACGTGTCACTGTTTGTCCAGCTACCAGCATTCCTAGAGCCAACAGGAGGCAAAGGGCTTCCCCATTTGGCTTGCAAACTTTCAGCAAATCCCTTTTTCAATATACTGCCTCCTCTCCACCCACACTTGTGCCCATGTGCCTAAGCCAACGCTTCTTGGGTTCAGCCAGGGCCACGATTCAGGTAAAGCAGAAATAGTGCCATGGTGAAATGGACTGAGGAATCACTCTCTGCATTTTGGCCCTACTGGGAACCCTGTCTTCACATGTCACCAATTTCTGAGCTTTCTGTGCTTCCAGGGCAAGGAGCTGCCTGTTTCTCATGGCTCCTGCACCGGGGCTCTCTAGTGACTTCTTTATCAAGCCAAATCAGTTAGATTCTCAACTTGCAAATGTCCAGGTGACACTGATTCCCTTTGGTTTCCTCACCTTTGCCCCATGGGCTTGCACTTTTTTTTTTTTTACTGCTCTGCTCACTTAGCGTGGCGGCAGAGAGGAGCATGAATGTGTTCAGTCTAGCATGTTTGATCCAAGTCTGCTTGCTGTCTGTCAGGGGAAATGCAGTGGACACTTGACATTGTGAGGTTATCACGAAGTGCTGTCTCTGTAACAAGCAAGCCTGATCTGCCAGGGAATCGTCCTCCGGGCTGACCTGCAAGCGCTGGGAGACAGACTCCAGGAAACCTGGCGAGCGGAGACTTAGATGGTTCTGCCCTCACCAGCAATTCTTGTTGCATTACTTGGGCATTCTTTACTGCATTTTGTGTGTGTGTGTGGGGGGGGGAAATTACATGGGACTCTCCAATCCATGGATTCATGAAGGCCTATGATGTATCCCTTGAGAATGTCAAGGGTCTAGTGTACCTTTGTTTCTATGGAAACTAGTTCCTGGTGAGAACCAGGCTTAGTGACATCCACAATAATGTGATACACGTGGATTCTGGCTCTGGTAATGGGCAGAGAACAGTCCCTGGGGAGGGTGCTACACTCCCCACAATGACCAACTGTGTCCTTCAGGGTGTCTCTGAGCTCCCTGAGCTCCTAGCATGGGGCCTGGCTTGAAGCCCTTCAGCTCAGTGGATGAGGAGGGAGAGGTGAGCCTGTCTGCCTCACCAAGATCTGGAATCATTCACCTGCCCCCACCTGGGCTGCATTCAAATCCAGCCCTCCAAGACTTTTGCTTCACGGTTGCCCAAGTGAGGGAGAGCTGGCTGAGAACACCTTCAGGGGCCAACGGTTCACACTCAACTTCCAGAGCGTGTGCTGTGGGGAACGGGGGGCAGAGCTCCAAGCCGCTTGTGTTTGGCTTTGAAGTGCATTACTACCCACCCGCCCTGTATTTACTGTGCCAATGAATGAATACATGTTAAGTGCTGAGGACAGCCTGGCTCATGGCGAGTGCTTTATGCATGTTTGACATTATTATGCCAAAAATTGTATTTAGCCTGGGTCCACATGAAAACGACTTTCCCGCCTCTTTTTTAACTGCCTCAACTCCAAGTGCATGAGACAGACACCCAGGGACTGAGAACTCCTGGCTCTCTGACCCTTCTTTACACAACAGGGAAAAACCACCATTCCAGTGATTTGCCTGCTGGTTCATCCCATTCACTAGACTGGGGAACTCACTCCCTGCCGGCCCCACTCCTGGACGCTTTACCAAGAGCGGGTGAGTTGATGTGGATAAAGCTGTTTGTGAGCTCTTCTCTCTCCAGGCTGTCCTCAGGGCTGCCCCTCCAGGTCCAGGGGGTGGGAGGCAGGCCCAGCTCCTTCCTCCCTGCTTTTGTACCCCTGCTCCAGGACACCCCTTCTCCGAAAGCAGCCTGGACCTGCCCTGCTCACGCGCCTCCTTTCCAACTGTGAATACTCACCTGCCCCCCTCCCTTCTCCCTTCCAGCTGTTCCTTCCCCCTTTACGGATGGGTCTCTATCCTTGCCTTTTCTGTCAAGTCACCATCACACCTCACTTCCTCTTTTTTTCTCCCTGGGCTAGGAGCCCCTTAAGGGCGGGTCTTGTCTGCCCTTATGGTCTGAACACCTAGCCCAAAGCCTGGCACAAAGTAGATGCTCGAAATACTTTGTTTTTGGAATGATGGACTCCCCTCTCTGTTTTGCCCTGTTTCTCTACCTGCTTTGTGTCTTCTGCTTGTCGCCTCCTCCCAACCCCACACTCTTGCCAGCTTCCCCTCACAGCCTCTTGGGCTAGTGCTCTGCCCGGGTGGGAAGGACACAGTTTCCCGTTGCTGGGAAAGCCTTGCCGACCGCAGCTGCAGGGAAAGGGCTGAAGAGGCTGCACGGCACAGCATGTCAGGGTCGATGCCCGCTGGTGGGGAGTAGGCTTGTTCTGTGCGATTTCCAACTCATTTGTCTTTTCATTTGTAGCTTAAATTGGCCAATTTCATCTGGAATGTGCTTGGACTCTCTGGCAATCCCTGCACAACAAATGAGTGTCCCCAGCAGCTGACAGAGACTGGCAGGGGAATGGGCCCCAGTCCGCCACGGCAAACAGGCCAAGGTCCTGAGCCGCCAGAAGCATTAACGCTTGAAGGATGGGGACCCAGTGTGATCTGTCCGGGGCCTGAGGAGGGGAGCACAGGGAGGAAGCTGCAATGAAAGGGGCTTCAGACGAGGGCCTGGACAAATCTGTTCTTTCCATTTTTATTTGTTCCTACCTACCTACCTAAGGGAAAGGTAAAGTACAGGAAATGGAAAGTAAGATGCTTGGACTTTCAGAGCAGCGGCACTGACTGAGGTGGAGTGACAGAAGCAACATACTCCAACCATATGAAACTCAAACATGGGCACAACTGCTCTCTGTTGCCAGAACTCTGAACAGTGGTCACCTTGCCAGGCGTTACTGAGCATAGGGTGCACGAGGCACCTTCTGGGGGCTGGAAGTGTTCTGCTTTGTGGCCTGGGCTCTGGCAATGTGGCAGGTGTGTGCACCCCTGTGTACAAATTCATTAAGTTGCACCCATACCATTCTGTGTGCTTTACTGTATGAGTTCTAACTCAATAAAAGTGACACCCATGGTTTTCAAACTTTACAGTGTGTGAGAACCATGCGGGAGCTCATTTCAAATGCAGATTTCTGGATCTTCTAGAACCTGGGTCTGGAGTCGTGCTGGAATCTGCACTGTCAACTTCCTCCTCCTCCCCAGGGGTGATTTTAAGACTGGTGGTCCACAGACTTAGTTAGACAAGACCATACTGGGCAGGGGCCTGGACATCTGCCTAGTCAAACAGCCCAAGAACCATCCTGCTGGGTGCCTAAGGGCTCCCAGAGGCCCTTGGCAGGGAGGGTTGGAGGCTGGCCACACTGTGGCACAGAGGAAGCACAGACCAAAGAATGTCCCCAGCAGTAGTGGGACCCCAGAAGCAGTAGTGGGAAATGAGGGTCAGCTCTCTGGGCTAAGCAGGATCAGAGAGGGAGTGGGCCCCTCGTCAGGGAAGAGAATTCCTCCGAGCAAGGAGCCCTCTCCAGCACTCCTGGCAGCAGTGCTCAGGGGTGACAGGGCTGGGGAGAGCTGGGCTCCAGCAGAGGTGGAGTGCCATGGAACGGCCTAATGACTCACAGGGACTGGGGACCACCAGCTGTGGCTACTCAACAAGCACCTGCTGTTGAAGAGGAAGGAGGAACCCAAAACTGGAGACACGTGGCTAGAGATGAGACCCTGGGGAGGGTGTAGACAATGTGGCATTTCCACTGCTCATTGCCAGGACAGGCTGAAGGTCGTCTGAGTTGCCCTTGATTTGAAGGCCTGGGGGTGCTGAGAGACAGAGGAAGCTAGGTACAGGATGCGGGGAAAGAGGAAGGAGCACATCTGGTGGACATTTGCCGTATGCCAGGCCCTTTACAAACGCCATGTCACCTGATCCCAAAAATAATTCTCTGATAAGGAGACATAAATAAGCCACAACAGATAATGAAACCAAGACTAAGAAACGTTCAGCAACTTGTCCAAAGCCACAGACTCACAGACTTGAACTCAGGTCCGTATGACTCAAGTCCCTTGATCTTTCCACATTTTCTGCTCTCTCCCTCTCCAATTCCGAGAGTGACTGGACATTTAAGAATTTGCAAAATGCTTTCTCACACCCTATCTTATTTGACTTTCTACACACACCTTGTGTTAGGCAGGTATCAGTCCCATTCTGTGGATGAAAAATTGACCTCCAGGCAAAGAATAACCTGCCCGAGGTCAAACAGCTGGTAAGTAGCTCGGAATGCGCTTTAAACACAAGTCAGATGGCTCTAAAAATTTGCTGCAATACTTTGGACACTGAGAAATACAGTCCAGCCCTGTCGGTCTTGGAGAAACTGGAGATGCCATGCTTAGAGCACAGCTTGGCTTCATGACTGGGAACTGGCTTTACTAAAGCCCCTTAGGGACTGAAGTAGAAAAATGGCCTCAGCAGAAACACAGAGGCCCTGGTAGCTGTGGTGAGTAGTTCAAGATTATGCAGGACACTGAGGGCAGGGCTGAGACTAGAACCCGTGTTCCCTCGAATGGATCATTTCCAGAGGCCTTCCAGGCTATTCCTTGCCTCTCATGTTTTTTATGCTCTATCCTTCATTTATTTGGACTTTGATGCTGAAAGTACAAAGGAAGCTTTGGCCTCTGCTGGGACGCAGCACCCCCGGGGGTCCTCACACTTCCTCTGGCACAGAGCGTCCCAAGGCATCAGCTCATGGACCCGAGGCACTTGCGCCAGGGACAGCTAGGGCCAGGATGTCACACTGGACCCCTGCCCTGACACCACCCGCAGGGAATTTTCCCAGTCATTCTCCCTGGTTAACTTGGCCACCAGGGATCAACATACAACACGTGAGGAATACACTGACTAGGCAGCTGTGTTCTGGGGGGACCCGCCAGTATCTGGACTGCTCTCACATACCAACTCGTCACATACCAGCTGCCACCATGGACCCACCCCCCCACCAACTCGGCGTGTATGTGCACTTGGGTATTATTCACTTGGGGGTTGTTCTGCAGCAAGCATTCTTTGCCTATCCTGGTTTCTCCTTGCTGTCTACTCTGGGAAATGCAACCTGTGTTCTCCAAGTCAGACCTAATTAGCCCAGCAAACCAGTGGTATCAGGTCGTCACAGCACACAAGTGGAAATGCTGTTTGGATTAGCCTGCGAGCTGCTGTTGGCGGTGTCTGTTTGCGTTTCTTCGGTTATGCATTCTCTGCTCGCCGCCTTCCATCACTTCCCAAATAGAGAGGCAGGACACAGTCCCCCACAGCCTGGCATTCATCTTCCCAGTCTGTGACTCTTGCAGGCTATTAAGCGGCTGTTACAAAATCGAGGAAGGGAGAAAAATGAAAACCGGGCACAGGTAGCAGCGGAGGGCAAAGGGACTCTTTTAAACCGGATCCACTGATAAGTCAGGCCAAGAAATGGCCTCAAGTCTTGAAAAATGGAGAGCTCCCCACGCAGCAGGGCCATGTGAATGGACCTCCTTGCTGGGTTATTCACAGGAAGAGGCCATGCTGGGAGGGTCTGTCTGCAGAAGGCAGGGCAGCCAGGAGCCCAGGCCCCAGGAAACAAGGTAAAGGGTTACTAAGGCCATCACTGCTCCATCTCACTGAAAACATCAGCAATTCTCGCTACACTGCCCCTGTTCCTCTCATCCGAAAGCACTGCAGGAAGAAAACACGGAGGCCAGGAGCCCAGCCCTATTATAGATTCATGATTCCAGCCTCACTCTGCCGCAATCCTTTTATTCCTCTCACTGCTGCTTGGCACACTCTGCAGAGCCCTTCACTTCTGCGTCTCACTGGGCTCCATCTGCACTCTGCCCCCCGGAAGGGCGACCTTGCCGACCTCACGGGCCGATGGCACTGGCAGGGGGAGAGCCTCCGCCCTCCACCACATGCCCCCTCCCCACACCTCTGCCCAGTGCCATTTTCTCTCGTTTTCCTCTGGCTTAAGGAAAAAGGTTTCCTCCTTTTAAAAACCAACCTTATCCCTTCCCATCTCCTCAGGACACCCAGTCCTTTGCTTACCTCTCTCCACCTTTAAAAATAAAGGGGCATTTTTGTTGTCTGTCACTCCTCCGCACACACCCTTCTTGCTTCTGCACCTGTGAGCTGCTGCTCGATTCCCCAGCTCTTCTGCGTCCTGCAGCATTTTCTCAGCTTCAAACTCTGGGCGCTCTTGACAGAAGCATCTAGCTGGCTGGAAACCCCTCCTCCCTGGGCTCCCCTCCCTTGGGGGCTTGTCCCCCACTCTTCCTTGGCTGCCTCCCCTCCCACCCTCACGTAAGCCCTTGTCACCTTGACAGCTTCACCCCAGTGACCAGCTCATGCTGTAGCCTTTCTCCCCATCCAGTTTCCTGGATTACCAAACGTCCCCGTTGAGTCGCTAGAACATGTCCTAAACAAGACATTGCTACACCCTCTACTCCAATATCAGCCCCACTTCCCACGTCCCATTCCATCTCCCCAACAGTCCATCCACTCTCTGAGGAGTTGAAGCGTCCTCTCCCTAAAGTGCCCCTGGCCACAGAGGTGGGCATGCTTTCCCAGGGACCTGAGGACACAATCCAACGGCCTGCCAGAAGGCAAACATTACCTTGACGCCTCGTTTAAAACCTCTTTGTGAACCTCATACTCTATCTGTGTTTGCTTTCCTCTAACATTTCCTCCCTGAGTCTGCAAGTCCAGGTGGCCCACCTCTGAGAAGCCAGCGCTCTGGCCTATTTCTCAGTATCCAGTGTGAGTCTCCCAGCAACCCGGACAGCTTCTCCAATCAACATGGCCTCTCTTTCCACCAAATCCCCACAGTACAGTTTAGTCTGGCGCTGACTCATGCTGACTTGCCTTGAGTGTGGGTGGTGAGGGCAGACCCACAATCTGCCCCCTCTACTTGTCCTTCCCACCTTGGTAAGGCCTTGATTGGACTAAAACCACAGGTTCCCTGGGAGGCCACCGGACGCATTTCCAAACACACTCTGAAAGTCCCACCCTGGAGACCCCACTTCTCTCCAGTGTGTCCCTGGAGGCTGAGCTTGGCTCTTGTCACCTCCCCTCTCCAAACACAAGGATGGCTCAGGTGCTTAAGCAAACCATCCCCTGGGCACTGTGCCCAGGATCGAGGCGAGTCCAACTTGTGGTTCCTTTCCAATCACTTAATCGCGTTTGGCTCTCCACACCTGAGGCTGAAGACTCCAGCAACCCCACAAATCCTCCTTAATTAAGCCTCCTGAGGTCCCTGCTGAGTGGCAGTGACTTGGATCCTCTTCTACAGGCAAAAAGGCCCTGGCAGACTTTTCGGCTGAGGGTGGACACTTTCAGGACCCACCCCAGTTTCTGCAGACTGCCCCAGCCCAGCTGGGGCCAGGAATAGCCCAGCCTGACCGGGAACAGCTGAGAGGGCGCTGGTGCTAAGAAGTGGGAGCTGGAAGGGTTTCTCTGCGTTGGGCTAAAACGAGCAACCTGCAAATTAGCTGCAAAATACCAAGCAAATATGGCCTTGTGAATAAAACCAATAGCTTTGGGCATTTTAGGCAATAAAATGCCAGCCCTGTATGTGATCATATTTACTGCCCCAATTTCCTTTTCTGATATTCCGAGAAAACCAGAAAGTGCGGTTATGTAAGATATTGAGAGGGACCTATTCCTCCCTTGTGAATGTCTAGACACAGGGATAATTAGACATTACTGTTACGTATGCAAACATAGATGCTATTTCATCCACATCCCTGCTGGCAAACACCTTCAGAGAAGGTATTGAGCACCTTCTCTGCATAAAACACTCAGCAGGGGAGCAGGATGTGCCCCCATTCAGCTGAGCTTGGTTCAATAAACATCTATTAGATGCCTATTACTAAACATTTATTAAGTGCCACTTACTAGTTGTGTGACCCTGGGCAAGTTAGTTTTCTCACCTGAAATGGGGTAATGCAAACACATGTCCACAGGTAAGTGGTTACCTGCAGCTTGGTTGACCATCCCTATCAGAGAACACTGCTCGGCAACAGAGAGACACAAATCATCAACTCAGGCAGCAGCTTGGAAGAACCTCAAGGAAATTATGCTGACTGGGGGGAAGAAAAAAAGCTAATAGCAAAAGATTCGAGACTGTATGATTCCATTTCTATAACATTTGTGAAATAATATAATCACAGAAATGGAGGACGGAGTAGTTGCCAGGGGTTAGGGATGGGGGTGTGTGGCTCTACGGGTGAGCACAAGAAAGCCTTGTGGCGGTCCAGTGAAGTATCTTCACGGTGGTGGTGGCCACACAGAGCTACACACACACGTGAAGGAATGCATGGGTGACCGGTGAAATTTGGGTAAGCTCTCATGAATTATATCGATGTCAGTTCCCTGGGTGGATCGCACTGTAGTTAGGTAAGATGTTAATTGGGGGGGAGGCTGCACGAAGGCTGCTTAGGACTTTGCTGTACAGTTCTCTGTACTTGCAGTGAATCCACACGCATTTTAAAATAAGTTTTTAAAAAATAGGGTTTAGTACCTGCAGCATAGATTACGTTTACGGTTTGATGAGTTAATATAAAGCACTTAACATAGCATCTAACACACATAAGCCTTTATGTCGTTACTACTACGTGCCAGGTCCTGGCAGGACCACCATGAGTCCGTCAGTCTGTGCCGTGGAGGAGCTTCCCGTCCACCAGAAGACCCAGCAAAGAGGTTTTAGTAGAACATGCTGAGTGTGTTCAGGACGTGGGGGGAGGCTCTCTGGGCTTGAGGGAAGGTTTCCCGGAAAACATGTCACTAGAGCTGAGAATTGAAACACAGGACGAGTCAGCCAGGTGAGGAAAATGTGAAGGGCGCTCAGACAGGGCGCAGTCTGAGCAGAGCTGAGCGTGTGGAGCAGCATGGGATGGCTGAGGAACCAGGCGCAGCGGGAGGCACAGAGTGGCAGGGAGGAGGCTGCCAAAGTAGGCATGAGCCAGGCCAGGGAGGCCGAGCATGCCTCAGTAACCCAGACCTCCTCCTTCAGGAGGAAGGTGTGCGGAGCCACTGTCCTGCATCAGCTCCCGCCACCCTGTTCCTTACTCTGGAGTCAGCGGGCGCCTCTGCTCCTGGGCCCAGCGGGAGCCCGGAAGTCATTCTGTCCTGGCACTGAGTGAGCGACTGTGAGTACCTGAGCAAAGTGAGAGGCCCAGCACAGATTCTGCAAAGCCAGCTTTGATGGGCCTTACTACCTAGGAAGTGAATGTACTGCAGACCAAACAGACGTCACATTCCAGACGCTCCCTGCCTCCCACCCATGGGGGGTTTTGTTTTTTATGTTTATACTGCTCCTTCTTCCACTACTGCACATAATCCAGACCTCACGCCAGCCTCTCTTCTACAAGCTCATCTGCGCATCAGTACAGAGAGCCTGGAAGTAGAGCCACAGCACCAGGTTCGAGTCTAACTCCTCCCTGACCAGCCCGTGACTGCCAGGCAGCCGCAAAACCTTTCCGAGCTGAGTTTCCCCCATTGGGAACCGATGATAACCACACTCCAGCTTCCTCACAGGGCTGGCCAAAGGACATACGCAAAATCAAACACCATAATATATGCAGAAGAGCTTTGTAGGTGGTAAAGACTTGTTCAGGTATGGAAGATTATTGCTATTATTCCCGAAAGAACTGTTGGTGAGAGGAGCCTACGCCTCTGGTTGGAACAATCAGAATAAACCTCCTTTGAATCTGGACAGTCTTTAGTTGGGGAAAGACAGTGAGAGGAAAGGGGAGGGGACAGGAGCCTGCTTCTTCACACGCACACCTCTGCTCATCTGTGCTATAGATGCCGCACTCAGGCGGTGGTGTTTCCCTCTGACTTTTTCCATGAGACCCTTTCTGTATTTAAATACCTTTCACTAATGAATTCATTCCCCAAATATTTTCTGACTGCCTCATCTGTGCCAGGCACTTGTGCTAAATGGTGAACAGATAGGGTGTCCGCCCTCATGGGGTCACACTCCAGTGCCAGAGACATTATCTAATAAGCACCCAATTATATAATTAGATAGCATGATGTATATTATGAAGAAAGCACCCAGGACATTGTGAGAGCATTTATGTTTAGCAGGGGCCTAATAAAATTCTGGAGGTACCCTGGAAAAGCTTTTCTAAGGAAGGACTGTTTGAGCTGAGATCTGAAAGAGAACTAGGATTTAGAAAGCAGTATGGGGTGGGAAGAGTGACTGAGGGGCTGGGGAACAGCACGGGGGAAGGCCATGAAGCAAAAAGGCGCTTATCAGTCAAAGATGTGAAAGAAGCCGACGTACAGTGTGCAGAGCACTGGGTGGGGGGTATGGGGAATCACCGAAGGGTTCTGAGACCACGGGAGATCGTGACCAGATCATAGTTGTGTCCTTTAAAGGTCATTCTGGCAGCTCTTCAGAGACTGGATTGGAGGTGTGAGGGTGGAGGCAGGCATACCAACGGGAAGGTGACTCCCCTGGTCCAGGCAAGAGGCAAGGACACCCAAGGCCGTGAGGATGAGGAGCAGTCAGTGGACCTAGGGGCTGTTTTGGAGATTAGACAGGATGGGCTGATAGACCAGACATACGGGGCTAAAAGGCAGAGTCGACAATGACCCCCAGCATACAGAATTGGTTTGAGGTAGTAACAGTCACCAACACAGGCAGCACTGGAGGGGGGTCAGCAGGGGTGGAGAAGGCAGTGATACATTCAGAAGAATGACGGTTCTGTCTGTAGGTTATGCCAAGTCTGGGATTTCTGGAGACATCCAACCCAGTCAACTAGGATGTAAGGGTGTGGAACTCAGACGAGATGATGCGGGCTAGACACACCCGGCTGGGTGTCACCTGTAAGTGGCTGGTAACAGCAGCCTTTCATGAGATGACCTAGGGAGAGAGGTATCCAGTCAGAAGAGAATACCTTGAACCAGACCACAAGGAACACCAATGTTTAAAGATAAAGATGGGAAGGATGAGTCAGCGGAGGAGAAAGGAGAAACCAGAAACGCCAGGACTATGGGGTCAGAGAAGCAAAGGAGAGAGAGTGTCAGAAAGGAGTGAAAAAACGCTTCTGGGAACTAAACAGATGTTCCCCTCATTTAGTGAGATGGAGAGCCGCTTCCATAATGATGGGGGATGAAGCCAGACTAAAGTGGGGCAGAGGAAAAGGTGGGAGGTGCAGAAATCATGAGAGCTGGCAGAGCCGACTCTTTCCAGAAACTGGGCTTGTCGGAGGGAAAGAGAAAGGTGGTGGCAGGAGGTGGAGTTGGCTTGAGGAAGGATTTTGCTTTTTTGTTTTTGAAAATGGGAGAAACTTAAGCACAGGGGGGAAGTGTGAGTCCTCTGTCCTGAGCCCAGAGGACAGGCTTTAGAACACAGGTGGTCCCAGAACTGGGCTGCACTGGACGTGCCACCCCTCTGCTGCAGCAGCAGGAGGGAAGGAGAGGCCTGGCTCAGAGGCCGGTGTGTCTGCAGGTCTGGCGGGACGAGGTGGGGGCGCTCTGCCTGATGACTTCTGGTTCTCTGTGAAGTAGGAGGTGAGGTCCTTCGCTGAGTGTCTGGGGAGGGAGGCGTGAAACTGTCACTGCAGAGTCGGGAGACAGAGGACTAGAGGAGTTGGGCTGGTGATGGTGAATTTTTAGAGGTACCAATCTGCCTCATTCTGGGTCTTTTTTCTATCAGGTTGAGTTGTTTGGAAGCAAGCAAAAAACAGCAGCTAGAGTGGTTAATCCAGAACTGGGACTTGGCCAGAAGGGGGCAGGAAAAAGACAGAAGGTCAAGTGGATTTAGGACATGGGTGGGAGAGTTCTTAAAATGGTGGAACATGAAATCTCTGGGTGCGGAGAAGAGAAGGCAGAGGAAAGGAATGGAGGCAGGAACGTAGAGTGCCTGTGGACCAAAGGTCCCAGTGAGGTAGCAGGATGGCCACGTGGGGGTCGTGGGACAAGAAAGTGGAGAGACCAGATGGCAACCAGAGAGCAGGGTGCTCTGTCAGGCGCCTTTCAGGTGTTGCGAGATCTCGGGTGTGACCTTGGGAGTGAGTGGTGAGGTGGAAAAGCCATTGAAGGGGTTGGTGGGGCTGCCCATCTCATCACTGAACTCACCAGGAGCAGATGGATGGGGGAGGACATCTACAGGCAGATGCCAAAGGTGTCACTGAGTGAGGAAGGTGTTGGGTGATGAAGGCGGCGGGGAGATGCAGTCTGCTTTTATGAGATCTGGGGAGGGATCGTCTCAGGGAAATTACATCCCTTGCACCTGAAGAATGTTCCCTAGAGTAAAAGGTCAGGGAGGAAAGTGGAAGAAGTCTTGAGAAGAGGTAATAGAGCACAGATATAGTCAGAAATCAGGAGATGTGTATCTAGGCCTGACGACGGTAGCATGCTGCGTAACCTTGGGCAAGGCCTTTCTCCAGCCTGGGCCTCAGATTTCTCATCGACAGCAATAGGTTGGGGGAATTTGAGCTGCCCAGCTAATGTTAGGCCATGGCGAATGGGTTGCAGGTGTACTGAGATATTGACGCCAGAGCCCTTGGGTCAGTCAGAAGCCCTGCGCCATTAGCATCGTGTAGGTGGGCTGTGAATGGGAAGGTGGGGAAGCACAGGCCGGACACCTGCCAGGGCCAGGGCCCCTGCCGTCTCTGCCGTTCTCGGCCCATCTCTGGCACTCTGCCCTGGAGGAGGCTGTGGGGAGGCTGACAGCAGACAGACTCTGGGTGCAGGCAGAAGTCCATCTGCTGGCAGAGATGGAAGCCAAGTTTCCCAACTCTGTCATGCTCCCCTCCCCTCCTCCTAGACCTAGCGGAGGGAGCTGTGATCTGCTCAGATGCCCAGGTGAAAGCAGGTGCATCTCCCTCTTCTGCCACTGGTGGCCTCCTCCAGCCTCAGCAGCAGCTTCTGAGGGTGGGGGGAAGCCACGCACTGGTTCCTTCACCCCCTTTGCAGCTCTGAAAACACACTCACTGTTTCTGAGGATCAAGCAGCATGTATCACTGCACACGATGCAGACAGAGCCTTCACAGGGTAGTTTTCTCCTGGGACCAGCCACTTCCCAGAGATTCACGGACCATCTACTTATGTGGTTGCCCTAGGCCAGCTTCCCCCTCCCTCCATCTTCTGCAACCTCATTTCACCCTAATCACAAAATATCAGGAAAGACCCAGCACCTGGCCCAGTACTTTGTACACAGAAGATAATCAATAGACATTTACTGAATAAATGAAGACTATTCTCAAATATTTAAAAATAGAAAACCCTACCAAGTCCACCAGAATTTTTTAAATTGTTGGTCCCATTGCTCCTATTTGAGTAGCTAAAAGATTACTTTTAAAATTCTTTACTATTTATTGGTGCCTACTGTGTGTCAAAAGCATTTTACAAGGGTGAGCTGGTTTCATTTTCCCAAACCTATGAGATGTGTACATTAAACCCATTTTACAGATAAGCAAACTGAGGCTTGAAGAGAGAGTAAGAGACATGTCCAAGGTCTTAGAGCTACAAAGCAGTGCCTGTGGGATTCTAACCCAGATGCACCCAACTTCAGAGACGGTGCTCTTTTCAGCACAGCGGGCAGAACAAACAGAGAATGGAACTGAGCACAGAAGCCAAGGGGGAGGCAGAGAGGTGTGCAGGAAGACTGCAGCGATCTAGACTTGCGTGGCTCCCCACCACCTTGTCCCGGGGAAGTAGTTCTGAGGTTCGGTAAGCTTTGCCCAAGAAAAGTGGAGACGGTCAGGTCCTCGCTCGTTTCTCTCTTGATGGCTTGACTGGCTCACCCACTATCTGAGCCGTCTGGTATTTCAGTCAATGAGCCTACCTTGGTTCTCTGAGCGTGTAAAAGGCCAAGAAGCTCCAAGGAGCTGTCCTGTGGATACACGATGCCTCCTCCCCTCTCCACAAGGCACAGTGGCCACTGGGCCCAGGAGGTAGCCCTTGTTGGTGCCCAGGCAGCAGCCAGGAGAGTGTCAGCAAACAGAAGTGGTCTGACCTGCCACGGATGAACACGGCTATCAGCCCCCCAAGCCTGCCCGCCTCTGCCCGACAGGTGAGCAGCTGTGCTTTACATCTGGCTGTCCATCTGTCTCTCTCTCTCTAGGCGCCCAGAGCCAGCCCATGCTCCTCAGAGAGGGGAGGCCCGGCCCGATGCAGCTTCCTTACTCCTGATGTAAATCAGCAGGGCCTGGGAAGGGTGGGGCAGGAGGGAAAGTAGCCTCCATCACCGTGCAAAGCCCCAGCTCCCTCCCCACTACGAGTCCCTCTCACTGCCTCCCCTGCCACTACTTCCCCTAGCTCAGGCTGCCAAGCTCTGCAAATTACCACATATGCCAATAAGTCATTAGAAACCAGAATGGCAAGTGTGGGGTTGTCATGGAGACTGACACGGGGAGCTGGCAGCCCTGGGGGCCGGCCTGCGGCTCAGGTGTGCTGGGGGTGGGAGGCAGGGAGGGCCAGAACGCCTGGCAGAGGGGAGATAACATACTATGGGGTGCTGATTCCAAGCAGGGTGGCGGCTTCTGCCCCCTCTGCCTCCCCGATCCAGGCCCTGGTCCTGAGCCCTGCAGCTTGTTAGGTGTGATAATGCAGACACAGGCCCTGGGAGGGCGGGTCCACTGGGGCTCCGGGGCAAGCCCCTCCCTTCAGAGAGCTGCGTCTCTGCCAGAGGAGGTGGACTTGGGGGCCAGTCCTGGGGTCAAGGCGGGCTGACAACCTGGCTGCTGGCTTGAGGTGGTGGCAACCGAGCTCACTGAGGGGCAGAGGGCAGGACAGGGCTCAGGCCAACACTCTGCCATCTTCCTGAGCTTGCAACTCACTTTTGCTTCTGCCCCGTGCTTAGCACGGCACCCGGGGCTTCATAGGCAAACACGCACACTTGTTGAAAACAGATGAGAAAATGCATGGGAGCCCCTGAGGTTTCTGACAAGACAGGAGCAGGCCCTGGACTGGAGGCCTGCCTTCCCACTGACTCAGTGTGACCTCTGACAAAGCCTCTTGTCTTTGTGCCTTGGCTTCATCAGCTGGAAAATAGCGGGCTTGTGCTCCCGACACAGTGTATTTCAAACAGGGCTCCTCCGAGCCTCTGAGTTATGAAGCGACTCCTCCGGGGTCATGGGCCGGGAGGAGGCTGAGTCAGTGGGTTCTGGTCCACTGGCTTTGCTCCAGCCACAGCAGCCTTGTTCCTGTTGCTGCTGTGATGTATCACCACAAATGTAGGGGCTTAAAACAACACAAATTTATTAAAATCCTACAGTTCAGAAGGTCAGAAGGGCAAAATGGGTCTCACTGGGCTGAACCATGGTGTGGGAAGGGCTGTGCTCCTTGGCGGTGGCTCTGGGGGTGAGTCGGTTCCTTGCCTTTCCAGGGTCCACAGGCCCCCCTCACTCCTTCACTCACAGCCTCTTCCATCTTCAAAGCTAGCAGTGGCCTGTTGCGTTTCAGATCTCATTGCTTTGACACTGACTTCTCCCTCCCTCTTCCACATTTAAAGGACCTTGCTGATACCTGTGGACCACCCAGATAATCCAGAATAATACCTTTATTTTAAGGTCAGCTGATTAGCAATCTTAATTCCATCTGCAACCTTAATTCACTTTGCTATGTGACATAACAAAGTCACAGATTCTGGGATGGGTAGGCAGACATCTTTGGGAGGCCATTATTCTGCCGGCCACACATTTATAGCTTTGGTTTGAAAGTGGATCAATTTCTATACATGGTTGAAAGCCACATGACCAGAAGACTCTCAGTTGCCATCAGTTTTAAAGTGCTATGACCCGGACTCCTCTTTTTTCTTCCTGGGGATCCTTAAAAGGAAATTCAGAGGAACTTTCGGATCTGTCCATTCAGTGTGAATGTTGGCAGGTGTAGGCTGTCCTGCTCAGGTGTACAGAGTTGGGTCTCCAAGGAGGAAGCAATGGGGGCTGTTTTAGCCCCACCTGTCTCAGCTCTTTCCTCCCCACTCTGCAGGCACTCGTGTAGTCAGATCACTCGGCAGTCATCTGCTCGTTTCTTCCCCCAGCTAACGTCAGATAGAGCTGTGCAGGCGTGCATGTCTGCGCATGCATGGGAATGATTTCTCCCAGCAGACTCCGTGAGGCCATGGCCTTGTTTCCGTGTGCTCCGTTACCCATCCCGTCCCATCCCTTGGCACTACACCTGGTACAGAAGGCACACTGACTTAACAGTCATAAAGTTAAGAGAGTATTCTTTCTTCCCACACCTCAACCTTGACACTCTCCTCTTCCTAGATCCATCCAGAGGAGTGCCCAGATTGCAACAAACTCTAGAAATAGTACCAAACTCAGAACACGCAGGTCTTGGCACCTTTCCAAGCCCATTGCCATCAACTCCAGTGCTGGCAGACGAGACAGACTCCGACTTGCTCCCAGGGAAGGACGGTGGCCTCTCTCCTCCCAGACAGTGTAACCTCTCTCCTCACCTCGGCAAGCTACCCTCTGCCAACTGCCTGGGACCCAGTGGGCCTAAATGACAAGACTCTTATGGGAAAGGTGCCCTGGGTATTAATCACAGCCCTGGTGTTTTATTTTATGCAAATTACCCTCTCTCAGCCCTATTTTTTTTTCCTCCTCAGTAGCTCATTCCCATTCCTACTTCTACCATATGTCCCAGGGGATCCTGGAAAAGAAATGTGGTGCGGGCGGGAGAAGCTCTTCTCTGGAGCAGTGGCCATGGGGAAGCTGAGGAGAAAAAGAACTACCATTTATCGAGCTTCTCCTTTGCAGCAGGCACTTTACCCAGATTAGCTCACTTCCTGCCGTGGCTGGGAACCAGAGCTGAGGAGTGGGAAGGATGCGGGCCTGAACTCCGGCTCTGACACTTGCTAGTTGTGTGTGGCCTCGGGCAAGTGACTTGGTGTTTCCCAGCTTCAGTTTCCTCAATGGCAAAATGGGGGAAAACAGTATCTGCTTCACAGCGTTACGTGGATTAAATGAAGTAAAGCTTTGGCCACATCACAAGCGCTCAATAATGATCACTTTTATTAATAACCCTAGGAAATGGGTGTTAGTAACTTGGCTTTATAGATGAGGAAACTGACGCTCAGAGAAGTTGAATAAAATGCCCAAGGGTGTTCGGTTAGGGAAGGGATTCTAACCCAGTTTCCCCTGAGTCCGATCCTCTGGGCTGTGAGCCAGGAGGCTAGAAGCTCAGGCCTGCATCTTCTGGGTGGCTGCACCAGGGAGCCTTGGGGCAGAGCAGTGGGCCCTCCTTTCTCAGTCTGCTGAGGGCCCAGAGGAGGGGGTGAAGGCTGTGGGACAGAACACTTGGCCCGTGTGACTTGGGGGCCAGGGGAGGGGAGGACCTGCCTGGGCCTTGGGTGGGTGTGGGCACCACCGATGGGCCCCACTCTATGCCAGGGCAATCTCTGTCCACACAGCAGACATGAGCCCAAACCCCCCAGATCCAGGCAGCTTCTTTCCAGAGTGAGGACAGCCTCACCCCTCAGGGGGAATGTTCGCTCATTCGGGCACAATTTTATTTCCAGTTCACTATATGTGAAATTAATTGGAATGTTCTAGGAGTATCTTACCAAGCAGGAGCCCAGACAGTGAGAGGAAGGGAGAAAAATGGAGCTCAAGGGAATTCCAGAGAACTGGGCCCCAGACATGGGGTGCTGAGGGTGGCTGGCAGATACAACATAATGGCGAGAGCAGATCCATGACACAGGAATCCAGAAGAGGGCTGCCAAAGGACAGTGCAGAAACCCTGGGGGTAATGGTGGTCATTCTCTGAGGACTGCTCTCCTGTCCCCTGAGAGAATGAAGGGGTTACCAGAAACCCAGGTGGTGGGGAAGGGGTTGCTCCAGAGACCCAGTGCCTGCCGGGGCAGCTCACACACTTGCTGCCTTGTGCCCCCCCATGTGCCCCCCCGCTTCAGTTTGGCCACCCTTCTCCCCCACCCATGAGCTACAAGTGCCCCTTTCACGAATCCTCCCTCTGCAGACCCAAACCCCACTCAGTTTTCCAGGCCCAAGTCAGCCACACCTCCTGGAGGAAGCATTCCCTATAGACTCCCACACAGAGCTCACAGTTCTGGTAACATTTATAGTCTAAATCACACAGTTTAGCACTTGGTTTTAAATAACTGTCTGGTATTATTCTCTTCTTATTTCTTGTGAGTATTAAGTTTTGCCTCCCCAACTGATTGGTAGGTTTCCTTACCAGCAAAGACTGTCTTGTGTGTCTTTATATTTTCCCCCACCCCGACACCCCATTGCCTAGGAGGTGGCACCCATCGGAAAAGTACTTGGAGGGTAAGTACCAGTTGACTACATCAGTTTCAGTGGCTGGAGAACTTCCCACCTAGCCACCTGGTGAACGGATGGCCAAGACCCGTTTGTTTTTTGTTTTTTTTTAAAGGTCAGATCATGTCACCCCTGCCCCAGACCTTGCAAAGGCTCCCCATCTCACTCTGAGAGAACACACTCCTCACCCCAGCTCTAAGGTTCCCCAAGATCTGGGCTCCTCCATGCTCCTCAAACCCCTGGGGGAAAGGCCCTGCCTCTGAGCTCTTGCACCTGCTGTTCCCTCTGCCTGGGGTGCTCTTACCTTTGCCTCCACTTCATCTTCATTCACATGTCACCTTCTCAGGGAGAATTACAAACTCTCCTCTTCCTGACACATGCTCTATTTCCCCTCCTTGCTTATTTTCCTCTTTAGCACTGATATACTATTTACTGTAGCCCAAAATGATAAAGTATAAGCTTCTTAAGGGCAGAGATCTCTGGCTGCTCACTGTTGTCTAAACCCCGGGGCCTGGCACAGAGGCTTGCTAAATATTTGCTGAATGAAGAGACCCCAGTCCCACCCTGTGCTGGAGATGGCTGAGGCATGGTTGTGCTCGGAGATGGGTAATGGACAGGAAAATTCGGTAGGTCCCCTCTGGAGGTGGGATTCCAGCATTCCACCCCTGGGCCAACTCTGGGGAAGCCCCTTCTGAAGTTCAGAGGCCTAGAGCTGTATGAGTCCCAGCTACTCCATCCCACTGGGAGGTCTGTCCAGAAGCGGAAGATGGGGTGTGCAGGTGTGACTGCCAGGCAAGGTGAAGTGTCGAGGCCCTCCCCGCCGTGCACAGCTTTTACATTTCTAGCTTGCCCATCAGCTGCCCTCTGCCACTCCGTTGTCAGGGCATCACCACCTCCACCCTCCTGGGCCAAAGGCAAACTTTCAACACCTGCCCTTGAATGCTCGTTTTGACAACGCCTATAGAGAAACACAATTTCTCTTCCTTCTCTCTCCCTTCCTTTCCTTTTCCCCTATAAGGATCAGGTAAGACAGACCCCCTTTTCTGGGGCAGGACCCAAGCCAGCTGCCTAACAATCGGTGTTCCTTCTAAATGCTTTTCTCCTGAAGGCTATGCCTTGAGAGACACTTGCGAATACGAACAATTGTATTTGCTTTTCCTAAGACATGTAAGCCTCCCCTGCAGAGACGCCCCACCAGACAGCACTGATCCCAAACCGCCCCTGCCTGATCTGCCTAATCCGGGGTCTCCCAGACGGCACCTCGCAGTGGTCATGGGGACTGACTCTCACAGTCCAGCTCTGAGGCCCCCGGCTCCACGTGGCCCCCGAGGCACCTAGCAGACAAAAGGAAACAATGGTGGTTCTCGAGGAGCTGTGGCCTGCCAGAGCAGGAGGAAGAGGGGAGACCCTCTCTGAAGATCCCCTAAAGGGGCAGGCAGCCCCTGGCTGGGGCAGGAGTTGGGAAGCTACCTATTGTAGTGAGAAGGAATGGGCTGGTTGCCCCCAGGGCGCCCTCCGGGCCCAAAGGACACCCGATTCTGGGGGTGGTTAAGAAGCACATGTCCTAGGGTCAGAGCAACGGTTAAATCCTCCCTTGCTGTGTTTTTTTTTCCAGTTATATGTCGCTGAGCAAGTTACTGAACCTCTGAGTCTTGGTTTCCTCATGTTTAAACTGGAGATAATCAGACTGCTACCAAATGAGGGTCTTTTTGAGGATTTAATGGAATAATGTAGGTGAAGTCCTTGGCACACTGCCTGGCACATACAAAGTGCTCAATAAATACCAGCTTCTGTCATTAGTGCCATTTCCATGTGAGAGGTGCTGGCTGAGAAACAGTCATTGCCCCAGGAACCCTCTGCCTGCTCTTCAGTTTGGGAAACTCATTGCAAGTCCATCAGATGCTGAGCAGCGGGGAAGGTGTGGGTGGAAGAAATGCACAGAGCAAAATTCACTTCTAAACCAAAGCCGTTTCAGCTTGCCTCCTAAAAGGCAGCTCCCTCAGACCCAGGCGTCTCCTGGGTCCCCAAGAAGTGCAAGAAGAGGACAAGGGCTGTGGCACCTCTAGGTTTGGAGTAGAACACCTGGGAGGCCATGGTCATGAGACCAATCCCTACAGGGACACACTAGGTCCCCTGTCCAAAGGCCAACTGTCGTAGGCTGGAGAATGTGGGGACGGTCTGGGCACCCTGCCAGCACCACTGGACGCTCAGCTCTGAGCCCTGGAAACAGAGGCTGAGGCAGGATGTGTCCAAGGTGTTCCTGATATCCACAGAAGGCCACACACACACAGTACAGCACCTTTTGATGCCCACTTCCTGTGCCCCAGACACCCGCTGCACCAGAGGCCCCAGGCCTACCACCTCTGCCTGGTTGATTTCTTTTCAAGCCTTGCCCCAAATACCATGTCCTCTGAGACCATTTCCTAATCTGCAGACAGAGACAGTCACCTCTTTATCTGCTCATCCCCATATTACAGCACTTCTTTCGTACTCTTAAGACTGACTGACGCCCCCATTTAATAACAGAACAAAACTCACATGGCACTTACTATGCCAGGCACCGTGCTAAGCTCCTTACACATATTAACTCACTTAATCGTCATAATAATCTATGAAGTAGGTGCTATTATTATCCCATTTACACATAAGGGAACCGAGGCACAGAAGGTTAGATGACCTGCCCAATGTCACCCAGCTAGAAGTAGTGAAGCCTGGATTCAGACGCCAGCTCGCTGGCTCCAGAATCTATACTCTTACTGTGAACATCTTGAAGGCAGGGGCAACATCTGATTGGTCTAGCACTGAGCGCAAGGCTGAGCACACAGTAGGCATTTTTAGAGACGGGCTGCTTGCACAAGCAGATGCCTGCTGAGGCTATCATGGTGGACATTCCGGCCTCTGAGCTGTAGGACAGAGACCAAGGCTCTCAGGGAAGCATGAGGCGAGGCATCCTTCCTACCCTCACTCAGGAATGTTGGTCCTGTCTGGCTGTGTCTTCTCTTTCATGTCTCTTACCTTCTGTTTTCTGTTCCTCTTCTGCCTTTGTTCCCCCCCCCCACTCGTGTTTCTAGGTCACTCTCCCCCTTTTCTGCCCCATCTAGCCTCTGTCCATGGTCTCTGTCCTTCTTGTAGTTCCTGCAGGCTTGAAAGCCACCCACCCCATCCTTGGCCTTGGGACTTTCATAGAGTCTAGGCTTGTCTAAGGAGGCCAAGAACACCAGTGAACCTGATTCATTAGAATGGCCATGGACCAAGCTCCCACACCCTGATTTTGAATGAAAACAGCAATTTCCCATCGACTCTGCCTGGATGCAGGGTACGGGTGCTGGTGGAGGTGAGGGTGGTTGTCACAGATCTGGGCGGGATCAGGAAGACCCACCGTCCTCCCTGCCTCCTTCCCCAGAGTCCTAAGTCCTCCAGGAGGCCTTCCCTAATCACTTGAGAAAGCTGTTCGTGTGCCCATTCAACAGATCCTTGTACATTCTAATATTCTGAGGACATAAAGCATACTCTTGAAAAATTCAGTTAAAAGGTAATATTCAAAAACAGCAGCAGACTCACAGGCTCCAAGAAGGGACTAGTGGTTACCAAAGGAGAGGGGTGGGGGTGTGGATTGAGGGGCATTATGATTGGCATACATGGTGTGGGGGGTCACGGGGAAGACAGTGTAGCTCAGAGAAGACAAGTAGTGACTCTGGCATCTTACTACACTGATGGGCAGGGACTGCAGTGGGGTATGGGGGGGACTCAATAATATGGGTGAATGCACTAACCACATCGTTTTTCATGTGAAACCTTCATAAGAGTGTATATCGATGATACCTTAATAAAAAATTAATTACCTTTAAAAAAGGTAATGTTCAGATGACTGTACAAGTTACCAGATGTCACAGATATCATAGCGGCCACATGAACTGTAGAGAATCAGTGACTCCAAAACAGACCAATGTGATCTGGGGCAAGTGGTTTAGTTTATCTTCTGTGGTTCTCAATTCCATGAACTATAGAGCAGGGGATGATAATCCAGACATGAGAAGGTTGTCAAGATTGAGTGAGATAATTTTTGCAAAGCTCTGGGTGGACTGGGCTTAGTAGGTGCTAAATAATAAATTTGTTTCTTTCTCCTTTCTCTAAAGCACCAGCCTTCTACTCAGCCCTCTTGGAAAAATGGTGAGATATGAACTGGTCCATCCTTCAGGCCAGAAATATCTTAAGGACAGGATGACCCTGGGTCTGTAAACTTTGCGGTGCCTGGTATATCGTGAGGAAACGGGACTGTCTGTCAGAGGTCAAACAATGCGATAATAATGACAATTCTCTAGGATTTAACACTCCTCCCCCATCCTCCACTCCTAAGCAGAGGGTCTTTGAAAGAGCCTAGTGGGCACAGAACTCATCAGAGGCAAGTCCAGATACAAGTTCAGTTTTGCCCTGAGACATGGAAGTTTCATTGCTGTCTCCTCAGCTCCTAAAATACATAGGAGGTGTCCAATAAATTGTTGGGTAATTTTTTTTCTTTTTCCTTACAAATAAAAATCCTGGGTGGGTAGGAGAGGCACATGGCAGGGTACAGAAGACATGCCAGGTAACTGCAGCTGCCAGGCACCACCCAGGCTCTTCCTCTGTAAAGCAGACACAGCAAATCCCACAGAGCATGCGTTCCCATCATCGGGATGTTTGGAACCCAGCACACATGCCTGGCTTGTGGCTTAAGCTGCAGTTTACAGAAGGGAAGGGGACAAAGGTGGAGACAGAGACCAGGAGGAGGAGGGAGAAAGGGAGAGGTCTCAGAGAAGGAGGGGGGTACAAGGAGAGAGGGGGCCAGAGAGATGCTCAAGGATGAAGAGACTCAGAGTGAAGGAGAGAGCAGGGGACAAAGGGGAGGGAGGGAGGGAGGGAGGGAGGAGAGAGGAGGAAAGAATGGGGTGGGGGGAGGCACTGTGGTGAGTGACAGGAAACCTGCTCTCTCAGCCTGGGTGGAATTCATCTTAGCAGACCTCGAGTTCCCAGTGCGACCCAGTGTCTCCTCTGGGCCAAGCTGTGCCTGAGGGAGAGAGTGGATTGGCGGGGAGCTCCCATTTACCCGGTGTCTTCCACACCCTGCGAAGGTCTCAATCCCTGAAGCACTAAGGCCTTTAGTTCCATCCTTTGAAGAGAATGAGGTCCCATCCCAGGTCCAGAGGGACCCCGAAGCAGGAAGGAGGGAGACTCAGTGCCAGCCAGCCCCGAGGAAACAAAAGGGCCCCTAGCTGTGCCTTTTCCTCTCCATCTTTTCCCCACAAGGGCACCTGGCCTGCCAGGAAAGTGGGTCAGGCCAGCCACATGTGACTTTCTTCTACTAACAACAGGGCCCACAGGCAAGTGGGCCTCAGTACCCTGTGCCCAGCCCTGCCCACCCTATGCCCAGGGCTTTTTGTTGGAAGGACCTTTAAGGAGCAGTGGGTAGTGGGAGGGGATCCTGGCTTTCTCATTCAGGAGAGGAGAGGACACTGGGTCAGAGCCCGTCCCAGGCTGGTGGGGAACCGGGAGCCTGCTGACTGCCAGGTGCATGCAAAGACCCA
This sequence comes from Smutsia gigantea, assembly GCA_032199065.1. NCBI lineage: Eukaryota > Metazoa > Chordata > Mammalia > Pholidota > Manidae > Smutsia > Smutsia gigantea. The sequence continues at coordinate 87,905 of JAVSCE010007195.1, forward strand.
GATCTCCCCAGTGATGGTGACCAAGCAAGCTGGCAGGAAGCCACTTCTACTCCCCTGCCCTGGGGAGGCGGTTCCACCACCCCATCTCCTGGGGTCTTCAAGCAGAGGGCCTGACCTGTCCACCTCCCGCCGCTGAGCGCTGCGCCCAGCCCAGCCCTGCCCAGCCCACCCCCTCCCGACCGTGCCGTCGCCCAATTAGAAGCTGCGTTGGCTCCAACAGATGGGAGCTGCGGCAGCCTGAGGCACAGAGCACAAAGCCCAGCTGACATTTTCCTTCCTGCTCCTCTGGTGGGGGAGGAACGACAGGACCGAGGGGACGCACAGAAACACCCCTAAGGCCCACCCCCAGGCTCCAGGTCCTGCACCTCTTCAGTGTCCCGGCTCAGCCCCAAATGGAGCTCAGTTCCCCCTCACCCGCCGGCTCCTCGCTGGCTAGGCAGCCAGAGCCTGCGCCGCCCTTTGCCGGCAGGACAGACGGACCACCTGTGGCTGGCCAAAGCCCTGCTGTCTCCTGGGTGCTGCGGTGGGCCCGGGCTGCCTCTGTGATTCGGCTTCCCACTCCCAGGGTCCCCACGCTGAGCCCAAGGCCGGCCCATCCCCCGCGGCAAAAGTCCCGTTCCAGGCTGCGGACAGACCCCTGCCGGCCCCGCAGGAGCCTGGCTCCTGGTTTCAGATACTTCGGACAGACACCAAGGCCACCTGATCCCTCCCCACGGACCCCCGAGCTCCAGGGAAGTGAAGTCCCCGAGGAGAGCTACCACCCCTCTGGTCCGCCCCTGGCACGCCCTCCCTAACCTTTCCGGTCCCCCCTTCGCGGCCCCTGACGTCTCGGAGCCCAGCTCTAGCCTGCAACAGTTAGGGGCAGTTCGGGCCTCTCCGGAAGGATGGGGGCCCCGCCGCCCCGGGTCCAGCGCGTGCAGCCCCCGCGCCCCTCCTCCCCCGCCTGCAGCCCCCGCGCCCCTCCCCAGCCCCAGCCCCAGCCCCAGCTGCCCTGCAGGCTCCGGCGGCAGCCCGCGCCCGCCCCTCCTCCAGCCAGCGGCGGCCGGAGCGCAGACCGGGCAGCGGCCCGCGGTCCCTCCGGGCCCCGCAGCCACGCCGGCACGCGGCACCCCGGCCGCCGCGATGCCCGCGGGCCGCCCGAGCAGCGCACTCACCCCGCGGGCGCCGTCCGGGATCCAGGGGCCGCCGTCCGCCGCTCGGCTTCGGCCCGGTCTGGCCAGGCGGAGGCTGGTTCGCGCCCTCCGCCGCGCGCCGCCTGTTCGGGCCGGGGCAGGGGCGTGGGGTCGTCCCCGCCGCGGAGTTTGCCTGGGAGTGGCTGTGGGGCCGAGCCGGGCGACGGCAGAATCACGATCTGCCCCACCCCCGCCCGCGCCCTCTGCGAGCGCCGCGCCGCCCCGGGCTCGTGGTGACAGGAGGCTGGCGGGCGGGAGCCGGGCGCTCGGTCTGCGCGCCGCTCGTTTGCAAGTGCACAGAGCAGGCCCCCGCCGCGCGCCCCTCCTCCCGGCTGCACCGCCGCGCTCCCAACCTCCCCAGCCCACTCCGGTCGCCTCCTCCCCGTCTGCATGCCACACCACCCCCCTCCAGCCCGGCTGCCACATTAACTCCTGAGTGGCCAGAGGCTCCCTCTCCCTAACGCACAGGTACATCCCGGAGGGAGGAGTTGGGTGGGGCCAAATGCTGAAGCTTGAGCATCTCGGGCCGGTGGTGTTGGGCCTTTAGAAGCAAGGCTTAGCTGAAAGAAATGGGCACAGGGCATGGATCTGCGAGGAGAACAGGATGGTTCTTCTGATACTGTCTCTTACCCTATTGTAAAGGCCGGGAGGGCAGAGGGGAAAATTCAGCAGCTTTTAGAGTTCAGGTGCCTCTCACAGGCATAGCAGGCTCCTAAACCCACATTTTTGCCTTGCACGGTGCTACCCTCCTGAAGGAACAGCAGACTAAGAAACACAGTGGATGGCTTAGGTTTTGTTATGGGCATAGACCCCTCTCATCCTAGAGAATGGAGTGGGATACGTACTGCACCTCCCCCTACCTCTCACCAACACACACACCCCAGTTCTTAGGCCCTTCTAGCATTGCCCCTTGTGCTGAGCAGCTCTGGCATTCTGGAAGATCCCATCCTGGCCTTTAACAAAGCATGACAATCTACATAGGTGTTAGGCAGAAACTGGCGAACCCACTCAGGGACTTGGATTTGGGCGATGCCCATCCTGCAGGCTGGATGGCATGAACACCGGGAAAGAGCAAGAGGTGGGTGCTGGGCTGCTGCTGGTGGCTTAGAAAAGCCACTGGTTGGGGCTTAGGAGAGTGGACCTCCTGCTGGAGCCAACTCTTAAGATCCCTGACTTAGTGGAGTCTTCAGCCTGGACCCCTCAGAATGGACACAAGTTCAGCTCCATGACAGGCCATACCCGCTGGTGGGTCTTGACCAGTACATGCAGAACCAACAGCAGGGGTGTGGGTACAGGAAACCCAACGTAGAGGGAGTCCTGCCAGGAGTGCTATCTGGTCTGTCTTCTCCTGTGAGTTGAATTCTGGACAGAACGTGGGCAGAGCTTTTTGGCTCTTTCTGGTTCTCAAAGCCACAGCCTGTGGTGACTATGCCTGGAGGCTTTTATAAAGTGGCTTGAAGGTCTGTTCTGTATGCACAGAGGGGACTCTCACCTTCATATATTCAATAAGCATGTATTAAGCTCCCATTGTATTTCCTAAACTACCTCCATGCCCCCAACCTCCACCCCTGCGGCGGGACATAATGGTCTCAAGGAGCTTAGAGGGACAAGTTGGAACTATGTCAAACAAATTTTAACATTTCAAGGCAATGGAAGTGCCACAGAAATACAGAAAGAAAAAGCCATTATGTGCTAGGGTTATTCATGGAAGGTTTTATGGAGGAGTTGTGATTCAAGCTGAGTGCAGGTGGAGGGAGGGGATTCGAACAGTCAGAGAAAACAGGGACCAGCAAAGGCAGGAAAGTGGAGCCAAGCAGAGTGGAATGGGTTGTCTGGATGGTAGAAGGCAGGGGAGGGAAGTTACAGAGCTCATATTGAATGCCAGGCCATTCACATCTCTCTCATTTTCCCTTTGAGTTCACTCTTACCCCATTTAACAGAGAGGACAATGGAGGCTCAGGGAGTTTAAAGTCTACCAGCTGCATCTGAACCCTCTTGGAACCCACAGTGCCCTTACAGTCATGCAGTATTGGAGACGCGGAATGGAAACCGCCGAGTCTGAACTGCCAGGCTGGACACCTCAGCTGTGGCCAGTGCACAGGCGATTTGGGGTGAGAGAGGCAGGAGGATGGGAGACTGGCTGTTGCAGGAATGAGGGGAAGGTGAGCAGAGAGAACAGAGAGTAAAGGTAATGGGCCTTTTTAAAAGGAACTTGGCAAAACTTTGACTAATTGAGTGAAGGGATCAAAACTTGACTCCAAGCTTTTGAGCGTGTCTGGGGCCCTTGTCAACACATCCTGAGGACCAATGGCAACATATTCAGACTGATCATGAAAAGGAGGAAATATTCCCAGTCCTTCAGCAGCTCAGTGACCTGAGCACTCCCTCCGCTGCCCCAACACCTGTGCATGCTGCCCAGTGTGTCTGAGCTCCCAGCTGGGTGGTGAGTTGGGGCTGAGACTGTCCCACACTGCATCAAGTCAAGAAGAGTACCTTACAGTATATAGATGATCAATTGATGGATTACTGGAGAATAAATGAGGTAAAAGCTAGTAACATTTGCCAAGGGGCAGGTTCCTAAGTGGCAGACCTTGTAACGCTAGATAAGGGGATTGCATTGTCTATGGGGATTGAGACGGGGGAAGCCTTCTCTTGAGCTGACTCCAGATTTCCTACAACCCAGCAGGACTGAGGAAAGAGCACAGGTTTTAGAGCCAGAGATTTGAAACTCTGCTAATCACTTACTCTGTGTTGCTTTAGGAAAAGTGCTTAACTTCTCTGAGCTCCAATTCTTTCCTATGTAAACAATAGTATTCAAGTAATAGTTAATTCTTCCTGAACACCTATTCCATGTAAGGCATGATGCTAAGGACACTTATGCATCTGCTCACTGGACATTCCACAAAACCTAGGACTCTGGAGATAGAAGAAAGAAAAGCATTTAACATTTAGTCACCTAGTACATAACACAGCTGAGACCTGAACCCAGGGCTATCTGATGGCAAAGTCAAAGCCCTGAACCACTACCCTGTAACACTTCTTTTAATATGAAAGTGGTAATAAGGGTATTTATTCACTCGTAGAATTGTAGTGAGATGGAACAGCAGTCACTTGTGTCTAGTAGTGAGCATGGTGTCTAGCACTCTAGCACATAGCGTGTCTCAGTAAGTGGTAGTCTCTCTCTCGCTCTCAACCGAGCTCCCGTGGCTGCCAGTCTGAGCCAGATATTTTCCTGGGAAAAGAAGACAGGGAATTGATCCAGTCCTCTGGATGCTCTTAGGTAACTGCCCAGAGGATTTAATGGCCCTGTTACTGACCTTTCCCCCCCTAGTTTAATCTCTAGGCTCAGCCATGCATAACCTCCTGCTAGGAAGCCTGGGACTCTGTAACATCAGAGTGTCTTGGGGAAGAGGCTGGGATTATAGCTCCACTTGGCGCTTTAATATTGGGGTCACACACTGAGCCAGTAGGCATGCTGTGTGTGTGGCAGGAAGCAGCCAGGACTGGAGGGCTCCTCCTGGAGCCTGGCAGATGAGCCAAGTCAGAGAAGGGAGGCTGGAGATGTAGACACTCCCCTGCGGGGCACAGCCTCTGCCTGGGGATGGGCAAAGAATGGGGCCTTTGGAGTCACTGGGGACTGTTGTCCCACCCGGGACCCAATTAGGTAGAGAGCCAGGCTGTAGAGCAGTGGACCTCAGGCTTAAGCATCACCTAGGGCTGTGTACAAAGGTAAACTTACTGCTCCCACCCCAGAGGCAGATTCTACTGTTCTCGCAACCTGCATTTTGACAAACTCTCCCTACAATGCTAACTCAGGTGACTGGATGAACCCCGCTTTGAGACACACTGGCCTGGGGTGCCCGCCACTCCCTGACCTCCCCCTGCCTGGGCTCAGTGAAGCAGAGCCCTGTGCTCTGGCTGTTGGGGAACAGCAGTGAAAGGGAAACACAGGGTCCTGCCAGAGGCAGATTCATGGTGAAGCTGAGGAAGCTTGAGATTTGGGGTTGCTCACTTGTGGGGATGAAGGGAGGGCTGGCTATGAGAGCTAGGAGCTGGAGAATATTCTAGGAGGTGAGGGGAGGGGAGGCCAGTTTACAATCATAAAGCATTTTTATGTAAGCATTTTTAGTAAACTGAGTGAAGAGATATCAGAAGAAAGAGATCTGAATTTCTGACGCTCATGTAAATTGTGTCTTTCTAGTTCTAAAGAAATATAACTACTGGGCCTCATTTTGCATTTATTCTTTTTCTTAAGAGGGCCCCACAAAACCTGGATTTTCTCTGGTTTCAGGACCCACCGGATCCACAGACACCCTTGGGGCACAGAGAAGCAGAAAGGCAGGAGGTCCTCTGCAGGTGGCAGAGCCCCGTGGAACTGCAGTGAGGCCTCCAGTTCCAGGAAAAGGCACTGCAGGTGAAAGGAGGGAGACTGAGTCTGTTTTTGCCCAGAAACGATGTGATAATGGAAATTACATTCCTCACCAAGGTCCTGGTGCCCAACTTTTTATAGGAATAAGTATAAACACCATAAGCACCATATTTAATCAACTGTAAATGATACACCTGTACTTCTGTTAAATTGAATTTGAGTATATAAAACAGCCACACTGGGCAATATGGTAACCAAATCCCATTCTGTTTGATTTAATGTATTCAAAAGATCCCCAGGGGAAATGCTGTTTGGAGGAGGAAGAGGGAGATTCTCAGAGGGCTGAAGCTCGGGGACAAGGGTTTTGTGCCTTATGTCACAGCTGAATACAGGCCAACCAGGCACTCAGCTAACTCTGGACGCATGTCTCTCCAGAGCTGCCCACACCCCCCCCAGGAATGGGGGCACTTGAGAGGGTTCCAGGTGCTTGAAGTCAGACGATACTAATCTGGAACAGCTTTCTTGGGGAGGGAAGTTTTGAGAAGATACTGGAAGGCAGGAGAGAAGAATGGTGAGACGTCTTGAGAGGTTAGTCCCAGGGGCCCTCAGAATATTTTCATTTGACCTTCGACCCACCTCACCACCACCCACAGTCTGTCAAGAAGACTTTATCCCTGAGTGCTTACCTCCCACCTCCCTTCTGCTTCAGTAGGTTCAAACGGCAGGGGGAGACCCGCTAGTGCGTTAGAATAAGGACTTTTTTTTAACAAGTGAAATAGAATAGGATAGACCATGTTTCATTAATACTTTGGTTCCACTTTGATGTAAACATATATGTGTGCTGAGGCATGGTGTTCAGTGTATTTCTTACCATGCGTCTCTATCAAATCCCGGCTATTTATTCCCAAAGCCTGCTGATAAGATCTACGTGGGGTATCTCAGATGTTAAGAATAAAGTATTTATCCAAATCCAGCCTTTTCCCTTGGCATTACTTCTGTTGATTGTCTTCTTTTCCAATCAGATTCTATTCATCTTTGAGCATTTCATTTTAGAAATGGTTCACAGGGCACAGAAACAGGGATTCCACGTATCCTAATCCCTGTCCTGTTCTCTTCACACTGCCTCTGACCCACAATTTTCCTTCCTGTTTTCTCTCAGAGAAGGAAATCTTTATGGTCTTACTTCCAACATATGAATTAATTCCAGCATGGATTTTAGAGCTCACAGCACTCGCCAAAGATCATTCCTAAGGTCTGTTAACAGCTACCGCCTGGATCTCTCTTTGCTTTCTAAACTCATGCGTCTGAGACTGTGCAAAGGAACCACCTGAGGAACGGATTCAAATGCACTTTCCTGGGTCCAACTGAGTAGGTCTCAAGTGGGCTCCTGAACTGCATTTCTGACCAGCTCCACCAGTGATTCTGAGGTCCACACTTTGTGCAACACTCTTTATAAACCATGGAGAAAATTTGGCTCCTTCCAAGAAGCTTTGCCCTGTTCTCTCCTGACTCTGATCCCTCCGCTGTTTTCCTTCTGCAAGAATAGTCTTGGTTTATGCCACTTTGTATTTATTTGCAATCATTTTCACTTTGTCTGAAAAGTTACTTTATCTGGGTATCCTGCCTTCCTACTTGAATTATAAACTCCTCCAAGGAACTGTATCATTCATTAGTATTTGCCCAGGGTGCCCCACGGCCCTTGCTCATGGCAGACTTCCCACAAGCTTCCTGTGCATAAAACAGAATCCTCCCATATATCCCCCTGCCACTCCCAGCCCCCAGCCCATGGGATAAGTGTCTGAGCTGTACCCTGGATCAAACAGCATTATTGATTGGGTGATTTCTGCTCTGTCTGTGTAGTCCTTTCCATCTCATCTTCTTTGGTTTAGGGAGAAGTGAATCGGTTAAAAACTAATGAGTCCAGATGACCCCCCTGGGACTGGAGCTTCATCAAGGACGATTAAATTCTTCTCTTCTGAGAACATATCAAACAGCAAAGGCAAAGAGCTGAACAGCCAAACTAAAGGAAGCACTGGCTCTCAGGCACTGACCCTGCACACGCAGGACCCCGAGAGTGGGTGCCTCCTTCAGTCTCAACTCTACCACTTCCCTGCCTCACCCGGGGCCCAGCCTGGTTGCGGGGGGGTCCCTAAATCCTGCCACTTAGCCCTCTCTTCCTCTGTCCATTTCAAGGCCCACGGACAGCATGGCCTGGGCACAGGCCTGCTCCTAGATTAAGTGCTTCCTCTGCAGAGGTCAGCTTGGTCTGTTCTGTCCAGCATGATAAATGACTTGGCTAAAATCGACACTGAACCCCAAGCCTGTTTGGGAGCCTTCAGTGTGTTGTCTCAGTCCTTGAGAGGCTCACGGAGGCTGTTCTCTTGGCTGGGAAGAGGCTCGAAGCAGATTCTCCCCCATGTCCTTTGGTCAAAATACACTGGGTGTTTTGGTTCCCCTGCCGCCCCCAACCACAATTCCCCTGCCTCTCCTGGAAGAGAGATCCCACAGTCCCGAAGAGCCACTTGTCAAAAGGATTAAAACCTTCATTGTCCAAAAACTCACCCTCAGGTTTTATCCTTATTACTCCTCCTGCCGCGAATCACACTTCTCCCTGGTGACCTCCGGGTGGCTCACACTGGTCACCACCACTGCATGTGGGGACCCCTGGGCCTTTTGGTTCATGAAGTGTTCTCTGTCTTCTTTTCTTCAGGCACTGTAAGCTCATCCCCTCTGCCAGACGTTTTCTTTTCTGGAAGAAGAAAAATTATAAGGAAAAATAGGAAGAAGAGAGCCGAGGGAGTTCACCCTGAGCTGGGGGAGACTGATCTGCCAGCAGACAGGGCATAAGGGGGTGAACCCCCAAATACTGGGCTCCTTGCAGGCCAGGAGCCCGGGCAGAAAGTCGAGGCTGGGGTCACTTTTGTGGACTTCTGCACAAACGGCTAATGGTCCAAATCCCCTCACAGACCCCAGGCCCCTGCCTCTGCTGGGTGGTCCCCCACCTGGAAGGAAAAGATGGGTGAAAGGGCCTCTGGAAGAGGCCTCTTGTGACCTGGCTCACCTGGAGGCCTTGGTCCCAAAGGAGCAGAATTTTCAGGCTCCAAGTGGGAGTATAGAGGGCTGAGGGCCGGGGTCAGGTACCCAATCAGTCCCTCTCCTCCCCTGCCCCCTGCAGTTTCAGAGATGGTCTCTCCACACACTGGGACGGTGGTTGGAGTGGATGACTAATGCACGTCATTTTCAAGATGCTCTCTCTGCACAGGAAAGTACATTCAGATCCAGGTTTTAATTGTGTGTGATTTTAGCTGAGATGGCGTTAATTTATTTCCTTTGCTACTTCAGCAGTTCTTCCTCTTTTCATCACCGTGAAATTATCTGGAATGTATCTTTTTTTCATAAGGACAAAGAGAAGAAGCTGATCTTGCTCCTTTTCCACTGATTGAGGTTTAGAACATTGTAGTGGCTGCCAGATGCTGCTTAATGGGTGCTTCAGAATGAAGACCCAATGATCTCCCAGCACCTAGCCTTCCGGCCCTCCTACCGGCTTTGCCAAAGAGAGTACTTGACGCAACAGGACCCTCACCACCCAGGCACAGAGCCTCTGACACATCCACCAGGGAAATTAGTCACTCAGGGCTGGCTCTGCCCAGGCTCCCAAAGGAGAGTTGCATTCTTCCTTGCACAACCTGTAAGAAAAGGGCAATGACTTGTTGTCTACAAAGGGCGTTTTGGAGGAAGGGGACAGTGTTTATCAAAGCAAGATGGGGCAGGAGGCGTGTAAGTCCCCCTTGCTGGCACTCAGAAGCTTCTGCCTTCTGCCTTTGGTCGGGCAAGGGGCTATCATTTAAGGAAGTGGTTAGAGCCAGGATGAATATGATAACCCCCAATACAATGTTTTTATTTATTTTTTTCTTTTCACTTGAACCCTCTTTGGAATAAGCATGAAAACAGCAGGCATACCTTCAGAGACTGCTGCGTCTTTCCCCAGAATCATCATAATCTCGTTTGGGAGTTCTATGTATTTCCAGCCTACCCTCCTCTTGGGGTATTGAACGCTAAGTGGATTATCTCCCCTGTGAAGTAGGACTATGAATTTATTTTGTTTATTTGATTATCCTAAGCCTAATCAGCTTCACCTTCAAGTTTAAGGAGTATTCTGATTCAATTACCGCAGGACTTGTGTTCTGCTGTTGCTTTACTTTAGGGCCAGGTCTGCATTCTCTGAACCTGTGGTGGGCTCCGGGAGATCCGAGGCTCCCTGCTACGGTTGTCCTGGGAAACGCAATGCTGCCTGCCCTGGGGAGGGGGTGGGGGTCCAAGTCTGCAGGCCTAAAAGAGCCATTCTAAGGCTTGATTCATTTAGCACCCCACCCCACAACCCCAGGAGCTCTGCTTTCTCTGCTCACCCTAAATCTCTGGAAGGGGAAGACACGGGCCTCGTCCTGCTGCAGGGACACATCATCCCCCTACTGGTTATCCAGGCCTGCCACCCTCTTTGGCATCTGGGTCTTGTGGGGCTTGCAGGATGGTAGACAATCAGCTAGGATTGTCTCGCTCTTTTTCCTACCTCCTCACAAACAGACTAGACTTGCAGGACAAAGCCCTTCATTTTGTGGGTGAAGACCATGCGACCCCGCAGCGGCTAATGGCAGCACTTGACCGCGGCGCACTGGGCTGCTTCCCACGGCCTCTCTTGGACAATGAGTTGTGTACATTAATTTCTGGTTGACAGTTCTGATTTGTTATTTGGGGGTGTGTGGGACGGTGACAACAGATGTAAGAACCCTCTGAGCTGCCCTAGCAATAACTTAGAGTCAGCCCTGCACTCCATGCCCCCCACCTGCTACCTTCCCGGGGGCCAGTTCTTCACCCGGGGCTAAAGGGTGGGGAAAGCCCTGGAAGGAAGAGGAGGTGCCTCTGGCTCTTCTAGGGGTTCCTTTGTTTTTTGGTGCTCTGGCTTTTTGGAGTACCAGGTTTACCCTCTGAAGGATCAGCTTCTTCCAGGAGCAGAAAGTCTGAGCCCTGGGGGGGTGGGCAGTGGGAATAATGCTGGGGAGTACTACAGGCAGACTGGACAACACCCGTCAATGGGTTAAACAGACACCCTCTCTCATACACACACACACACACACACACACACACACACACACACACACATGCACATACATAGACACGCACACCCATGGCACTTAAGCAAACTTCTGCCTGACCTCTGTTATGGTGAATGGCCGAGGACACAAAGGTTAGGACCCATCTGGCCTGGTTTGAATGTTGACTCTGCCACTTGCTGGCCATGTGACTTTCAGTAAGTCCTGTAAATACTCTTAGCCTCTATTTCTTCATCTTTAAATAGGGGTAATGAATAGTATCTCTATCTCATCTCATAGAATGTCATGAGTATTAGAAGAGAATATATGTAAACTACCCAATCTAGTCTCTGGTACTCAGTGAGGCCTCAATAAATGTAAGTTATTTTGACAACGCTGATCATGGTGATAAAATGAATGCTTTTAAATCATGCCATATTTGTGTCCCTCATGTTTCAGCGTAGACAATGCTTCCCCTAAAAAACCCTGCCTGGTCCTACAAGAATGGTTTGCAGGGCCCCTCCACTGGATCCCCAAGCCCCCTAATCCCATCTACCTTAATATTTTCACATACACTGTACTGTTGGTGTTGCCACCTAAACTGAGTTATTTGAAAGCCAACTTGCTCATCTCTTTATCCCCAAGCACAATGCCTGGCAAATGGTAGGTGCTCAAGAAATATTTGTTGAATGAATGGATGAGTAAGGACATGAATGAGTGAATGGAGAGATGATAAGTAAAGGCAGGCCTCAGTGTCCCCTCTGTATGCTGAGACTGATCCTGCCTCTGGACCTTCACACATTCCATTTCTACCTTCTGGAATGTCTGTCCCTATTTTCCCATGTTCCTTGAACATCCCCATCTCTCAGCCGCTCTGGAGTTCCTGCCTCCTCTGTGACGCCTTCCCCGATTACTCCAACCGCTGTGATCCCTCCTGGGTTGGAACTCAGGTGACAATTATTTGTCATTGAGTTGTATGGTCAGTTATATTCTTATATTTATGTCCTTTCTCTCCTAGAAGGAAAGGTTTTGCCTTATTCTGCTCTTTATTCCCAGAGTGCTTTGTAAACCTCAGGGATTCAATAAAGCTTGTGGGTTGAGAGTCAGAGGAACTGTACCCGAGGCAGAGGGCCTCGGAGAACGGCCGGCAGGGTGGGAGGCATGGTGGCAGTGTGGGGTCACCTTGGCCAAGTTAATTTGCTTTCTCAGAATCTCATTTTCTTCAACCGTACTAAGAAGTAGAGTGTTCGCTCCAGAAGGCTGATGTGAGAAAGTACACGTGGAGTCCCCAGCCCACAGTCACCCCGCTGTCATCACTGTCCCTTCTCCCATTCCCACCTCCCCACCTAAGGAGCTCGTTCCATTGCCCTGTACCTTATATCAACTTTTCCTGATCTTTACGAGGGCCCTGTAAGCAAGCTATGGGCCCCCATGTTTTAAACATGAATAAACTACGATTCAGACATGGCAGGTAACTCTTCAACAGTTGCACAGCTAGAAAACGGCAGAACCAGGTCCGTCTGATGCCAAATCCACCCATATTACAATCGAATCCTGGAAAGAGCACAAAAGTCTAGCCCTTGCTCTGCCATTGACTTGCTCTGTGTCAGTGAGTAAGTCGCCCAACCTTTCCCGGTTTTGTCCCAATGAGGTGGCCCAGCTAAGTGGTCTCTGAATTCACTCCTGACTCCCACGCCTTGATGTTGCACTCAGCTACCAGCTCCTCCAGGGCAGGGCCTCGCTATCAGGCCAGGTTTCTCCCCCAGCACACTTGTCTCCCTTACTAGAGAAGGCCCACGTGGATTGTCGAATCGTTACTAGACTATCTGGAGCTGGGATGGGAGGGTGGCGTTTTGGGGGGTTGCTGGTTAAGAATGAGGGGCTGCCTTCAGCAGAGGGAGGCGTGGCCTGGGCAGGAGGGAGGAGCGGGGCTCTGCAGCCTGTCTGTCTAGGTTAAAGATGGCAGGCAGGCTGGCAGTTCTAAGGGGAGGGGCTTCTGAGCAGTTCTGGTGAGCTTATGGCTAGGGAGGCTGTGGAGACAGTGTGGTCTTGACTCAGAGCTGCGGCTGGAGCTGGTTATCTGCACAAAGCCATAGCAAACAGGGTTCAGTCACTGAGGAACCATGACCTACCCAGCTCTCCATGGCGAGAAGAGCTGTGTCCTATTCTCTGGCTGGGACATGCCAGCTTCCATACTTTGTGACACCTTCCTGGATGCCCTGGGAAAAACAATCCTTCTCTGTACTCCTCCAGCGTGATCCATGAGAGGCCACACCCCATCTCACGGCAGAGGAGGGCATTTGGGGCTCTGAACATCTGACCAGGCCCATGATATGTTCAAGGCCCACCAGACAGGGGAGGCTGTCAGCAGCGGCCAGCTTTCCCGCCCTCCTCCCCAGGGCCCATGGAGGTGTCCGGGGCTCTCCAGCTCCAGCCTGGGGTCCTTCACACCTTCTGTTCTGCATCTGCAGGCCTGCCGGCTCCCTCCTTCACCTGCCCTCGCCCCTTTTCCTCCCAGAGCTGGTCAGTCCCTCACACTCCCACCATGGGCCCAACCCAGAAGTGACAGGAAAGGGGCACCAAAGCCGTCTAAGGTGTCATTCTGTAGAGGACACCATCCCCCCACCCCTCCCCAGCAAAGGAAAAGGGCCAACAGTCAAGCACTAACCCAAAGGTGACTGGCTGTGGGCCATGGGCACTGGGGGTGGGCAGAGTGCTGGCCGGGCTGTCCTGGAGCGGCATGGAGCTGGGTACTGACACCATCACTGCCTTCCTGTGGCCAGACATCATCCTTGGCCCCTCTCCTCATGGCACCAGGGAGCAGCTGGCAAGGTAGCCACATAAAGGACTGGAGAGCCGTTTCCAGGTGAGCTTGGCCAGGAAGTGGCCAAGGTCCTCTGGAGGGGGCCTGGGAGCTTTCCACTGAGGGGCCCCAACTCCGTGAGCCGGCTCTGCTTTCCCCACCAGCCTCCCCCATCACAGACCCTGAGGGAGCCACTTTGGAAGGTGCAGTCCGAGAGGACCTTGGCGACGAAGGCCCTGACGCAGCAGACAGGCTGGGAGGGCCCAGGCGGAGAGGGGACATTGTTCCTCTGGCTACTTTATTTTCTTGGTTTGTGGCTGTTTGACAACAGCAGTAAAAACAGCTTATAAATTAGGTGCCCGGCTGTAAACTGCAGAAACAGCCGTGGTGCAGAGAGCTCCTCCCCGTCTCCACACACCCCCAAGCAGGCCAGGACCCCATCCTGTCCCCAAGCCCCAGGCCTGGGAGGGCTGCTGTCTCTCACCCCCACTGCTTACCCTGATCACACAAGGGCCAGGGAGCCGCTGTCAGCTCCTCCGAGGCTCTTCAAACAGAGAGATGTTTATATCTTTTCAGTGCGGTCCAAATTACAAGCAGGAAACTGGAGCCTGGGGAGCATAAACCAAGGGATACAAGGTAGGGATTCTTTTTTTTTAAGCTTGATTTAAATCAGCCTGCAGAGGCTCCCAGATGAGGCCAGTGGGGAGAAAGCGCTTCGGAAGAAGGCAGGGAGGCCTGGCTACCAGAGCTCAGTGTGCCTTGATGGATGTGTCCTTTGTCACCTCCTTGGTGCAGTGGCCTCACCCGCAACTTGTGCAAAAGGCCCACTTATTCTAATAGAGAAAGAGCCCATCAGGACTGAGGCTGGGTCTTGGTGTAGCTGGGAGGCACTGCCGGGACAGACAGAGACTTCTAGAAGCCTCTGCAGCTTCTCTGGCCTCAGGAGGTGGCAATACTGCCCTCAGTGAAAGGGCCTCCTCTCTGCCCCTTGGCAGAAGAAAATGTCTGCTCTCCTGCCCCTTCACCTTCCTGCTCTGGCTCGGTGGGAGCCTCAGGACCTGGGTCAGAGCCCTTGGGGTCTAAGCATCCACCCCAAACGCTCAACACAGACCATATTCAGAGGGGCCCTGGGCCGCCTTCACCCACTGGAGCTTACCCTTCCGGTCAGTTCCTGATCACAGAACACAGACGCCCAGTTCCATTTCTCTGCCCATTGCATCCCCCCTCCACACACACACCACGTGGCTGGGTAAAACTCCTACAGCCGAATTGTCCCCCCGCATTTGCTTCTGTGTTTCTGTGCCTATGTCAGGTCCTTGTGTGTGAATACCCTGTGCACGTGAGGAGCCTGGGGTGCACGAGCGGGGCTGCTCCCTCTTCTAGCTGGGGAATTCTACGCTGGGAGCAGGCCTGGTCACAGGAATGTCGGTAGGTGGGACGAGGCTACCCAGAGCACCAGGGAGAGGGTGCCTAGGTGTGTGTGTGTGCAGATGAATTGGCACACACAAATGAGTTGACATTGAGTGCAGGTCACAAGTCTTATGGGGGCTGCTTTTTTTCCAGGCATTTTAGTTTTCTTTAACCATATATCCTTGTCCTGCAGGGAAGCTGACCACACATCCCACTGAAGCCCAAGCCCAGCAGGTCTTAGAGGGGCAAGTTCCTGGGTTGTTTTAGACCAATGTTAGACCTTGATGTATATGAGACCAGTGAGCTACAAAGCAATGTGCCATTCCTTTTAGAAAAAGAAGACATTTCTGACCCACTGGGAACATCTGAGAAACACTCTGTCAAATCTAATGAGCTGTGTGACCTTAGGCAAGTCACTTAGCCTCTCTGAGTTCAGAGCTTTCATCTTAGAAGTCAGGAAAGTGATCCCTGTGAAATTTCTGTGAGGATCAAATGAGATCATAGATGAGAAAGAGCTCTGAAAAGTCCATGTGCTCTAGAAAGTCTAGAATTCTTTAACAACTGCAACAACCATTACAATCAGCAGGTATAGACAGTGGTGATACCACAAGCAGGCCACAGACTCCACCAAGGCCTTCCTGGAAGAATGTGCGCCCCCACCACCTGCGCTCACTGGCCAGCTCCTCCCCCTTTTTCCCTACGTAGTATGCATGGTTCAGTCATTCTACACACACACACCCAGGTGTTGTTGACTGATAGTTTGACACGCCCCATCCCAGGGCTCCCAGGAGCCTGCATTTCCCCCGTGTGGGGCCCTGGACCCAGGAGTGAAGGCTCTTGGGATGACAGAACCACCCACACTCTGGGACCCAGGAGACTTCAAGGTGGCTCTCGATATAAATCTGGATCCATTTGGGGCGTCTCCTCGGCCACCAGGCTGATGTTCTGGGACCCCCTTTGGTTAGCTTTTGCCCAGTGTAGCTGTCCCCATTGTGCATCCTTGGTGGGTAGTTGCCCCCCCAAGCTTCAGGAAATATGTTTATACGCCATTAGGAGCTGCTCCCATCTCACTGGGTAGGTTTATAACTTAAGAATTATTCCTATTTTAACAGCATGGAAATCCAAGGGCCTTCCTTACTACTGAACTTTAGTTTCATTTCTCAAGAATGTCTTCCCGACCAACCTGTCCACAGCAGACATTCAGGCTGACCCATAGCCTCCCTCCCAGCCCCAGCTCTAGGGCCAACCAGCACACAGGCCTGGGAGCAGCCCAGAGCAGGGACCCAGACCCCCTCCATGCTCCCCACTTCCATAAACGCAACTCTGTACATGGGGACTTGGCTGGCTTCGGAAAAAGTACAAACGCAGAATGCCTAGGATTTCCATGGGGCTAGACCCAAGATGAGCCACCCTGAGGATAGTTCCCATTTCCCCATGGGTCTGGAATCAGCTGCAGTGTGGCCCCTAAGATGAGGCTGGGATGTGTTCCCCTCTCTCATCCCCGTGTTTCTGTTTCCTGCTGCCAGGGAGAAGCGGTACTGGGTTGGAGTACAGGCTGTGAGTGCCAGCAATGAGTAGGTGACCTGTACCCCCTGCAATGCCTCTCGGGAGTTCTGCTCTGGTTCTACTGTGGCAGGAAGGAAAAGACCTAATGCTAAAGGCTTCCTCCCAGCTGTCCCCAGCACGATATTTTTCCACCTACTCCTCTTGCTTTGGCATCGATTTAAATAGAAGGCCGGTTGGGAGAGAGGAGAGAGGACCAAGGGATGAGAGATGGATCAAAGCAGAGAGGGGACAGGGAAAAGGAACAGCAGCATGGTGGGCAAGAAGGGGAGGCAAGTAGGAAAGGAAAAGAAAGCTGGAAGAGAGGATAAGCACCGGGCCCAGGAGCAAGAAAATAAGGGAGCGAGCAGATGGGAGTGGAGCGAGAGGTTCCTCCCAGGCCATCCCCTCCCACGATCTGCCTTCCTGGGATCCAGGTGGAGCCCAGCACCCAACCCAGGAAGAATGGAGCAGGGCTACACCTCACCAGGCTCCCGGTCCTTGTGACAGGCTCCTGGGGCTTCATGGGATGTGTGCGGGCAGAGTTGTGCCACCCTCTATACCCACCGGATGGGAGACCCCTCCTCTGCTCCCCCTGGCCCCACTGTTCCTGGTGTACAAACTACACCCACATCCACTAGATCCCTTTCTGTAGGTGCGGGCGCTTTGCATTTGGGGCTTTCCTCTATCTGTTTCAAGGGCAGACGTGATCTCTGAAAGGAGCCCCCCTTTCCTGTCCCTGGTAGGTGGCCCTGGGCTCGGCTGTCCCTGATCCTTTCTGTCCTGGGGCTTTGGCTTAGAAAAAGCCTCACACACAGTGGTGTTTACGGCCCAGTTGGATTTGTCCGTGTTGCCATGACAACTGTGAGGGCTGCCCCTGTTCTCTCTCCCGCCCCATACTCTGCTCCTTTCACAGGCTAAAAACCTCTCTCTGTCTCTCTCTCGACTTCTCCTCCCTGCCCCCCATTATTCCCATTTTCCGTGGGACTTAAATCCTCCCCACCATTCTCTCTGGAAGCAGTAAACTGGGCCTATTTCCCCGCAATCCTAAGACTGTAGGTTCCCAAGGGCTGGTCCCAACCACTGAGGGTGGGGGAGTGTGCTTGCTGGACACTCTGCTGGAGGAGTAGAAGGCCTGGGGGATGGCAGAGCCGTCCAGCCCCGAGGGAGCTGCCGGCTCCTTCCCCAGAGTGCTTGCCAGCAACCCCCACCCCACCCCACCCCACCCCAGAAATCCGAAAGGACCCTTTGGCCTGCTCTGCCCGGAGACCCCTCTGGGCATCTGAGTGCCCACAGCTACATTCCTGGCTCTGTGTCCGTGTCCCTGTCCGGCCTCCTCAGCCGTCTGAGGCAGTATTTTTGTCTGTCTGGCACGACTTGCCACCTCCCCACCTCCGGTCCAGAATTCCTTCCTTCGGCAAACCCATTCTGTGCTGATTGGTAGGGCCGACCAGCCCACCGGCCCTTCTCCCTGCTCCACCTGCCCGAGGGCCGGGCACCTCCTGACTAGGCCTCACACTGCCTGCCCTGCCCTGCCATCTGACGCTAGCTTGGGGGAACTCTTTCTCTGACTGTGAACTAAAGGCAATTTAGGTCTGGGCTTCCAGGGACCACCTTTCCCACCACAGGAAAAGGAACCAAAAGGGCAGGAAGCAGTGTCATGAATAAAGTATTATTTCCCCATCATTCTGTAAACTCCCTGAGGGCAAAGGATGTACCCTCTTACCAGACTGGAGCTCCCCAGAGGCGGGGGCTAGGTTTCCCCATCCAATTGGGAGAAGGAGTGTTTCTCAAGCAGATTAGGTGCTAAAGTCTTGGTAGTTGATCGGTGAAATATCAGGCATTTAAGGCTCACCAGCCAGAGCTTAATTCCGTATTTGGAGAACTTGATAAAAAATTGCATCTGAGTAGAAGCTCCCGGGAGTTTCTGTCTTGTTTACCATGTGAGGGGCTGAGCCTAAAGAGAAAGGCAAAGCAATTGCCCTTGGGGATTTACGGTCTGGCAGAAGGATGTGTATGTGCTCTGACCAAAGTACATACAGTGTCCAGTGAGGGGTATGGTTCATGGCAACCCTGTCTGAGGGCCGGTTTGGAAAATCTTCAGAGGAAGGTTCCCAAGCCAAGGCCCGAAAGAAGCATGTGCATTTGTCACCTGGGTAGGGTGGAAACTGCAGAGTGCAGAGTGGCCTACACAGGGCCCCAGGGTTGGAGCCAGCCGGCGGCCTTGGGAGTCGTGGGTGGTGCAAGGCGTGGCCCGGGTGACGAGGCATCATCCTCTTCACCCGTGTCCTGGGCCCTCCCTTGCAGTGGGCCTGCATGGAGTCTCCCTCAGCTGCTCAGAACCGCCAATCTTTCAGGGCAGGGTAAAGAGGCTGGACCGGTCATCGTGCTTAAAGTGACCTCCTTCCTTAGCCTTGCCCTCATGTCCCCATTAGTCAGGACTTTTCAAGGACCAGTAACCAACCCTCTCTGTTAGAGGTGTAAGTAAAATATGGCAGTCTATTGAAAGATAACCAGTGTAATGTGTCATCAGCCTAGGGTACAGGTCAACTCACCATATTTTTAATACTTGATCCTTCAAGCATCCATCTGCCCACTTTAGCACAAATACAGTATCTCTTTCTTGACGCCTCCCTCTTCCTCCCCAACTCTTACCCCTCATTAACTGTTAGAAAAGTCCCAGGGCTTGTGTAGTGAGAAGGGGCCAGTGGGTAGATAACTAGAGGAGGGCCTGGCCAGTCCATGCTTCCATCACTGCCTCATGAAACAATGGCTGACCCTGGTCTCCTGCAGGCCAGGGGGGCTTTTCCATTGATGCCTTGCTGATCAGATCCCTGCATAGGGATGCTCCACTCTTGGGCCCCTGACATGCTGCAAACGAGTGTATACTTATGGACTCCACCACTGTCCCCGAAGATCCCCAGCCTAAGTAGCTAGGCTTGGGAGAGTTTCTAGCCAGTCACACTCTGCCATCAAGATAATCTGGGTTCCAGGATTACAGCCAGGTGATCAGTCTAGACCAGTGCTTCCCAAAGCTCCTTGTGTAGTAAAACTACCTGCAGAGCTTGTTTAAGCACAGATTTGGGGCCACACCTTCAGAGATTCTGACTGAGCCGGTCTTAGGTGGGGCACAATTTGCATTTCTAACAAGCTCCTACAGATGCTGACGCTGCTGGTCCAGGGCCCAGACTGCAGAGTCCTGTCTATTCTTTCCCCAGGATGAATTCTCCCTTGGGGGCCCTCAGTTTCCCTTCTGACCAGTGATGTCTAAGGTCACCACCATCACACTCCACCAGGACTTACTGAATTAGGGTAGAGATCAGCATCTTGATCCTTTGCCTTTCAGGAAGCTCCTTGGGCCCTAGGCACAGTTGTCTATTTCTTCCCTGGTTACTTTTGAGCCCTCTATCCCAGTGGTTCTCAAAGTGGGGCTCCGGGGTGAGCAGTATCAACATTGCTTGGGGAACTTGTTACAAATTCATATTCTCAGGCCTCATCCCAGACCTTCTCTACTGTTCCTTCAATGTGATGGTGTGTCAGACGGGGTCACAAGAAGAAACCCAGGAGAGAGGCCCAGGGAAATGAAGGTTATTATGCTCACAGTTTCTAGAAGCAGGAAGCCATGCAGGGCCATGAGGGCAAGTGCCAGTGTGGCAGAGGGGCAGGGGCAGGGGGAAAGCCTAGGCCACGGCCTTTATCCACATTCCCGCGGGAGAGACAAAGCAGAACAGGGCAGTGCAGGACTGGCTGCTTTGACTGATCCTGGTGGGCTCCAAGCTGTAAGGGTGGCTCCCAGTGGCCCGGCACCTCTAGCTCTGGGGAGATTCGGGCCGAGGAATATTGCCTCCTGGGGTGTAAGGGACCAGATAGAGGAGGTTTGGCCCTGGACTGGTTAGTTTGCATATCAGAGGCTTGCTCCCTGCCGAACCCTTTGCCATCTCTAAGAATTGGTTAGGCCTGGGAGGCTCAGTCTCTCTCCCTTGTCAAAACATCATAACGTGCAAAATAAGAAATACCAACAATACACTTACGGATTGAGAAGCTCCAGGGGGGCGGTTTTAACGCTCCTCCGGGTGCCTCTGGAGCAGAGGACGGCCTGAGAACCACCTCTCCATACCAAGAGATATTAGATACTAAAATCACTGCGGTCAGTGTGTCCCCACAGGAGCCCCTTTGCCTACCTTTACCTGAGCAGGGCCCCTCCCAGGACTTCCCCCAGGGACTTGCCCTCTTAGCCTGGCAGCTGCCAGGCTCACACAGCCTGAGGCACGGGGGGCCCTGGGGCGGCACAGTGCCATGGCTGCTGGGGGCTGTCAAGCTGTTTCTAGCCGCCCTGCCACTGTCGGGCTGTGGTTCTTTGGGTTCGTCACTAATGTCTTTTTGTCTCCTCAGCAGAATGTAGGGACTGAAACTGATGATCTGGAAGTTTCTTCCAGCCCTGCCAATCCTTGATTCTCCTTATCACCCCTCAGTGTCCTTATCTGTGCACTAGAGATAATGCCCGCCCCCAGGATTACAGAGACAGGAAATGAGGTGATGTGTGTGGAAGCACCCAACATACGGGAGAGGCTCGATGAATGTTAGTTGGATTTTGAATTATCCTCTTGTCCCCTTGGCTTTGCCCAAACCTTCCTTTTACTTATTTTTTCTGCTGCCACTGCTTTCATCCGGCCTCAAGGGCCCTCTCCTCTCCAGAACTGTCTCTTCTCTTTACAGAATTAGGATACTTACCCCCCACAAATATTGTGGGGAGAGGAGTCCCCTGTAAACTTCCTCAAGAATCAGGTGTGGAGGGAGGAGTTGGGGTCATTGGTCAGGTGCTGTGGGGACGGGGGCCTGGGGACGCAGTGACAGAACTGTCCTGCTCAGTCCTCTGCCCAGCGGCCTCCTGAGAAACCCAATTCTCGGCCCTTGTTGAGGCCTCACCAGCCCCTCTGAGGAGCAGCTCAGAATATCAGCCCAGAGGAGACCCCCTGAGTCTCTATCCTGCCTGTCACCACCCCCACTCTGTCTCCTGCCCCAGCCCCCGCCCCCGCCCCCGCCCCTCTCTGCCTGGGTGCCTCTGCCAACAGCTGGTTATTTATATCCTTGAGCAGCTGCTGACAGACAGCTGGGAGCTGGGAGGCGTCTGACGGATTGAGTTTGGCAGAGATGACAGGGTGGTGGGTGGCACTGTCACTCTTAGCAGGACTGCTGGGCAGAGCCTCCTCCCCTTCACCCGGGGGGTGAGACTTCGGCAGGGCTGACGGGGCATCTGGGAAGGGGCACCTCAGAGGGAAGGAAACAAGGGCTCTAACCTGGAGAGGGGAAGGCTACTGGGATTGAAGGCAAGATCTTTGCCCCCATGACCTTTTCCAGAAGGGGAGGGAATAGCTGTGGCTTAATTATCTGGGCTTCGCCCATGGCATCTGCTGCTCACAAGCTGTATGACCTTGGGCAAGTCACTTCCTTACCCTGGGTAAAGTGAGGTGTCTGGCAAGATGTTCTCTAAGGTCTCTCCCAGCCATGTTAGTGCAGTGGTTATAAATAGAAAGCCTGGAGTCTGAATATTGGCTCTGAGGTTTGCTGTGTGACCTTGGACAATTTACTTAACTTTTCTGTGCCTCTGCTTCAGGCTCTGTAAAATGGGGGCTCTTAATAGCACCGACATCAAAGGCTTTTTGAAGGGATGAAATGAGTTAATTGATATATGTGATGGCACGCGAGCAGTGCCTGGACACGCTTGCTCATCTAGTCTACATGGAACCGCAAGTCTATGACTTTGGATATGTCCCCTTGCTCTCTGGAGGTAACTATTGGAAAACACTGAGAAAAGGGTGGGGCCCTTTTTATATGTATTGCAGGGAGAAGGGAGAGGTTTTATGGGTCTGTATGCCTTGTGTAATCAAATGCATAACCTGCAGATAGGGAAGTGTTGGGGCTAAGGCTACATTTGTTCTGAGCCTGAGTCCTGTTTTTCTGACCATTCCTTGCTCTGTCATCTCTGGGAACTGTGTTTGGCTCAAAATAGCAAAAGGTCACAAGGTTATTGTGCTCTTTTTCCAACTGCGTCTGTCTGTCATTCTCCTTCTCTTTGCCTCTCCCCAGCTCCTGCCTTTCTTCCAATCCCTTGGCATGCTTCTATTTTAAAAACTAATACCTGGTCTCAGAGAGAACAGAATCCCAAGTGTGTAATTAAGCCCCTGGGCACAGCTGTGCCTACAGCACCAGCCTGGCTGTCAGGGTGGGGCAGGGGCTGAGCACGAATCTTGGGGTGGGGTGACCTTGGAGCAAGGAGCCCAGCTGCAGGCAGACACCTCCTCCGCTGCAGGGTCTGGGAGCAGTTGAGGCCGGTATGGATGAAGGCCCCTCCTCTCTTTTCCTAATCTGGCCCCCCTACCCCCCCCCACCCCCCGTTTAGAAGAGTATCCTCATAACAGAGGAGGGGGAGAGAGGAAAGCAAAGGAAACTGGTGGGTTACCATGGAGACCAGCTGAACACAAACTCTTAGTTTCAGCTAATACTTGACTTGCAGAAATACTCCCATAACCACAACCTAAATGAAAACACACACACATAACCCTGCAAAAGAAGAATAATTCTGGGCTCATTCTTCTCTAATCCTAGCAATTCGCTTCTAATGTTGGAGTCCAGAGGAGAGGGGAGGATGAGCTGAATCTGTTCTCATTTGCAGAGGACGCTTGCTATTCACTGTCTTCTTGGAAACCTGAGACTCTGGTTCTGACATCCTAACATTGCCCAGAAGTCACGAATGGAGGATTACATCCCGAAAGTCCCTTAATCCTTTGCTGATTCATGCCAGTATAGACCTAAGTTACAATGTCTGGTTTCAAGGAGTCCCCTGCCTCTGGCCAAGGCCACAGCAGAGAGGAAGAAGGGAGAGTCAAAAGTCATTCATCATTCATTGAATATTTCCTGATTGCCCACTATGTGTCAAATGCCAGGAATTAAAAGCGATAATAAGAATAATAAAACTCGGGTCCCCGTCATCGAGGAGCTCATAATTTAGGCAGTGGAAAATATCATGCAAAGTTTTTGTTTTCTAATCATAAGGGATCCACATTTGCAAATGATTCTTACCAATATTGCTTTGGAGGCAAACCTATGAGGACACGCTTTCTCCAGGGGAAAAAGTGAGGATTGGGAATCACAGAGGCCAGCCACGGGGCTGCCAACCTCCTTTCCTCCCTAGGTTAACTGCCTTCTCAACTGGAAAGCCACCTCCTTGTGCAGGGGATCCACCTTGTGCTCTACTGGAAGCAACACAGACGCTGTGAGGTTTGCCCCGGGAAGGTGTCTTTCAAATGAGCCTATATTGCCGGTGCATTTAACCTCCATGTGCCCTTGCGTGGCATCTCCTTCAGTCACCCAGTAGCCCTCCAGATCCCATTGAGCAGGTGAGGCTCTGGGCCCTGGTGAGGTCAATCACACACAAGGTCTCATAGCTGGTTTGGGGTAGAACCCTGAACTTTCCCCAGCCAGGTTTGCAGATCTTCAGTTCTTTCAACCCTGGGTCTGGACACGCAGGAGAAGATCTGGGTGGCCCGTGGAGTCAAGCCTGGACTCCAGCCTCACTTCTCTGCAGAGCTCTGCTCAGATGTCCTGTATCAGAGTCCTTCCCGGACTGGCTTTTCCACACTGCGCCATGCCCATTACACTCTTCTCTTCATCCTGGTTGTATTCAATACTCACTGCCACCATTTTTTTGTGTATTGTCGACCTCCCCCATTAGAATGGAAGCTCATGTCTAGCGTACTTACTGCTATATTCCCTGGTATATAGTAGGTGCTCCATTATTTGTTGCATGAGTGAATAAATGAACAAATGTACCTTCAAACAGAACCTCCCTCGCCTCCTGCTCTGCCCACTTTGGGAAAAACACCAAGGGTCAGCAGGGGATGGCAGCTGAGGAAGTGGCCCAGGGCCGTCTCAGGAACAGCGAACTGGCCCTCTCTTAGGGACCTTGGAAGTGAATACTCGGAGGCCAAGTTTGCCAGTGGAAGGGGCCAGAGTTTCCCAACAGCCTCTGCTCAGAGAGGGCCTGGAATCTTCTAGTAAGGTGACAGTAACCGTTGGGGGCTTGGCGCTGCTTCCCACTCCCCCACACCACAACCGGCCCTGAATCAGAGGAGCCTGGGTTTCTTGCAGTGTTTGCTCGGGTTCC
The DNA here is from genome assembly GCA_032199065.1 of Smutsia gigantea. Lineage (NCBI taxonomy): Eukaryota > Metazoa > Chordata > Mammalia > Pholidota > Manidae > Smutsia > Smutsia gigantea. Next base: position 112,452 of record JAVSCE010007195.1, read on the forward strand.
CAGAGCCAAGTTCCTCCCGCCCCACATTGACACTCAGATCTCATCTGGAACCTTCTGATTTGCATCTCCAAAGAAGTAAAATAAATTCCACTAAACAGTTTATTTTTCCTTCTGTTTGCCCTGAGGCGGGCCTATTGTGGGTCCTGGGATCTGGAGTGGATAATCAAGGTGATTTCTGTGGTTCCAGGAGCTGGGGATCTCAGGGGCCCTCGTGATAAAAATGAAAAAGAAAAGGGGACTGCACTCCAGGTTTGGTGGGGGAGATAGGTGCAGGGAAGATAAAACAGCACCAAAACCTGCCTGACACAGTTATAGCCACATTTGCCTAACAGAGACTGAGAGCTTCCTTAGAGGGAGTGGTAATTAGGTTGTGTGGTGATTAGGGGCACTTTCCAAATGTGGGGAGAGGAGGTGGAAATCCAGCCTTGAAGTGGAAAAAGAATTGAGGCTCATTAGCAGGTGGCCGAGGAGGGACTATAAACCAGAGAGCTAATCGATCCAGTCCTGACCCTGCTCTGTGCACAAAGGTTTCCGACCCAGATCTGCTTGTGGGGTCCCAGGGTGGGGAAGTGGTGAAGATCCAAAAACCTGGTCTCCGGGAAGTTTCCCTGGGGAAAGGGATCATAAGGGCAGAGACAGGGCTGAAGGAGGTCCGTGGCTGGAGCAGGAAGAGGGAGGGGGCACGTGGGAGGAGAGAGAAGGGCTCACTGGGCCCGGGCATCACCTGTGGCTCCTGGATTTTATTCTGAGTGAGAGCAAGGCCATTGGCGCGTCTTGAGAAAAGCAGTGACGTGACAGCGCTTTTCATAAGGTCACTGCCAACTGCTGTTGGGCAGACTATAGGGCACAAGGCTGTTGTCAGGAAACCCATTTCAGCAGCCAAATGCCCGTGGTCAGAGGGCCCAGGTGGTAGGGATGAAGGTGTAGGAAGTGCTCGAAGCTAACAGAATCGGTTGCTGGAATGGATGTAGCAAATGAGAGACAGAAGAGATGGAGGGCGATGCTCAGGATTTTAGCCTGGGCAGCTGCAGCTGCCATTCACTGAGAAGGAAAAGAATGCGGAGGGAATGAAAGTTGTGTTTTGGAGATGTTAGGTTTGAGATGCCTGTTAAATATCCAGGTGGGGACATTGGGAACAGTTGGAAATTGGAATCTGGAGTTCAGGGGAAGAGATGTGGGCTGGAGACATAAATTTGCATATAGATGGCGCTTAAAGTAATGAGAATGGATGAGATCACCTAGGAGTGGGTGCATCGGAGGGAAAGGAGGTCTCAGACTGAGCCCCGAGGCACTAGCTGCTCGGAGCTGCCTTCTGGCAGATTGGTGGTAGAGGAAAGCAATCATCTGGGTAAACTGAGGCTTGGATTTCAAGCATCCTACCCTCCCTCCCTCCACTCCTATAAAACTCTCAGGGCCTCAGATCCTGGAGACGTGAACTGATGCAGCCCAGGGTCATGATGGGACATGAAGACAGGACAGAGTTAATGGTGACCTGGACAAATCCCTTCCCTTCCCTTCCCTTCCCTTCCCTTCCCCAGAACTCAGTTTTCTCCTTCCAGCTTGAACTGTGTGCCTTTAACTCCAGGAAGCCTGAAGCCGTCAGGAAATAGGACTTGTCTCAGGGAGACGGTTGGGGGTCAGACTGTGCCCCTCTCATCTGGCTCTCATTTTCCACAATGTGCAGTAGGTCCCTGTTATCTGGAGATTCTGTATTTGCAAATTTACCTACCTACTAAAATGTATTTGTGACACAGAAATCAGTACTCAGGGTACTGGGGTCATCATTCACAGACAGGCACAGAGCACTGAAACATTTAAGTTGCCAGAGATACATACTCCCAGCTAAGGTCAGAGGAGGCCACCTCTGCCCTTTGTTTCAGCTCTCATGCTGTAAACAAGTGTCCTTTTCATGGTCTATTTAGTGCCACGTCTTCCATATCTTTGCACTTTCACTGTTTAAGAGGGCCCCCGAGTGTGGTGCTAAAGTGCTGTCTGGTATTCCAAGCTCACGAGGGCTGTGATGTGTCTTATGGAGAAAAATGTGTTAGATAAGCCTCACTCAGGTGTGGGAGGGCCATGAGTTCCATGTTAATGAACCAACAATATATAATAGGTGTCTTTAAGCAGAAATTCACCGAAAACAAGGTATATATTAATCAGCTGATGAAAACGTGTGACACAGGCTTGCAGGGACCTAACCCTGTACTTCTTGTAGGAAGCCGTGGTTCAGTATTTGCTAATTCAGTGTTTGCAGCGATTTATATTCAAGAATTACTGTAAAGAAAACTGACTGTATTTAGTTGTTTGTTAGACCCTAATGTGCACACACGTGATGTAGTTTCAGAACTGCTAACCCATACCCCTGTGAGAAGCAAGTTTACTGACTAGAGTGTAGCATTTGAATACAGTCCCTTTTGTCTTTAGTCTTACAGTATCCAGTCAAAACTCTTTCCCAAAGTCACTTAGGTTAGTTTTCTTTCCCATCCCCTTCAGTGTGGGCATGTGATTCACTTATAATACAGACTGGTTCACTTCTTAGTTTGTATGCCATTGTGGGTCCCCCCAGCATTCTGGTTATTATTATTTTTGCATACAATAAAATCCATGTTTGGGTGTGTACAATGCAATAGGTCTTGACAAAGAAACGGAGCTGTGCACCCACCACCACACACATGATGCAGACCCATTCTATTACTCCAAAAATTGCCTTGTCCTGCTGCTTTATAGTCAATCCCTCTCCCCACCACTGACCCCGGCAACCATTGATCTATCTTTGCCCCTGTACCTGGGCCTTTCCCAGGATGCCATATAAACGGAATCAAGCAATAATAGCCTTTCGGATCTGGCTTCTTTCACTTAGCAGAATGAACTTAAGACTCATGCATGTTGTATGTCAATCCTTAGTTTGCCCTTGTCTGCTGCTGAGCAGTGTTATACTCCACGGAGGTACCGCAGTTTATCTATTTGTTGATAATGAACATTGGGGTTGCTCCAGTTTTTGGTGATTTTGAAGAAATCTGCTATGAACATGAACAGGTTTGTGTGTGAACAGGGGTTTGCCTTTCTTTTAAGCAAAGAAAAGTGGGATTGTAGGGGTCATGTGGCAGATATATGTTTAACTTTATATGAAACGGCCAAACTGTTTCAAACGTGGTCATTCCATTTTGCAGTTCCACGGGGAAGGTTCAAGAGTTTCTGTTGTCCTACAACCTCACCAGCCCTTGGTAATATCAGAATTTTTTTTTTTAATTTTAGCTAGTCTAATAGGTTTGTAGTGGTATCTCACAGCGGTTTTAAGATTTCCTTAATGACTAATGACGTTGAATATCTTTTCGTATGCTACTTGCCATCCCTGTATCTTCTTTGGAGAAGTGCCTCTTCTGATCTTTTGTCCATTTTCTTAGTGGGTATTTGCTTTCTTATTGTTTAATTTTGAGGGTTCTTAATAGAGCCTAGATGCAAGTTCTTTGCAAAAACGTGATTTGTAAATGTTTTCTCCCTATCTGTGGCTGGTATTTCTATTCCTTTAACAGTATCATTTGCAGAACAAGTTTTAAATTCTGATAATATCTAATTTATCATTTTTCTTTTATGAATCATGCTTTTGGTATTATATCTAACAACTCCTTGCCTAACTAAGATCACAAAGATTTTCTCCTATGCTTTCTTCTAGAAGTTTCATAGTTCTATATTTTACATATGATCCATTTTTAGCTAATTTTGAGTTAATTTTTGCATAAGATGTGACGTAAAGGTTGAGATTCTTTCTTTTTGTTTTCATTTATTTATACAATTGTTCTAACACTACTGTAGATAAGAGTAACCTTTGAGTAGTTTGAGTCAATTGAAGAAAAAGACTGAGTTTTCATAATAGGTTGAAATGGTGCTCTAATCCTGACACCAGTTCTGTTGTGTTTTTTTCATTACTGCCAAGCAATTAACTAAATTTTGACACTATCTACACTATCTACTATGGAGATAGCATCAGATCCTAAGGGTTAAGGGCTCTGTCCCGCAAGAGTCCCCCGACTTCAGATGCCAATTGCAAGTCCAGGTTGTCACCTGTGCTTCTGACCAACTGGCTGTAAATCAGAGGTTCCCACAACCCCCTCCTTGGTTTGATTAACTTGCTGGAGCAACTCACAGAACTGGAAATTATGGAAAGTTACCCAGGAATTTACAGAACTTGGACTTGGACTTTCCCCAAGGCATTAAGGTGGGGAAGGGTGGTTGAGCCAGCCTCAGCAGATGTGCTGGAGAAAAGTGAGGCTAGCTGATGTCCAAGTGCCCGCAGCAGGGAGGTGTGTGTTTCTCCCAGGCTCTGGCTCCGTGGCCCGGCCCGGTGAAGTCGATGCCGCAGCCTGGGCTGGAAGCCAGGTTGACTCATCAGCCTGGCGTGAGCATCTCGGGAAAGGTCGTTTTGTTTGCTCTCACCGTGAGCCCCGTTGCAGTAACAGCACCAAGGTGCCCCAGTGCTTTGATTGCTCTCTCCCTGGGCTCCTAATAGAGATTGACAGAATCTAGCGTCCCAGGTAATTCTATTGTCAGTTTCAGCAGCCTCCTGCTCCTCAGACAAAAGCAGAGAGAAACGAGCAAAGAAGGACTGTCAGCCGCAGAGCAGAGGGGGCCTGTTAGAGCAAGCAGCTTTCAGGAGATGACAAGGCAGTGAGGAAATTACCTGGGCCTTCCAACCAGCCCCTCTTAGGCCCTGGGTGGGAAACGGGGACATTTAAAACAATGAGCAGACGGAGCCACCACAGACGGGTAGGTTTAGGCTGCCCACCCGGCTCCCTGAGGGAGAACGAGGGGAGACTAAGAAAGACTGTGTTTTGCATAGACGAGCCCCAGGACCAGGGGCTTCTCCTGGTGGCAGGGCCAATCAGGGTGGTGTCTCTGGGTGGCTTGGGTGTGAGCAGTGAGAGGATGCAGTGTTGGGCATCAAAAGCTTCTTTGATTCATTTAGACCTTCAGGATGTCACTCCGGATGGGTAAGTTGTAACAGACCGCAGGAGACAGAACCCTGTGCCTACAGGAAAATAGGAATTGCATCATGGCCCCAGTTCTGGCCAGAAGCACACACAGACTTCCATAGATACGCACACATCAACCACTCACATGTAAACCCTCAGGTACAAACATGTACAACACTCATTCAGCTACTCGTACACACTTTAACACACAGAGCACTAGACCAGACATATTTGCCGGCTGTACAGACAGACAATACACCTAGGTTCCTGCTGAAAGCATTCCTCTATGAAGTTGTTGTCTGTGGTTTATGGCATCAGCCTCTTTGCCATTTATTTACATCTTGGATGTATACAGCTCACACACACATTCACACCCACCCACTATTCTCAGTACACACAGCACGCACTCAAACACCCATGCCACAAACACATTCACATGCACACAAACATACGTGCCTCTTCCATTTCCACCACGTAAGAGCCCCTGACCAGCCCTGCTCACTCAGGTGCCGGCTGCGCCCCACAGGTGTACCCCTGCTGATTCACTCGGGCTCCCGCAGACTCTCAGCAAGCCGTGTTTTCTACCTCTTTTCTGTCATTGACATGCGGCACCTGTCCTGTCTTTAGTTCTTTGCACTCCAGCTTTGACTGGGTTGAATGCCAGAGTCTGCCTGGCACAGAGCCCAGAGCGGCTGCCCAGAAGCAATTGTCCTGTGGGAATGAGCCTCCCTGAGCCCGGAATGGGTGCATGCCAACTCTAGCAGGGCCATCAAGGAAAGAGGCCCCCGTAGGTGACCCCCCCACCCCTCAGCAGTGCTCCGGAGAGCCATGGGATGGGACAGCCTATGGTGTCTTCTTTGTATCACTTTCTCTTCAAGATTTGGACATTTTGGTGTTCTAGGCCTTTCCCAAACTGGAAGAATGAGTGAGACCTGCAAGAGATAGCAGCTTAGAGAAGCCAGAGTCAGTCTGGGCTACCGCCTTTCCCATGAGCCTCTGCTTATTTATCACTCTAGTGCATAATCTAGGACATGCTGGGAACAACAAATCTTAACTGGAAAAAAAAATGAATGTGTGTTAACCTGTAAAATAGGAACAACACTGCTTTGTCTGTCAGGACTCAGCACATTACGAGGAGAAATGCAAATACGAGGACTTGCTGCTGTTACTGCGACCCACAGCAGCAGGTAGGCAAGCCATTTCCTTCCCCGGTTCACATGTTCCTGGCTCCACCGCTAGGGGCACCTGGCACTACCTGTCACTGAGTAATAAGACCTGTCACCGTCACTGAACATCTACTGTGCTCCAGGCACTATACTAAGTCCTTGGCAAACATCCATCTCATTTAATCCTCACAACATCCTTGTTAAATGCATGTTCCTGTCCCCATTTTATAGTCAGGGAATCTGAGGTTTAGAGAGGCTGAGTAGCTTTCCCAAAGTCACCCAGCTAACAAACAGCAAAGAGAAGATCTCAGCTCAGGTCTTTGTTTCCCAAGCCCCTGCCTTTTCTCTTCGCCAAGCTTATGATGATGGTTGGCAGTCCGAGGATGCAGACTCTGTTGCATAGATCCATTGGCTAAGCCTAACTCCCTTTCCTGTGTCCATCTCTCAGTTTTAAACTGTGAGCGCAACTGCAGATGGTGAGAACTATGTTTATCGAATTCATATCATAATGCTCAACATACTTTTAAGAAAATATAGTAGAGATTACTTTTCAAAAAAAAGATATTACTTAAAAAAAAGTAATGGTTCTATAAATTTCAAATTGTGTCTAGAGTCAAGAGACCAAGCTCTAGCTTTCTCCTTAGAAAAGAACCAACTTCAGAGAGGTCTGGGTTTGAATCCAACACCATCACTTGCTAGCAATGTAATGTTTACTTTTGTCATTTCCTCTCTAGCCTCAATGTCCTCATCTATAAAATGAAGTACTGGGTGTGATGATCTCTTGGGTTCCTTCCAAACACGACACTCCAAGAGCCTACTATGTCACCTACAATCGTTTCATGGGCTTGCAGAGCGAACCACTTCCTGAACGCTGTCCCCTGCTTCCTTCTGTGCACCTTCTCTGTTGGTCTGCTCCTGTGGGAATAGAAAAGTCAAGATAAAAAAGAAATTTTGTAACTATGTAAGGTGAAGGGTGTTGACTAGACTTATATGGCGGTGACCATTTCACAAGGTGTGTAAGTATCAGATCTATGCTGTGCACATGAAACTAATGTTACATACCAATCAGACCTCAGTCAACATTATGAGAAAACAAATAAGTAAATAGAAAGAAAAGTCAAGAGACAAAGCCCTCTCACTGGAGAACCAAGACACACTTTGGCAACTTGCCTGACAAGAGAGCTGCCAGGAAATGCCCGAAGCCATAACCAGTGACCCCGCCCATGTGTCAAACACTTTGAGGGCTGAACATCCTCACGGTCTTAATGAGCCTGTGTTAGGGCAAAGTGGTCCAGGCAGATGACTGAGGGCTGTGAGCATGAGGTCTGCGAAGGGACAGACGAGCTAAAGATGTGGGTGGTCAGACTTTCCCGGATTGAAAAAGGCCCCAAAACCTGTTGCCAGAAGGGTAGGAAGAAAGGTCCTTACCAATGGGAAGACAGCAGCCGTGCAGGTCCACGCCACACCCCCATTTCCTGCCATCAGCAGGGGTTGGTATAACAGCAGCATTGTCCTACCAGAGCTAGTCCAGGAGGAGTAGGGATTCTGGACCTGGCTCTGAGGCTGAGGTTGACTTCTGGCCAAGTCATTCACCTCTCTGAGCCTCAGTGTCCCCAGCCTGATGCATCTTTCAGCCCTCACCATTCTGGAGGTGTAACCAAAGAATGTGGGTCAGAGCAAATGATGTAGGCACTAAGAATCTAGGACTCCCCAGGAAAATTAGTGGGGCCTAAGTCCCCATATACTCCTCTTCTGGGTCAAAGGCTGCTTGTGAAAGAAAAAAGTGGCCATGACACAATCTTCAATATCCCTGGTGTCTGCCCTCTGTCCTCTCATTCTCCACCCTCTTACCTACTCTCTCCCTGAGAATCTTCAATCTTCTGTAACTGGAAGCTCTAGTCCCAGCCAAGTACAGGGATATGTTTAATTACCAGCTCTGAGGTTAGGAGAATGCCCGATTTATAGGGCTTACCAATTACTAGTGTGTAAACACTCACACCGTAGCTGATTTCAAGATACCAAATGTGATGTCACTGAACGCAAAGCCAGGAAGGGATGCCCAGTAGCCCGCTGTTACATGGTATTTTCACATACAGACGCCATAGGCATGAATCACCTCGAGAGCATGGAAATAATAAAATGGAAAATAATTGGGAAGTGATGAATTTTTACTATTTATTACCTTTGATTTTATAATTTATTTAATTTTAACTTCATGTCATTTATTGTTTAATAATGGTGGTGTTTTAACAACTGTATCACAGAATTCCTGAAAAAAATGCATGGTCCTCCCCATTCCATCCTTCCCGGACAGGACCGTACATGCCAAGATTTGCAGGGATATGTGGTTGAGGCTCTTGCTGTGGGAGCCTTGTGGCTGAAATAGGGGCATTGATTTCTGCATGTCTGTTTCTCTTCCTTTCTTTAGCCTCAGTTTCCCCATCTGTCATATAAGATGTTCTTCCTTGATTCTCCCTCCTTGATGTTGAGAGAAATGAGATCGAGGCAGTAGTAACACCTTGCACCTTCTGGAACCTTACAGTGTATTAAGCCCAAATCTCCCATCACTGCTCAGTGAGGTAGATGAAGCAGTGAAGTCACCGGACGGACCACTTCACACTTTTTCTGTACTAGGGCTAGAAAGTAAATAATTGCGGGCTTTGCAGGCCCTGTGGTCTCTATGGCAGCTACCTGATTCTGTTGTACGTCGAAAGGGATTTCTGTACGACAATGCGTAAAGAAAATCGAGAGTGGCTATGTTCCAATAAACGTTGCTTATGACAATGAAATTTGAGTGTCATACAGTTTTCGTGTGTCCCAAATGCTCTTTTGATTTTTATTTCAAACGTTAAAAAATGTAAAAAGCATTCGAAACTTGCAGAAGATATAAAAACACACCATAGGCAGAATCTGAAACTGCAGGTGATAGTTTAATGACCTTAACAGAAGGTGAAATTAAGCTTCAGAGAAAACAATGACTTTTTCAAGTTGACGTAAATGGACAGAGTCGGGACTGGCTTGGTTCCTACTCCACTGACCTTTCCACTAAACCCACTTGCTGCCAACAGAAGCTACTCCTGCCCTTTAAGGCCCCTTGAGGGACCCACAGGTGAATTCCCCACTGTGAAATCTTCTGTGATACCTGGCAGCTCGTGCGCCACGTTCCCTTACTGCCCGTTTCTGACTTGTGAACTGTAGTGGGCCTCACCGTGCATAAAGCCAGACAGAAGAGCTTTTGGACAACGTAGAGTTACAAGCAGTTGGTGACCCTGCTCCCCTTCCTTTAAAAAGAGCCCACTGTCTTTATGGCTGTTGATTTTATGACTGTCCTATTTTCTTCCAGGTACCCTAAATTTTCACAAAGCAGGGAATGCCGATCTGTTCATTATTCCACAGTCTCAAGTGTCTAGTCCAGGGCTCTTGTAGGACGAGCTGGGTGACTAACAACTAAGCTCCCTCGAGCCGTGGCGATGTGCGACAAGGGGTGGGTGTGACCCACCTGTGTGCTTATTGTCCCTCCAATATATTATTATGAAAAAATTTAAATATCTGGAAGAGTTTAAAGAGTTGCCCAGTGAACACCCATGCGCCCACCAGCTAGATTCCATGACTAACACGTTGCTGTATTTGCTTTATCACATTTCTGCCCATCTACCATCCAACCATGATCTTATGTTCTTGACACACTTTGGTGTTAAGTTGCCAACACTTGTACACTTAACCTCTAAACAGTGTAACGTCTTATCATTAGGGTTCAGTGTTTGCTTATGCTGCTTTTTTATATGCTCATTTTTGGAACAGGCCTAAATTTGAGAGGCTCTGGAAGCCGCCTCCAGAAAAATAGCTCCCTGCTATGCTGACCCCTAAACACTTTATTTGGGCATTTCTTTCTTCGGCCCTCCCAAGGCTCTGAGATGCAAAGATATCTGGTGGTGAGGACTCAGGCCCACCAAGTCAGGGCTGGAGTAGGGGATACAGCCGTTGGCCAGGCCTGGGTTTGCATTCTCACTCCATCACTTAACGTGTGTTCTTAGACAATTTAAAAGAAACCTCTCCAAGCCTCTTCATACATAAACTGTGGTTAATAGCAAGTACCTTGAGATAATAATAGTGAGGATCACAAAGTGTGTTGGTGAATTATGTGGTAAATGACAGTGTGGTAGGACGACCAGATTGAGAAATTAACTGTGTCTATTTTCCCAACTCTAGGCATGTCACACACACAGAAAAACGAGAGTTTTTTTCAACTTCTCCCCAGCTTCACTCTGGAAATATCAGCCAAGCGTTGTGCATTAAGGTTTTGGCTCTTCTCACCCGCGGGAGGAGTTAGCAGTTTCTCTGTGTTCCACTCTAACTTGACAATACCGAAGCCTTTGCTGGAAAAGAGTTGGCTCCACAGAGGAGGGAGGGAGGCTTCTGTTTGAACCTGAGCTGGGAAGTGGTTTGAACCCCAGGGAGACTGAGGAGGACTGAGAGAAGGGGCAGGCTCTGTGAGGGGTAGAGACCTGCACTCCACATCCACGCAGCACCCAGGACATAGCTGGAACCTCTTACCAGGTCTGTGGACACGGCCAGGTCGCCACAGCACGGAGGGCCTGGACCCTGTGAGCAGCTCCCACCTCCTTGAAGGAGCCCTACAGGTTCACAGTGGACAGAGGCCTTTCCCACCAGCCAGGTGTGTGGCATCAGAGTCATATTTAATTTAGAAAATTCACGATCCATCCTTGCAGTGTCCCCCCATTTTCTTCTTCCAGCAAGTCAGTGTGTTGAGAGACGTACCAAAGGGGAAGGGTTACATGGTAGAGGGAGCTGGGGACTCTGGAGGTTCTTCGCCTTCTGTAAGGGTTCTGGTTAGAGACAGACCTGAGAGCCACTGAGAAGACAGATCTGGGTGAAGAGTTCCCCTCTCCCCCCTGTGGGGTGGAGGAGAGCGAGGAAAAGCCCAGGGCAGTGAGGGGGAGCAAGCCAGCAAACTGGCGTCTGGAATCCCCTCACCTCTACCCCAGAACCGAAGGCCCGTTCTCCAGCGCCCACTTATCTATCAAGCTGCTTTTCCTTGTCGCTTGCCTGCTGGAGAGTAAAAAACAAATGGAGCGTGAAAAAAATTTCAGCAAAAATAATTACAGATTACAGCAAATCAATTGGAACTGTGTAAATAGCCTCAAGCAGGTAGCCAGTCAGGGTTCTTCAGCTTAACACCCGGCCCTCCCACGGCCGCTCCAGTGTGAGTCCCCAGGACACAAGACTGGAAGGGACCTGGTTGTGATGTCCTCTGGATGTGAGTCCCAAGCCTGTCCTAACCAGCTGTGCACATTTGGGCAGCAGACTCCACCCCTCCTGGCCTCAGTTCCATCACCTTTACTGAGATAATAATTATATCTACTCCACATCTGCCATGGGTTGTCAAGGAAGACAGTTTTGAAGGACATAGTTGATGCAAAAAAGCTTTGGAAACTGTGTGGTGCTAGAGAAACACATCATCTTCGGCGTTCCGATTAGCTCTTAAGTCCATCCCCTCCTCTCCCCCTTCTGTCCCCTCCATCAGCAGCTCCTTGGACTCGCTCCCACCATCTCTCATCTAGTTCGCCACAATAGCACCTTACCAACCGTCCTGTACCCTCTCTGGCCCCTTCTGATCTCCAGCAAGCTTGCGGCCACCATGATCGTCTGAAATCCAGTCTGACCGTCTATCCTGGGTGGTTTAATTCCTGAGGACTGGAGGAAAAAGTAGGATTGAGGGTTGAGGGGCTAAAGGCAGTTTGGATTAAGAGAAAGGGACACAGCTGGAGAGAAGGATGGAAACATGCATATGCAATTCAACAAGGACTCATGGACTGTGCTTGCTGTGTTGTGAGCGAACGTAAAGGGTGTGTTATATAGGAAATATAAAGGGTCTGCCCTTGTGTTGTTTAACAACTACAGGGGGAAGACAGAGTTTGCAAATACAAAAGAAACAGTACAATTAAACACAAAGTTGTGTGCTTCGAATTGTAAAATACTTCTGTCTGCTGCAGAGGCCCAGGGAAGCTCGTGATGAAGGCTGGGTTTAAGATGGGACCTTGAAGGGCAAGTGGGTTAAAGTGAAGAGAGAAGAATGGACTTCAGGACAGGGGATCAGACTGGGCTAAGACTTAAGGGGCAGGGGATACCAGAATGGGGAATGGGTGATGGGGAGAGCTGCTGGACTGTTGGACCACTGCCTGGGTGGTGGATTCAGGTGAAATGGGACTCCAGAGTCTAGCCAGAGGTGAGATCTGATTTAGACTAGATGTGGATGATCTGAAGAATTATTGAGTTGCTCAACGGATAATTTCATAGCTCATAAGTGGAGGAAGCAAGAAAGAAACACACTGCACGGGACTCATCTCTGACCAGCCTCAGGGGATGCTTGTTGGCAATCAAGTGGCCAGGGCCCTTGGAAAAAGTGACTGCAGGCTGGAGTGGGTCACAGCAGGAGAGGGCATGGTGGCATGGCAGGCACTGGTGTTGAGCTTGAGGGGAGGGCATTTGAAAAGCTCTGCTTGAGAAAACACAGAGTTGATCTCCTGGGCAGAGGCTTGGGATTGGTGGTGGTGGTGTCGAGATGGGTGGCCAAGGTTCCTGGAAGATGGAGGCTCTGAAAACGGAAATCTGCAATCCAGTCACAAATAATTCTAAAGAGAGAAGAAACACACACACACACACACACACACGCACGCACGCACGCACCCGCTGTCTGCTCCTCAACTCGTGTCTATCATTAGGCATTCAGGCAGTTAATTCTCCCAGACGCACTGCTGAGGGTGCCAGGAGCCTTGTAGAGCTGACAATGGGAAGGCATTGCAAGGCTCAGTACAGAGTGCCCGAGGGGGCTGTGAGCACAGGGAGGTCCCCTCCCGCAGCCCCTGCAGAGGGCTTGTGCCTTCCTTCCTCAACTCCAATCCACCGTGCAGGCCCAGTCCCGCTCCCAGCCTCCAGCCCCTGGCTCCCCGCCCTCCTATGACTCTGTCCCAGGTCTCTGGCCAGGCCCATGCTCTGCAGGCCCCACTTCAGGTTCCTGATCTGCGAAAGGTCCTGTGCCCAGAGGAAGAGAAGAGGGCAGGAGGTGAGCTGGCAGGGGAGTGGAGGCAAAGTGAATCCAAGCCCGTGACATCACCAAACACCAGCGTTAGACCAGAACAGCTCACGGGATGAAGGGGTGGTGTTTCTTCCCTCTCACACTGTGTAAAGGTCTTCTCGCAGAGAAGTGCCGTGCTGGGGACAGGGCGGGCGTGTCAGGCCGAGTACACAGGTGGATGGTCGGAGTACTCCAAGCCTTTGCCCTGACCAGGTGCTAGTCCAGACCCTGGGGTATGTCAGTGAACCAAAGCGGTAAGAATTCTTGGACCAGTCCAGCTTACTTCTAGGGAGGGGTGCACGACAATGAGCAACATACACAACAAAAAGCACATTAATTAGAAGGTGGTGAGTGTTGACGAGGAAAAACAGAGCAGAGAAAAGGGTAGGTGGAGGGTGTTGCGATTTTAAACAGGGTAGTGAGGGCAGGCCTCACTGGGAAAGTGACATTTAAGCAGAAACTGGAAGAGGTGAAGGAGCAGGATGGCCGGCAGTGGAGGTGCCTAGCAAAGGCCCTCAGGTGGGAGGGACTTGGCCTGTTGGAGACACAGCAGGAAGCAGAGAGGAGCAGGAGGGCTGGCAGATCCGGTGGGCCTCTACCTGAATGAGTAAGTGAATTCAGCCTCAGATCATGGAGAGCTTCCTTGATCACTACACAAAATAGCACCCCTCACCCTAGCACTCTCGTCCTGCACCCTGCTTTATTTTCTTCATTCCTCCTACCACCATCTGGCAGGTTCTGTATTTGTTTGCATTGTCCGCCTCCCTAAGAAAGGATGGAGGCTTCACGGTGGCAGGAACTTTACCTGTGTGTTCACTGCTCTGGCCCCAGGGCCTGGGGCTTAGTGGGTGTTCCCCCAGTATGCTTCACGTGTCAGAACTGTCAGAGAGATGAGGACAGGATGCCTTCCACACTGGAGGCTGCAGAGGAGCTTTGCAAAGTAGCCCTTCATTCCCTAGACTGAAGGGAGCCCTTCTGACTCACGTGGATTAGTGTCCTGTGGGCAAGTCCATAGTGGTATGCCACAGGGCTCTTTCATTGAGCTGATGGGCTGGGAGCAGGGAGGAGCAGTACAGGCAGAGCCCTCTGGAAAAGCTGTCCTCAGACTTTCCTCATAGGGAGGCAGATAACTGTTTCATTCATTTTGTTCAACAAATATTTATTGAGCATCTACTATAAGCCAAGCCCTGAGCTTACTGACCTGGGTTGGGTAGAGAAGGGAGGAACAGTGGGAATGATGTTCCCCTAGCCCTAAGCAGGACCCCACCGCCAGCTTGCATTGTGCAAATGAGTAAAGTAGGCCAGAGGCATGCCTGGCCCTGGGAATACAAAGACGAATAGCACAGTGCCTACATCAGTCAAGCTGCTGACGTCTTGTAGATGGGGAATGCATGTAAACAAGTATCTGCAAATCTGTTGTGATAAGCACAATGACAATGTATGCAGGGGACATGAGGGTAGGTCCCACACAGGAGTGGTGCCTGAATTGAACTGAAAGTGGAACCACGTGTCACCTTGTGATCTGGTTTGAAGTGCCCCCAAATCCTTTTTTGCTGAACCTGGAATGAGGAATTCTGTTGTATGGTTTAAGCATTATCCTCTTCCCAGGGCTTGAACATAATTGGTTTTTCCCAAGAGAGTAAGAAACACCTCACAAATTCAAGAGATCACCTTCCTGCATGTGAGGAGACCAGGTGCAGGGGAGTGGGGCTGACAGAGAGAAAGGTCTACATTTTTATAGGCCAATGCTTTCAGGATGTCCAGGGGTTCTCTTTAATCCTAGAGGGAGATTTGGTAAACACGTCTAGCCAACAGGCTCATCATCTGGGCTCTCCCCATGGCGGTCCTTTGTTCTCTCCCTTGCTGCAGCTCCTGGGACAATTAAAGTTCCTTCTCCATACAGCCTGATGTGGCTTCCTAAACTCCTTCCTCATCCCTGCCTCTGAGGCCAGCCCCTACCTGCCACGTCCTGGCTTTAGAGAGGCCGGATGAATATGAGCTTTTTTGATATTAGCAGGAATTGGACAAAGGCTCCCATAACGATCTTTGGAGGCAAACTAGAGGAATAAGTTCAATGACAGTATATTAGATGGAGACCTGGTTGGTTTCATAGCTGGAGAGAGTGTTGATTATTGTCATCATAGAGCCGATACAACAGGGCTTTTTCATTGGCCTTGACTTTTTCAATATTTTAATCAATAGCTGGGATAAAGACTAAGTGACACAGAGCTCCGAGGAAAAGATAACTCAAGTATCAGCAAAATCAGGTGTTTAAAGACTGGATGCAGAGAGACAAACTAGATTGTCTGCTGGATGACCCGGGAGGCTCTCCCTCAGGGAGCCCAGCAAAACACTGCTCTGTAAAACAGCTTCAAGAACTGAGGTTGGAGCCAATGCTGATACGTGAAATCCTCATGTCACCTGCGCTGGGGGTCAGGGTATTTCTCACACCAACGAGATCGTAAAGATTGCAAAACTTAGGATCTATCCCCTCCCACCTTCATGACTGATATTCAAGGCAGTGAGGCTCACACATGCCTCTTCAGGGAATGGCAAGAGTCTGGGAGGACCGTGTCCGTCCTGACAGCCATTTGCCTAGAACCCGCTCTGGGTCTGCATTGTATGTTATTTGTGGTGTTTATCCTCGCCCCTGGCTCCAAAGATGAGTTAAAATAAAAAGATTTAAAAAACAACAAAACAAAACACGGTAAATGTTATCTAGACAAATACTCTCCATGTAGGCTAAATAAATCAGGGGAGCCCGAGCATCACAGCTTGCGAGACAGCCCTGAGTTGAGTGGACTCAGAATGAGTGAGGGGGCTGACCTGGTGGCTGGTAAGCTCATGGGGTCTGGGGCTTCAGTCGCAGACGCAGCATCCAGATTGCAAGAGGACACTGTGCCCACGTTGCCAGCCCAGCCCTGCACAGACGTATTTAGTGCTTCCCACTCTAGGCCCCGGAAGAGCAGGACTAGCAGCTGCCATTGACAAACAGGCAGGGTACTTTCAAGGCTAGAGAACAGCTGAGAGAACAAGACTGAAACAGACTCATTGGCTAAGGCAGACAGCTCATGTCTAGGATTCTAAGGCAGAAGGGAGGGTCAAGAGAGACAGGGAATGGGCCTGGATAACTGAGAGGACCAGGTTGAAAAGCCAGAGTCAACCATACTGAGATGGACAGGAACAGGGAGTTAAGGGACTAAATCACTTGTGGAGGAGGGACTTTGATGAGGGCTGAAGTAAAGGAAGAGCAGTTGAAGTGCTCTGAGGAGTTCATGGTTGCTTTGAGGAAACTCCAGTACCACTAGCAACCTTATTTTAAAAACTATTCTTATTGAAAAATCAAACGAAAGCATGGGTATAATTTTTTTAATTAAATAATACCACTACATCTACAATGAAAAAATTGTAATCCTTCACCCCCCCTTTTTTGAATTCCTGATTCCTAGCATGAAATGTTTCCAACTCTCTTCTCTGTTTCTTTTGTTTTCCCCATTTATTTTTAAATAGCAAGATTATATTGCTACTTCTTGGTTTTTCAGTTTTAGTTTTTTGTTTCCTGTATGAAAAATGCAGACTGTTCTCTTATACCAAACTTTTTCACATGCTGCCATAAATTATTTCTTCCCATTTTCCCATTACTGTGTTGTCACCTTGTGGGTGAAATCAATGTTCAGTGTTACGATCCTGGAAATGTAATTCACTGCTGACTTAGGGGATGCAATAAAACTATTTTATTTTGGGAGGGGCAATTTTCTGTTTTACCTGGAGTTAATATTTGCCTCATTGTTTGCTTGCTTAGTTTTCCATATGCCTATCACAAAATCACTTCAAATTCCCTGCAGAACAATAAAAATCACTTCAGTATGTGCAAACATATTAGGAATCTGTCTCCTTCCCTCAAATAGTTCCCTCTTGGTGCCCTTGTATCTCTGTCATATCTACCTTGTAGCTCTCTAAGTTTGCTGCACAATCATCATTGCGAGCTTCCTTCCATCATTAATCTGAGAATTCCTTTTGCCTCTCTCTTATATTAAATTCTTGTTCTCAGGATTCCATGTTCTCTTTCTTAGTTTACTCACTCTTTTGGCAGAATACATCTACAAGTAGCTTCTTGTGAAAAGATTAAGTGGGAGGTTAATTTTTTGAAGACTTTCATATTTGAAAATGTCTGTGTTTTTTACAGCTTTATTAAGATATATTTCATATAATATAAATTCACCCTCTCAAAGTGTACACTTCAGTGGTTTTTAGTGTATTCACAGAGTCACACAAACATCACAATTTCATCTTAGAACACTTTCAACACTCAAAAAAAAGAAACCATGTACACATTAGTGGTCTTTCACTATTTCTGCTCACCCCTCTTCCCCAAACTCAGACCTAGACTCCCATAAAATAATTTTCAAATCACTAATCTAAGGTCTCACCTCAAAAACCTAGAAAAAGAGAAGAAAAAGAAAACCCAAACAAGCAGGAGGAAATAATACAGATAACTGTAGAAATCAATAAAATTGAAAGCAGTAAAACAATAGAGAAAATCAATGAGCTGGTTCATTGAAAATGACATTGAAATTGACAAATCTCTAGCAAGGCTGACAAAAAAGAGAGAAGATATAAGTTACTCATATCAGGAATGAAGCTGGGATTATACTGAAAACCCTACAGACATCAAAAGGATAAGGGAATGCTGCAAACAGATCTGCACACACATATTTGACAACTTAGATGAAATGGACCACTTCCTGCAATAAAAAAAAAGCAACTAACACAATTCACCCACTATGAAATAGATAATTTGAATAACTCTATAACTATTAAAGAAATTGAATTCATAATTATATCATTCCCCAAGAAAAAAATTCCAGGCCCTATAACTTGGCTGACTTTTTGTTTCGTATGAATTGTTGAGACAGGGTTGCTGACATCTTCAACAACAATTGTGGTTTGTCTATTTCTCCTCAGTATTATCAGGTTTTGCTTTACATATTTTACACTCTACATACTTTGCAGTTTGTTATGTACACATTTAGAATTTCCAAGTCTTCTTGATTGTTATCTTTTTATCATTGTATAATGTCCCTCTTTGTCTCTGGTGATTTTATCTGGTATTTATATAGCCACATCTGCTTTCCTTTGATTAATGTTTGCATGATGTATCTTTTCCCATCTTTAAACCTTCAGCCTTGCTGTGTTGTTATATTTGAAATGAGTTTTTTGTAGATGGCAAATAGTTGGTCGTGTTTTTTAATCCACCCTGCTAATCTCTGTCTTTTAATTGGTGTATTTAGACCATTTACATTAAGTGTAATTATCAGTATGTTAGGGCTTAATTCTGCTCTTTTATTTCTGTTTTCTGTTTGGTCCCTCTATTTTTCATTTCTCTATTTTCTTTCTCCTGCTTTCCTGAGGACTACTCACACACTTTTTAGAATTCCATTTTAATTCATCAATAGTGTTCTTGAGTGTATCTCTCTGTGTAGAATTTTCACTGGTTGCTCTAGGCACTGCATTATATATGCAATAACCAGTATCATTTTATTAGTTTGTGAATAATAGAGAACACTTATTATCTTTTATATCCCTTTACACTCCCCATCTGCAATATAATTTTCTTATATATTTCCTCTGCAAACATTTAGAACCATATCAGACCATATTATAATTTTTCCTTCAACTGTCAAATATAATTTAGAAAGCTCATATCAAAAGGTTTATTGTATTTACTCATATTTTTACTATATTGTTCTTTTTCCTTCCTAAAGTTCCAAGATTCTTTTATTCTTTTATTTCCTGTAGCCATTATTTTAGGGTAGCCATTCCTGCTAGCAACAAATACTTAGTTTTCTTTTGTCTGAGAATGACTTAACGTCCCTTGATTCCTGACAGGTATTTTCACTGGCTACAACATTCTAGTTGAGAGCTCTTTTCTTTCAGTACTTGAAAAATATTTTGCCACTTCCCTCTGGCTTTCATAGCTTCTGATGAGAAATTTGCTGTCATTCAAATTATTTTTCTCCTATAGCCAGTGCCATTTTTCTCTAAACTGTATCAAGATTTTAGTTTCTCTTTAGTTCTCAGAAGTTTAATTATAATGTGTTTTGGTATGGATTTCTCTCAGCTTATCTTGTTTGGGGTTCACTCTGATAATGGAATCTGTAGGTTTATGTCTCTTGTCAAATTTAGGGAGTTTTCAGCCATTATTTCTTCAAGTATATTTTCAGCCCCACCCTCTTTTCCTTCTCCTTCTGGAACTTTGATGATCTGGATGTTAGAGTTTTTCTTATAGTTCCACAGATTCCTGAGGCTCTGTTCATTTATTTTTCAGTGCCTTTTCCCTCCATAATTTAGATTTGGTAATTTCTATTGCTGTATCTTCAAGTGTATTGTATCTTCAAGATCTTTTTTTCTGTCTCGTCTATTCTGCTGTTGAGACAATCCATTGAGCTTTTTAATTTTATTGTATAGGTAAATTATAGTTTCCATTTGGTCCTCCTTTATGTCTTCTATTTCTTTGCTGAGACTTCTTTTCACTTGTTTCAAACATGTACACAATTGCTCATTGAAGCATTCTATCATGGCTGCTTTAAGGTCTTTGTCAGATAATTGTTAGGTCTTTGGCATCTTGGTGTTGGCATCTGTTGATTGTCTTTTCTTATTCAGTTCGTAATCTTCTTGGTTCTTGATATGACAAGTGATTTATGGAAACCTGGACATTTTTATATTATGTTACGAGACTCCAGACCTCACTGAAACCTTCTATTTTATGTGGCTTTATTAGACAAAGCTCCAGTAGGGAGTAAGTAGCTACCTTTTTATTTCCAGGTGAAGGCAGAAGTCTAGTTCCCTCCTTGGCCTCTGGGAGGGAAGTTCCTCACTGCTACTGGTCAGAGGCGGAATTCTTGCTCCTCACACGGTCTCCTCTGGCAGTAGTAAGGAGACTTTGTTACTACTTACTGATGGCAAAAGTCCTGACTTTCCACTAGGCCTCCTCTCACACCACTCCAGTGGAGAAGAGGAGGGAAGTCTCATGACTGTGGTGGAGGATAGAAGACCAGACTTCCCGCATGATCTCCACTGACATCATGGTGGGAGGTATCTTGTTACCAGGGAAAGTCCTGTTTTCCTACTTGGACTTCTCTGACAACATCTGGCAGATACGTTGGGACATTCATTACAGCTTTGCAAGGGTGGAAACCTAAGCTTCCCATTCAATCCTTGCTGGCATGGGTGGGGGTTTGGGACCATGGTTTTCTTTGCGGGTTTGTCTGGAGGGGAGCAGTTACTGTCTAAATGTTTTCTTTCCTGGTCCTTTGGCTCAACCAGGCTTTTGTTGGGGCATTTTTATTTTTTTCTGTGCCTACTGGTTTTTCCAGGTTGCCGCCTTCAGCTCTAAGTCTGGAATGTACGAGGCAGAAGGAAAACCCAAGGACCTCACTACCATGCCATTCCCCAAGTCCCAAGGTCCCTAGCCATTCTGCCTTCAGCTCTCCACCTTTGAGTCTTCCTACTGTTATAAAAAAAAAAAGTAGAAACCATCCATCTGAGTTGCTACCAAACAGGGTCTCTCTCCAAAGATGAGGCTAATGGGCCACCTGCCTGAAAATATTAAGCCTATCTACTAGAAATGCAGATACTGAGATGATTTTATGTGTGTGTGTCCCCTAAATATGGTTAACCACAGCTACAGAGAATAAAAGGGAAGCATTCTATGACCTTTTGGGGCTCTTCAAACTGAGACTATGATTCTCCTGAGAGAGAGAATCACCCTGCATGGGCTGCTCTTTCCTCTTCTGGTAAAACTAGCCTGGTGAGCAAGGCCAGCCCAGTCCTGATTTACTGGCACATGCCAGGAGCCTTGGGCATCCGGGAGCTTCTTCTCAGGGAAGGACAACTGCGGGGAGAGAGAGAGACTGGGAGAGACCCAGTCAGAAGTGGCAGACAGCAGAAGACTAATGGGATTAATACTTGAGATTCATTAGCCAGGGATTCTGGAATCTTGACAGCTCTCTCCAGCAAATGGTCCAAACTGCCCTCTTAATAGCATTAAGTGAAATTACAAATCAGAGACGCTGGCTGATCGATCTCCTTGGGGTTTCTCTGCAGACACTGCAGTGCTTGGGTGGGGGGTGGGGCGGTCCTTCAGTGGGGCTGCCCCTGCTTCTCTACCAGCAGCTGCAGCTCCTGGTCCACTAGGTCAGCTCCTCTCTCCCCTGGTCTGGAGGGAAAGAGCCAAACAGGCAGATCTGGATCATGGCCAAAGCTTACCTACCCTGTCCTTACCCTATCCTGCCCCATCCCACCCCACTGCACGAAGCCACCCAGAGACAAAATGCTCTGACCCAGAAATTTCCATGGCCACAAAATTTAGGTTGGAGTGGTGTCCTGGGCAAAGAAGTCATTGTGGAAAAGGGCCAGGATTCTCAGCACAGGCTGAGCCTGGGCTCCTTGGGAATCCTTCAGACTGAGAAGAGGAGGCCCTCATCTGTCAGGCAAGGCCAGGCTCTGGGGCAGTGAACCTGCTCTTAGGTAGCCCACTTGGAGCTTAGAGACTTAGAGGTTCGGTGACCTGAGTGACTCTCCGTCTCTTGGCATGTGACAGCTCTTGACTCTGATGGGAAGCTCTTGGAACGTTCAGCAGAGGCCCCGCTGCCTCGTCAGACACATGCTCATGGTCCCCACCACCCAGGCCTGTGCGCTCCATCCTCCTCTGCTCCTCATGACAGCCTTGATTACCTCTTCACTACTTCCTTCTTTTCTTCTCGGAAGGACGGGGAACACAATCAAGCCACGATGGGAAGTGAGAGCAGATGGGTAAGCAGTGGGGGCTCCTGTGGGGTGGCTGAGCCCCCAAGGGGACCAGGGCTGCTGTGCCAGATGTGGGGCACCTCGGCTCCCAGGACACGTCTGTGTTGGCAGCAACCATCAGATCTGCCTGCCTGAATCTCATTGGCCAGGCCTGATCTTCTACCAGGAACAGAGTCTTTGCCCCTCACTGAGGCCAGTCAGCAGCACAGTCAGCGGCAGTCTGGGCCGAAAGCAATTTCTTCATGACATTTCCAAGAGAGGGTAGGATTCAGCACATTGTGCATTTCTCTGGGCTCCCTGGGGCCCAATGCCATCCAAAGCCACAACCAGCCAGCACCTAAAAGGTGGGGGTAGAGAATGAGCACTTGTGTGTGTGTGTGTGTGTGTGTGTGTGTGTGTGTGTGTGTGTGTAAGGCCTGTAGAGGCTGTCCGGTTTGCATGCACAAGTAAGCACAGGTGTTTCCAGGTGCCTGATGAATAATCTTGTCTACACCACATCAAAATGGGAAATCAATTCCGGTAATTACCCTGTTTCCTCGATTCTAATATGCCATTGGTTATAAGAAACACCATAGATTTAATAGCTACTTCAAAAAAAAAACTTTATGGTAAACATGCATATCTATTTTAAGACACATGTCTATTTCAGAAATGTCAAATGTGTATAGGGGAAAGGGGGAGATGCATATTATAATTAGGAGAAAATGGTAATTGGGAGCTATAAAACCCAACTGATTAAATAAATCTGTAAATGCAGTCAGTGTGATGTATCAGTCTATACCGGAAGGACCTTTTCTGGTGTGGGAGTTATGTGCCTGTGGGCACACTGGCTAGTGACGCAACTACCTTGAGTTCAATTATTTGTCTCACTCCTGGCCAGTCCTCAAAGGCTTTTCCCCAAAACATCGCCTCATGTTCATGTCATGCCAGGCATCCTAGTCTAACTGGGTGACTCCCAGAATTAAAGACAGGAAGATACCTTTATGTCCTGAGCCTGGCACTGTCTTCTGAGCTCAAACTCAGTTCCTCGCCTCAGTTCCCCAGGGATTGGATCTCCTAGGGTGTCATGGTCCTGAAAGGCCCATACCTCAGAGCTGCATCAAAAAGGGTTGGGCGTTCCCTTCCCACCCATCACCAGGTGAGGTGGGAGTGACAGCCTTATCATTTGCTGCCAGGCTGTCTCTGCCTCCTTCTCTCCTAATATACTCCAAAGCCTCCAGCCAAACTGTTACCAGCTCTCTACTACTCCCCAGCTTCCTCCTGACCCTAGCCTTTGCTGGTACAGTTCTCTTAAACCTGGAGGGCCTTGGATGCCCCTATCAATGCCCCAATCTATTGCTTTAGTAGAGGAAATAAGGTGGGCTTTAGACACACACTAGATCATGTGATGGTCCCAATAGCAAGTCAGCAGGACACCAGGAAGGTCTGAGGCATGAGATCAGCAGTGGTGGGAAAAAAATGTCTTTGAGAAATCAAATTAAGAAATTTTTGATCCATACTGGAAAGTGGGAGGAACTGGTTAGTGGCTAAGTAAACAAGGGGATGGGCCCAGAGAGAAGATAGTCAAGAGAAAGACTTGAGAGAGAGTCTTTACAAAGGTGCTAGAAAAGAATCCTGCTTTGAAGGCAGAGACAATTTCAGGGTCCCTAATGAGTCTTTCTCTAAATCTCTACTTTTACCAGTTCCTCTAACTTTCATTCAGCAGTTCTCAACTTGAGGTGTAGGGTACTGGTCCTGCCTAGGGGTGTTTGGGGATGTCTGGAGGAGTTTTGGTTGTCACAGTGACTGGGACATTATTGTCATTTAGTGGACAGGACCAGGGATGCTAAGAACCCTGAAGTTCTCAGGATACCTTGCACCTGAATTACCTGTCCCAAATGCCAAGATACCCACATTGGAAAACAGTTGTCCCTGCACTTCCACACCTGGCCTCTAGGAGCGCTCTTTCTCCTCACAGAGCTGGCCTAAATTGGCCCCGATAGCCGTTTCCTGTCAAGAGTCCAATTTGGAACTTTCTTTAAAAACAAAGAGAAGGCAGATGGGAAATTATCAAAGAAAGCAACATAGCAAAAAAAAAAAAAAACAGATGAGCGTCAACAGATTTCTAGTCTAAGGAAGATCAAGTGTATTCCATCTAGTCACAGAAGTACTTTTTTTCAAACCCAGTTTTCCTGACTGACACCATCCATTAGGCCCAGAGGCCTCATTTCTCTCCTTACTCTAGGGACACCACAGCCAGTCATAGTTCAGGCCGGTCTGGTTGCTTTCCTGCTTGAGCTCTCCAGAGACCAGTTCCTGGGCCTCTGTCTGGGTATGACCCAGGGAAATGGTGGGCTCAAGTCCAGGCCAGTGCTGAGGTCCCCAGGCCTTCTGTGCTCTTCCCAATCTCTGGTTCCTCGCCCTAGCCTCCTAGCCTCAAGCACTGGGTCTGTCTAAGCAAGCGTTGGTCTTCTCATTTGCCTTTCAGGGTAAGGATAAGGTGGTGCTTGCAGCTGTCATGGAGTAGTCATAAACTCTTGTGGCTTGAAACAATAAAATTTTTCATTTGCTTGAAGTATAGAACAAGTATCCTTGATTGATAGCAACTCCCCTTCACGTGGTAAGTCTGCAACCTAGGCTCCTTCTACCTGGTGGTTCCTCCCTCTTTGCGGTGTGGTTTCTAAGGTCTCCAGGCTTGTCTTTCCTGGAGGAAAGAGCATGGAGGACGGCCTGTCAGGGGTTTTCATGGGCTAGCTGAGAATTGCTACACATTCTCTCTGCTCACATTCTGTTGGCAGGAACATAGACATGTGGCCGAACCTAGAGAGATGGACCTGCAAGAGAGACTGGAAATACAGTTTAGCTGTGTGTCCAAGAAGACAAAGAATCGGGTTTGATATCAGCCAGCAGTATGTCCAAATCCCTCCATGTATGGGATTTTAGAAGTCCTATTTTCAGTTTTCTCTACTGTTTTTGGCTGGTATACAGTCATTTCCTGGTTTAGAATAAATGGCTGGTTCTTCCAAAAGTAAAACAGAATTATCACACGACCCTGTAATTCCCTTCCTAGGTATAGATGCAAAAGAACTGAAAACAGTACTTGAACAAATACTGATACACATATCCTCATAATAGTTCTTATTTGCAACAGCCAAAAAGTGGCAGTGACCCCAATAACTGTCAGTGGAATGAATGGATAAATACACTGTGGTATATACACACAATGAGATATTATTCAACCATAAAAAGGAATGAAGTACTGATGCATGTACAATGTGGACGGGCTTTGAATACATTATGCTGAGTGAAAGAAACCAGACACAAAAGGTCACAAGTTGCCTGATTCCCTTTGTATGAAATGTCCAGAAAGGGGAATCCACAGAGACAGAAAGCAGCCTAGTGGTTGCCAGGGAGAAGAGGGAGAGGGGAACAGAGAGTGACTGCTTTGTGCAGAGCCTCCTTTGGGGATGATGAAAATGCTCTGGAAGGAGGTAGTGTTTGCACAGCTCTGTGAATGTACTAAATGCACTGAATTGTTGACTTTAAAATGGTTAATTTTATGTTTCCTGAATTTCACCTCACTAAAATGTTTTATAATTCTAAAAAAAGAATAAGTGGATGGGTTTTCAAAATTTTGTTTTTAAGGAAGCCCAGCTTTTAACCTATTATTCTTTTTTCATTTTTCTGGTCTGTATCACATAAAATGACATAAATCATCTTGGCCTGGCCCAGCAACTTACTTTATCCTTTACTCCCTCTATAGACATTGGGGACTTAATGGACTTGTTTTTCCTTAACTCCTGAGGCTCTTTCTGTGGGTTTAGTTTCTGATAATAGCAAATGAATGTCTGAGATGTAGAGTGATTCTCTGTCAGAGAGTTCTTTTGTTGAGCAGTGATGAGTGACATACCCTGGACTTGGTTATGTTAACTTAGCTAATACTGTCACTTCCATCCACGTCTGGAAGCGTCTCAGCTCCCTTCCCACCAGGCCAGCCCTCCTCCAGTAGCTGCTTCTCCACCTGTGTCTTCTGGGTGTTGTCTAGGAGGTTGGGACCGAGGCATTTTCAACCCTCCCTGGGACCCAGGCCCAATCTATTCTGTGTGTATAATTCTAGTCAAATATACCTTTCAATAATAAACATTTTAAAATTAATCATATTCTGCTCAAATAGCACTTACCATGTGGCTTTGTACTTCTTTCATACAGGGCATTTCATTCCTCTAGACTGTAAGACCTTTGAGAGTAAGAACCATCCCTTAACTGCTTCTATATTCGTAGCACTTAATACGGTGTGTGACAGACAGGACTGCTCAATAAATATGAATTAAGTGAATGAACAAAACGTAATAGCCCACGGATAAGAGAAAGGTGCTTTTCTCACAGGAATAAACAACTTGATGGAAGCCATTCTCTTGTAGGGAGAGAAGCTTTTACCTGAAATCAATGGCTTGTTTATTCCTGGAGACCAGCACAAAAGAACCATTGTCTAGGGCTGGCATGAATGATAAGCAGGCAGTCTCAAGGTGAGAAACAAGCTGTGTTATAAATGGAGGTCTAGAACTCAGGAAAGAAGAGGGCAACCCAGGAGTGATGAAATAGAGGACCTGGTCCTACTCAGGGGGGCAGCGTGTGCAGGCCTTGGCGGTGGCCGTGGGGGACCAGCCAGGCAGTGCGCGCTGAGTGTGTGCAGATGGGCGTCAGTGATGGTGCAGGCAGTGGGCTGAAGGGAGACTTCAGAGGGAAAAGCGAGGACCCCAGGGGTGCTGGACTACCGTAAGGGGCAGGGGGAATGCTATAAGCAGTGATCATAGGAGAGCCAAATGGACAGGTGGTCAGCATCAAGGAGAACTGGCAGCAGGCTGGGCTCTGGGCAAGACTTCTGGAAAGAATGATGGAATTAACAGTCGTAGGAGGATGGGTGAGAGGGTAGCTGGGTCTCGGCTTTGGAGGAACTTGATTCTTGCCAAGTTTTCTGTGGAGATATCCAGGCCCAGGTAGGTGTGATTAGTGAGAACCTGGACAGAAACAAGGCCAGAGAACTAGGTCATGTGGTCAGAGCAGGACTGGGTGACTTATACCTGGGATCCCCAGCTAGGTAGGGCTCCTTAAGACGTCATGACTAAGGCCAGGATAAGATCTGAGTGAGCAGGACTGAGCACGCAGGTGAGGCTCAAGTGCTAGAGCCTGGGGCCTAGAGTCTCGCCCTGCCCACTGGAGAGGGGAAGGGAGGCCTTCTGGGAGCAGGCAGCCGTTAAAAGTCAAACCTGCAAAACTCAGACTTATGTGGCTGCCAAGCTGGGGTCAACGATCAGGCTGGGTACCTATAAATTACTCCACTAGATTTCATGTGTATACATTTTAAAGATTTTCTTTCCCCATAGCAGAGTAGATTTACAATCTGAACGACTGAGCTTATTAATTCTAATAACCTTCGCTAGAGCACAGTCTATGAGAGGACAGGAGGTAAGGGCCTATGTCCCGAGGTCTACGGAGTGAGGACAGCCCTGGCCACTACCCACAGCTAAGGCGGGTGCAAGGTGTCTTCTGGTGACTGCGACCTTCCCGCGTTCTCAGGCCTCCTCTCCCCACCTATGCAGCCGGCATGCCTCGTTTCTCGAGGACTCCAGACCAAGAGACTGTCTGTCCTCTTTCTCAGTGGTTGAGTTGTTCAACTCTCCTTGGGTGCATTCAGTCCGGCTCTCAGTTGAGCATCCCCAGGCCGGTGCCTGCGGGACCCTTAGTAAATTCTCCATGGCGGGCTGGCTTGGCTGACGCCTCGCTGCCTTGTCTCCTGCCTGTGTTGAGTATGGCTCTCCAGTTTTGTCAGCAATTTTTATGAGTTATCTAGTTATTGTCTTTCAATATATTCCCTTTTTAGATTACATCCTGATGTTTACATTTAGGAACTCTAATAGATATAGAAAATGGGTGTCTTGAGTGATAGCAAGAAACGGACCTTCAGAGAAATGAGGGGTGTTGGGATTTGCTATCTGCCTCATTGGAGTTGAAAGCGGTGAAAGCCTAACCAGGAATTCTAGTAGCCTGGGGCTCAAGGGGCAAAACACCTCCCTAAGTTACCACCTGTGGTCCTCGGAATGCCCAGCCCACTGCAGGCCAGGATCTGGGGGTGCTGGAGCCGGGGCTCTTTGTGCTTATGGCACCTCCTGGCATGCTTCAGTGCAGCCATGGGACGGTCACCTGCAAGCATGGGCCAATGTCGCTCTGCTTTTCTGTCTCAAACCTTTCTCCAAACCCATGGAAGAGCATTCAGCCATGATCACTGAAGTTAGCCCCCAAGTGTGGAGGAAATTAACATTCCTGAGCGCAACCTCACCAAAGAGGGAGGAAAGCGGGTGGCTGTGTTCCCATTCCTTTCCTTCTAAGCACAATGCACAGGTGCCTTCTGCAACGTGCTCCAGAAGGCCCCTCGCGGGAGTTAGCCCACCACATTTAGCAGCTCCGTCACATACCCTTTGTTGGTTTTTCTCCTCTGCCTGTCTCACTCTCCACACTCCCTCATCTGCTTCCTGACAGAAACCCCAGATAAACTACCTGCACCCAAGTCTGAATCTTGAGCTGACTTTCAGGAGAGCCCAAACTAAGATAGGAAACAGTGAGAAGAGAAGAATTAAAGGATGGGAAGTGGAAGGGGAAATGGAGAGATGGCTGGAGGCTTGCTTCTGCCATCACTGGGAAGCTTAAAGAGGAAATGGGAAACTCAAATTTGTAAATTTCAGCCCAAGGCATGGACAGAAACGCACAGACTTCTATGATTTTTTAGTAAAAAAAGCTTTCTTCTAGCTCAGGTCAGGACTGAGATAGTCAAAACCAATCATCAAGTTTAATTTCATATGTGGTCGAATGACAAATGTAGGTAAAAATCACAGCTTCTCTAAGTTTCTCATGCACAGATAGGGTATCAACCAGCAAAGAGTAGGGCCCGGACAGCTGGAATAAGGGTAGTGGGAAAATTTGCTAGACTCCAAGTACCCTGAACCTCACTCCCGCTGAGTCTTGCCAGAAGCAGTAGTTCCTCCCCCTCTGTCTGAGGCAGCTGATCCTGCCTCATTTGGAAACCCTCTATGGACCTACGTTCTGCAGCTGCCCTGCAAGGGGCAGAGTCACTATCCATATTAAATCCAGACTGGAAAAAAAAATGAGGAGAGGCAGATCCCAGCATGCTGGGTGGTGATGGTAGTAGTTAATTACATAGTCAAATTCTAAAGGAGAAAAAGTATACATCAAAAGAGTGGTATGACATTATTAATTCAAATTAACAAAAATCTGGGGAATTCATATAAGAATGAATTATGAGAGAATAAGATCAAGAAGAAAAGATTGTCTGAGTTCGAAGATTCTTGATTGAATGTCCTAGCCTAACTCATTAATTCTAAGTTCTAATTCTGTGTTTGGCTGATGGAAGCACGGACGCCATATTGGTTCCCACTAAATGGAATTAAGAAACCAGAAATTCCTTGGACATAGGAAAGGAATGCATAGAATTTGGGAGATAGAAATGTGGACATGGACTTTATGACACCCACCTACTTATTCTGAGAAGACCCAGAAGACATTTCTCTCCTCCATTGTTTTGAGAAACATATATTTACCAAGATGTTTAATGGGACATGTCCTGTTGCCAAAGATTAGAATAGAAGATGCTAAGTATCACACATTCTAAATCCAGAGTCATGAGTCTCAGTCCCCGTCCATGAAGGGCATACTGATGGGTACCATCACCACCAACATCTAACCTGCCCCCAGAATGTGTAGTGATAGCTGGGAGATCTGTTAGCCTTTGGTGGGGGGTGTAGTGTTCATGATGAGAATCAATTACCTCCCCTTACAGCTTCATGGGAGAGGAAAAGAGAGGAGGTGCTCTAGGAGAATCACCTGTAAAGAAAGAAGCAGAGAAGAATACCATTTCACGTCCTGCTTGGGCGTCTGCTTAGCTGATCTGAGCAGTGGAAAGGAGACCTGGGGAGAGATGGTGGGGTGAGGCGTGTGTATGAAGGGGGGTGGCAGTAAGCCTATACTCCTACCAGACCCATGTGTTTCCCAGTTGTTAGGTGGGCATAGCAGAAGGGAGCTGGGCTTGAGTCACCTTGTCAGACCCCATTTGAGGACGGCCTGGCCACCAAGGTCATCCTGGCAGCTGGAGGTCCAGCACTGAGTACATTTGATGAGGGCTGATTGGTGGTGGGGAAATAAAGCACGCCAGAGTCAATGTCCTGGATCAGGGAAACGTACAGTGCAGGTCCCCACGGTGTCCCCCAGGGGCTCACATGTGGGACAGAGCCCAGCATCTGGTGCCCACCCCGCAAGGGGCTTGATGACCTTCCAGAAAACAGCAGCAATCAAAACGGCTGACTGCAACCTCACCCCAGGAAGATGCTCGCTTTTCCTTCCTGCTTGTCTTCGCCTAACTGTCTAACTACTGAAAACTCCAGGACTAGCAAAGAGAGGACTGATGGGGGCTATGGTGGAGGACCAGGGCCCCTCACCTCTTCCCTGTTTCTAAAACAGCTTCACAGACATGGAGGCTCTTGAACAAAGGGGAGGCAAAGTATTTGAGGGAAGACCCTGCAGTAACATGGTGAGAATGCCCTGTGCCTCTTCAGTGCTACTCTAAATGGGTCTGTGGCCACTTCCCAGGGTCACTATGTACTGTATGGGTTACCCAGATCATTCAAGGATATTGGACACTGACTTTGGCATGACATTAATTCTTGGGGACCCAGAACACCACTTTATGCCTTGGTCAATGTCAGGCTTTGGGGGCCAGATGGTGAATGGATTTTCTCCTGAGCCTGTCTCATGGTAGCCCCAGTGGGGCGCTCAGCTCACCTGATGGTTGTTTTCTCAGTTCCTGACTAAACAATTGAAATAGATAACCTCAGCAACTGGCAGCTTCCCTCTGTGGGCTCCTGACCCATGGAGTAGGGCTGCTGACCCAGGAAGGGCCAGGTGGAAGTCCCCAGAGCGCACCCGCAGCCGTGAGGGAGTCGCCGGGACTGGGGCAGCCATCAGCAGCAGCTTCCCACTTTGCAGGACGCCAAGATCAAGAAAAGTTTGTGTTGTGTGTTGAGGTCACAGTGCAGGCAGCGACGCCCTGTGCCTCTCACGGCCCAGAAGATCCAATAAGGATCAATGACTGTCATAGATCAGGACTCCATACTGAGTCTCTAGAGAGCAGCAATGCAAGAGTCACAATGGGGACCCCTGGCGCTTTGGAACGATGTCCCCTTTGCCCAGTGAGAAACAGCTCTCGACTCTCTACTAGACCTTGTAGACTGGACACCAAAGCACAGGACGCCAGGTGACCGTGCATCTCCCACTGCCCATCATGAACTGGGTACGGCCTGATCGATAATCCACGAAGGGTGTGCCCAGCACCACCACACCATCAGGAGGAAGCAGCATATTTGGGACTGGGGCAAGCAGGGCCTGGAGACACGAGCAAGTTGAACAGACCTGTTCCTGCTACACTGCCGCCACCACCCCTACTCCCCGCCCCCAGAACACACCTTCGACCTCATGGAGAGTTCCCTGTGACCTGCTGACTGTTGGAGGAAAACTTGGAGCCAGATGTACAGGTGGTTCTGTACAATATGCTGGTTCCACACAGGAACGGTGGGCCGTGACATCAGAACTGACTTTAGGGCCAGCCTTGAAGGACAGCAGAGAAGGCAAGTCCTCTAAGGGATGGAACTTCCAGCAGTATATTTTGACTCCTCTTATCCAGAGGCTAGATGGCCTGGAGTAAGCATCCAGAGTGATTCGTGAGCAGCAGCGAATGGTTCAGGCCCATGATCAGGGCTTTGAAAGGAGCTAGACGGGAGAATGAGGGACAAGGAGGTTTAGAGAAGGGCTCTGGGAGTGGGACCCCTGCCCCACATCACCGTACCCCCTGGGCTCCCTCCTACCTCCAGGATGCCCTGACTCTAGCCTCCCGGGGGCCTTGCCAGCAGGCTGACCTGACTGTGCCATTCCCCTGACAAGAGTTTTAATGACTCTGTATTACTTACACGATCAAATATAAACTCTTCCCGTAACCTGCCCCTTGCCTATTTGTCCAACCTCATCTCTTTCCACTTCGTTCCCTCACACATTGTGTCCCAGGCTGATTCCCCAAAGCATGGCTTCCTCTCGCAGGCTTCTATACCTCTGCACACATTTTCGCTTTTTCCAGAAGGACTTTGCCTATTCATTCTCCAGGTCTCAGCTCAGAGGCCACCTCCTCCAAGAGGCCTGCCCGGGGGCTCCCAGGCACATTCAGGCCAGCTACTCCAGTAACTCTGAAGCCACACTGTGTGGGCTTCAATCCTGGCCTTGACACTTAACCTTAGCCTTTCTGCGCCTCCGTTTCCTCACCTGTAAAATAGACAAGGGTGGTATGAGGATTAAACAATATATAAGTATTTATAATAATATAATTATCTTTATAAGTACTAAAATATAAATCTGTAAGTAAATAATACAGAAGCAGAAATATCAAACCAGAAGTGGGCCTGGCACAGAGTGAATGCTCTGCATGAGCTGCTTACTGCTGTTAGGTGCTCCCAGGTGCCTGTGCACATGTCCGAGCAGGCAGGGGAAGGGCGCTCTCCCCTTTCTGTCATTTAGGCCACACCAAGTGCCTGGCATATCGCAGGCTCTCAATCAGTGCTTGCAGAGTGAACGAAAAATGTCGAGTCAGATTCAGAGATACCCTATTCTGTCATTTACTGAAAAACTTTGGACAAGTCACCAGTAAGTAAGAACTTCAGTTTCCTCATCTGAGAAATAAGGATAACACAAATACTAATCTGAACCAGAAGAAAGTGTCATTTTTGTAGCTCAAAAACAATTACATATCAGCAATTCATATGCTTCGACATAATTCATACACCCTAGGACTGAAGGGAGGCCCAAATGAGGTAATGGACGTGAGAGTGATTCATAAGCTGCAAGTGCCGTACAAATGCCAGTATTGATTATTATCAGACAGCTGCGACAGGCCAGAGTTGATGTATGTGAGTAGAAGAATCGTTTCATTTAATTCTGTTAGTGTAATATGTAGCAATTTGGAGAAACAAATTATAATTTTAAATTCACATCACACGGGGCATCAAAGTTGGACTTGAACTCAGGACTCTGAATAGATGGGCCAGGGGCTTGGGTGGGCCCCCCAAGCAGGGAGAGTTGCTCAGGGGGTGTTTTGCATTTGTGCTGTGGATCTGAAAGATGGGGCCTCTTTTCCAGCCTGTTTGCATTTAGCATTCTGTGGCTCTTGGAACCCCTTCGGGGATTTTTCTAGCACTCTGGTTACTCCAAGAGCACAGGCTGTATTTGTTCACACTCACTACTCCTCTCCCAGACTCCCAAGGCGACAGCCTCCCTGGAATTCCCTATGCTGCTGGAGCTTCACTGGTGAATGTCAATACACACAGGTCCCCGGGAGCCCACAGCTGTCAGTCTGGACAGTCCTCTTCGTCCCAGTGACTCAGCTGAAAGAGATCTTGTTACATACTTCTCCTGGCAAAAGTCCTTCCTGCTGCCCTTACTCCAGCTTAGATAGGTGACCGCACCAGATACAATATGAGGCGGGTAGATGGACTTGAGGATGTCCGAGATCCAGGCAAGCCAAGCAGAGTCAGTGTCTAGTAGAATTAACATGAAGCTGGCCTTTAAATTAGAGCCCTCTCTGGTTGCTTTCTTTGTGTACCTTTTACCCTCTTTATTTTCCTGTATAAAAAAGACGCTCAATCAGCTAAACTTAGCGTGAGGATAAGTCATGGAATTATCCACCATTAGAGATGGAAGACCCTGCAGAGATCACCTACAATTTATAGCTGGGGAAACTGAGGCCCAGCCAGACATAACAAAGTTGATGAAAAACTAAGCCTGATAAATCCCAGATTAGTAAGTATTCTTCATGCCATGTGACAGGGTTTAAATAATGGTTTATCATTTATAAGAATATGAGTGTATGACATAAGACAGTCCTGGATTTGACTGAATCTGCCCCTTACCAGCTGTGTGACCTTGGGAACATCGCCTGACCTCTCTGAGCCTCAGTTTCCTCTGCAACGCACTTCTCAGTGTTGCCAAGAACCAAGTCAACATGTAAGTGCTCACCATGCACAGAGAGCTCATTCGCGGTAAGTTTCATTTCACTGCGGAATAAAAAAAATAAACTTCAGTGAAGGATCAATAAACAAGCGAGAAACTTTGGGGGCAGCACTGGTCTGGGGGAGGCAAGGAGAGCACTGCACCCCAACATGTCTGATATCACATTAGTTTATCCTGCTTTTTTATAAGACTGGTGGTTTTTTCCCAATTTGATTGAAGTCAGGAAATGTTCATTGAACACTTATTATGTGCCAGGCTAGGTTAAGTTTTATGGGTACAGAATATACTAAGAAAGTGTCCCTGCACTCTCTAAGGGGACCCTCTAGCTTGGGAGACAGATGGGTAAACAAGTAATGTTCTGTGATGCTGTTCTGCTAAGAGGAGCGGTGACAGAGGACTGAACAAGGAAAAGGGCATTCCAGGCAGATGGAACCATTTGAACAAGCACCTGGAGGCATGAAAATCAATTTGGAGAATGTATCAGGTAGGCATAGGCTTGTCAGCTGACAATAGAAAACTCAAAATAGCAGAGACTTAAGCAAGCTTGAGGTTTACCTCTCTCTCACATAAAGGAAGTGCAGAGCTAGGAAGCCCTGGGCTGATGTAGCAAATTCCTGGTCATAAGGAACCCAGACGGTGCAATGCAGCTACTTAGAACATGGATTCCAGAGTCACGCTGTCTGGGTTTTAATTATTTCTCAGGCCATGAGACCATGAGGAAATGACCTTTTCTCAGTTTCCACCATTGTAAAATGAGGATAATAAAATTACCTGTCTCATAGGATTACTCTGAGGATTAAATGATTTCCTCAAGGAAGTGTTTTTTTGAACAGAACCTGATGCATAATGATGTCATATATATTTCAATACTCTTTTTTTTCTGTATCGCCATCCTTAGCACTTGGCTTTCGTGCTCTGTCACCTCATGGTCCAGAATGGCTGCTGATGCTCCAGCCATCACATAGGTGGTTGAAAAAAAAAAAGAGAGAGGAGGACAATAGACTCTTCTCTAGCCGATTCAGCTTCCTTTAAGTAGTTTTCCAGAACTCCACATAACACATCTGTCACTGGCCTGAACTTAATTACATTATCTTATATAGTTGCAAGGGAGGAGTGGAACTATGGTCTTTTAGCTCGGTTCTCTTAGAAAGAAAGGAGATGAAATATGGATTTTGATTGGTATGATACTGTGATTTATAAGAAATATATATTTGGCCCCTGTTTTGGGCACAGAGCTCCAAAAACCCTCGGACTGTCTGGTGAGGAGAGCGATATAAGTCTCTCTTATTATGTTAATAATATGACTTTGGGAAAGACCCTAAGTAACAAGGGCTGAGGGCTGGTTGCTAGGGGAACCAACCATGTGATGAGACAGTTGGAATTTTTGGCACCATCTGGGGAAGGGAGAGGGGCAGGAGATTGAGCTCAGCCGCCAATGACTGATGATTTAATCAGCCGTGCCTAGGTAGTGAAGCCTTGGCAAAAACCCAAAGGACTTGGTTCAGAGACCTGGGTTGGTGGAAGAGTGTGGTACACTTGGAGAGGACATGGAAGCACCACATTCTTTTATAGACCTTTATAAGAAACCAGTAAGTTAAATCTTTAATAAGTAAATCTAGTAAGTTAAATGTTTTCCTGAGTTCTGTGAGCTGCTCTAGCAATAAACACAAGTTGGGGGCTGTTGGTAGCTGGTCAGGTCAGAAGCTTAGGTGACAAACTGGATTTATGATTCACTTCTGAAGGGTGGGGCACAGACTTGTAGGACTAAGCCTTTAATCTGTGGGATTTCATGCTACCTACTGGTAAATCGAGTCAAAATTGAGTTGAATTGTAGGACACGCAGCAGGTGTTGTGAATTGGTTGGTGGTGTGGGGAAACTCTCTCTTTCTTACACACACACACACAATGGAATTGGGTCCAGAATCCTTTAATTTGCCATCTTGCAGTCATGCGGCAGGAAGTAACAGATAAGCTCCAATAAATAGGTGGGCTCCAGTGCAGGGGTTTAGAGTTAGGCTACAGATGAGGCTCAGAGCAAACTGTAGAGAACCTTGATTGGCATATCAATTGCTGGTTAGATGCATGGGATCTAAACCTAAGTAGGGGACTGGGCTTGGAGATATTTTCTGAGGAATCATCAGAATGCAAGTGGTTTTGGAG
This sequence comes from Smutsia gigantea, assembly GCA_032199065.1. NCBI lineage: Eukaryota > Metazoa > Chordata > Mammalia > Pholidota > Manidae > Smutsia > Smutsia gigantea. The sequence continues at coordinate 148,748 of JAVSCE010007195.1, forward strand.
CAATGGGGAGTTTGAGATCCCTTACCTGTAAGAGTTAAAGTGAGAAGAGTGTAAGGAAAGAGGTGTATTCAGGTTCTAACATCAGCAGGGGCCTGCCTGCAAGCCGGGATGAAATTTCTGGTTGGTGAAGTATGTAAAAACGGTGCCACCCTTTGACAACTGTCTCTCCACATCTCATCTCACAGAGGTGTTTTCACACTGCATCCTCTTCTAACAGATTTGCATCAGGCCGCAACTGTCACGCAGTATATTACCTTAGAAATGAAAGGTGCCACTTTTCAGGAATGTGCTGTCCTGTACTCCCTCTCCCATTGCAGACAGAACCCTGGAGAAGACCAACATCTGGGGAAAGGACAAGGAAAAGAGGAGTCTATATGCATGGTTAGGACTCTGAGCACCCAGCTTACTGGTTGCTTTTATCGAACAAACCTCTGCTCTGCATAAATGAGTTTGCCAAGCATTGCGGTGGGGTGAGCTGGGACTGCTTCTTTGATGAAGACAGAGGAAACATGGACACAAACATGGGTGTCCCAGGGTCCATCCCAACCGTGGTTGGGGGCAGAGCAGTCGGAGACCCTTCTGGAAACCAGACCTGCCTAGAATCTCTATTTGTTTGCTCCTGGTCCCAAGACCTTCCCCTTCCTTTGAGAAGAGACAGCTCTCTACTAAGCCCCTTAGCAGGATAAAAGGTTGGGCCACTTTTCTCTAGGAGCCAAAATTCTTTGTCCTCAGAGCGCAACTCTTGACTTGCCAGCCCAGCTGCCTTCACCCAGGATAGCAGACAGGCTGGCCAGGATGGTGAAAGCAGGGTGCCCAAGTTACATTAACCTTTGGGGAGATGGAATGTATTTGTTTTGTATTGCTATTTACCCCAAAACTTAGTAGCTTAACACAATAAGAGAAACACGTAATACAAACAAAAATAATAAACTCCGATTCTGAGGGTCAGGCGTCTGGGAGAGACTGGGCCAGACAGGGCTGTCTCGGGGTCTCCATGATATTACAGTCAAGTTGTTGCCTAGGACTGAAGGCCTGGCTGGGGCAGGAGGAACCACTTCCACAGTGGTTGGCCCATTCACTAGCAAGGTGACCCTGGCTGTTGGCAAGAAACCTCCATTCCTCGACTTGTGGGCATCTTCTGGGGATGCTGAGAGTCCTTGTGACGTGGCGAGAGGACCAGGAGAAAGAGCCAAGCAGAAGATACGTTTTTGGGCACCTGGCCTCAACCACAAAGCCCGGCTCCCACCACATTCTATTCTTTAGAGTTGAATTTCTCGTGTCGGTTCACATTCCAGGGGAGGGTAACTAGGCTCTACCTCCTGAAGGGGGTGAGTGTCAAAGAATTCTCAGCAACATTTTAGAATCACAGCAGAGGTTTTAGGCCTTGAGAGCCTGGGATGAAGGATGCCAGAGGGAGAATTAGGAGCCTCACCCCCAAGCCTTTAGAAATGTAAAGGCAAATGTGGAAAACTATGTTTGGTTAGGTTGCCAGTGTAGGACCCGGTGATCTAAGGCAGAAATTCCCAAATGCTATGTGGTTCTGGTCTCAGAAATTCCTCTATTTAGTTAACGCTGATGCCCAAGAGGCCCCAGACTGCAAGCGGGTATTGCTGTCAAGGTTCATTGCCCCCTCACTAGAAAGCACCTCTCTAGGGTAAGAAGGGGGAAACTGAGGCCAGGTCAACTAATTGACTTCTAAGTTCCCAGTGAGGCACCGGCAGTGGTGGGGAGGACCCCGAGGAAGGTCTGACCGCATATCCTGCCCCTGCACACCATGGCATCAACCTCCTGGTGCTCCAGGAAGCTGGCACTTATGGGAAATTCTAACATGCCAGCAGCATGCTAAGGGGTTTTATGTCATTTTATCCTCCTGCCAAACCACTAAGATAGGTCTAGATTCCCCCATTTTACTGATGACAAAACTGAGGCTCAGATCCAAAGGTTATGCCAGAAGCCCTGAAGGCCGTTCAGCCATTAGCAGGTTCTGCAGATCTAACCCAGCCTGACTGACTGACTCCAAAGTGTGTTCTTAGTCCCTGTGTTCTCCCACCTCCCGGATGTCCTGGCTCCTGGATGTTGTCTGTCCTGCTGCCTCCATGGCACCTGAGTCTCTCTTCATTTCTTGCCACAAAGCTGGGGCTCTCCAAGATGCAGAAGCCAGAGATCCGGGGTTCCTTTGCAGAGAAGCAGTTTTCAGGCCCACTGCCTCCACTCTCACGGCAGGTTCACGTCACCAGAATCCAAAATGGGAGGCAGACTCCACCCACTGTCTACCCAGAGCTTCCGTGTCACCAGCTCTCTCGTCAGGGGTCATGCGTGGCACGGGCAGCTCAGCCTCCGGTTCTGGCAGCAGCTGCATCAAGGTCAACAGTGATGCGGGCCAACTGTCTCTCACTCATCCACCCAAGTGCCACTGTCCCTGCTCCCCATTCCCGCATCCTCCCTGGGAGCCACGGACACCAGAGCAACGGGAAGCCCTTCTCCGTGAGCCCTGCGGCCTCCAGTGGTGGGCACAGAGCCCCAGGCTCCCCTCCCGGGAAGCCAGCTCAGCCTCGGTGGTGGGGGCAGCTTCACACCCACACCGGCTTCTCAAGGGCACACCTGGACAGAAGCTGGTCATAGAGGAAAGACCAGGTTTCTGGACACTGGGTACGGTTAGCCCTCTCCACGAGAAGAAATGTCCTGATTAAGTCTTCCTGCATTTTGGAGACTTAATGAAGCCCCTCCCTCACCCAAGGCCAATGTGTGGTCTGAACAATATGAAAAGGGGCAGCTCCAAGCCTACAGGGTGGACTCCATGCTGCCACTGAGGCATCAGTGCAGACAGTGGGGTGCCGCTCAAACCCACCCTCGGGCCAACCATCTATCTGGCCTCTGTCTGGGGCCCCTGGCTGCCCTGGGGTAGAGGGAGTTCAGAGGAAGCCCCCTTAGCCCACTACCTTTTAACCAATTCTGCAGATGCTCAGCAAAGACACATGGCTCACGCCCATGGAGGTGGGCCTCCCCGAGTCCCCCTCGCCTTCTCCCTCATGCTGTCGGCTTACCTGGAAGCAACGGTGTCGGTCCAAATCTGCTCATGCCAGGTGCCCTCCTTTATAATTATGTACTTTTAAATAAATGTTATATAAGCTGATGAAACGTGAGCCAAAAAAAGTTGATTCTATAAAAATTAAGTTGAGTTGAGTACTTTGGAGGGGAGGCAGGGAGGGAGGGAGGACAAAGCTTTCTGTCTAGGTGTGGCTGAGTTGTCTGGAGAAGATTAGTGAGGGGCGGGCTGGGGAAGGAATTATAAAAATCCCAAGAACTCTGCACTCAGGTTGCTGCACAAAAGTTCTCAAGTCCTTGGGTAAAATAGAAATCTTTGCTGATGCCTGAAAAGTGTGAAGAAAGACAAAGGGGAAAAAACAGTGGATTTATACTTAAAAAAAAAAATCCTGGTCTTACATCCAAAACTTAGCAAATATCCATTTATAATTTTTAAGGTAATTTATCGTCATAGGTAGGAACATTTTGGCCGAGTCCCCCCTTGAACGAGTGCTTCGGCCTGTGCAGGTGGCAGCCTGTACCTACAGGCCCTGCGGAGAGGCCGGCGAGGCCGCAGCACAGCCCCAAGGGCTAATTAGAGAATCAATGCGTCCAGACCTAATTGACAACCCTAATCTTCTCTTTGAACTGAAGTGTCCTAGCGGCGTTAGAATCATTAGAGCCTGTCAGTGAAAGATAAGGTCTTCAGATTTCCACAAGGAAAAAGGGTTTTTTACTCAGCAGACCTGGACTTAATCAATACCTCCAGTATCATGACCCACGACCTCAGTCCCGTCACATCTCGCATTTTCTAATGGCTCTCCCTGAAGCAAGGGTGGTTCCCCTTGGGTCCCTTTTTGGGTCTCACCTGAACAGCGCGGTGTCGCTGGGAGAAACCTTCCCGCAGAGGCTTTTACTTTAAATTCATGACCTCACCCCGCAGATTGGCACCCCGCTCTGCCTGGCAATCCCACGATGCTAGGCTTTGTTTCTGGCAGAAACATTTCCACTACTGGAGATCCCTGTTTGAGGCTGTTTCTTCTCTCCTCTAGCCACTCACACCTGATCCCTCCCCCCTTACTTTACTGGGAGAATAGAAAAAACCATCTGATAGGCACTTCATCATCTTTCCAGAACTTCTTCCCCAACTTCCCTTTCTTCTCCTCCTGCCCTCTGGTTACAATCAGAAAAACTCCAGGGAGGCAGGGACCTGTTGGTTTTGTCCTCTGCACCTACTATGCTGCCTGCACATAGTGGGCTCTCAAAATTAATGATGAATGAATGAATCCTGATTTCTCAGGGCTCTCTTCAGTGTTTATAACCTTCTGGAGGGGAGGGAGGAAGAGTCCATTACTTTGGCTTAAGCATCTGAGATAAAATAAAAACATGAAACCATCACTGTTTCATCATTCACAGATGCTGTACTAAGCCCAGCTTTCCGGGGTCATCTCTGTTTTGTTTCCGCCTGTCATTTGCATTTGTGCATACTTCTCCCAGAAGGGTATACTTGGCATGTCTGAATGCTTAGGTGTAGCGGTACACTGCTGGACGGGTAGATGGGGCTCAATAGAGGGAGAACTGTTGAGTGCCCCCAAACCTAAAAGTTACTCTGAATCCCTCCCTTTCCTGCTCTTCCAATACCCACTCCAGCAGCAGCCCCCTTCAGTTTCTACCTGCACTGCAGAGATTGGGATAAAGGGTCAGAGAGTAAATACTGTGGGTGCTGGTGCCACATGGTCTCCACTGTAACTGCTCACCTCTGCCATCATGGTATAAAAGCAGCCATAGACGCTACATAAATGGATGGGCATGGCTGTGTTACAACAAAGCTTTATTTACAAAAATAGGATTTGGCCCAGTTTGCAGAACCCTGCTCTGTAGTATATCTATAGTATATCTCAAAACTGTTCTTAACAAAAAGAAAGAATGCTGAGAAAAAGGAGCCATCTTTGGTGCCTTCTATCGTCTTCCAGCAGTAATTTGGGAAGGGCCAGTGTAGCCTTAAGTGGTTGTGTGCATATGTTTATATATGGAGTGGATTGCTTTGCCCCAGATGAGCTAAGCTTTTCTCCTAGCCCTTGCATAGGCCTCTCATGTCGCCCTTCTTTCCTAACAGGCCCATGTGTTCTAGACACAAAAGCTGGTGCTCCAGTAACACCACTTATTAACTGGGTGACCTTTTCCAAGTTACTTAACCATTAAGAATCTCTCTTGTCTCATTTACAGAACTGAAGTGATATTGCCATTTCCTCATGGAGATGTCCTAAGGGTTAAACAGGATCGTGTATCTGATGTGCTCAGGACAGCATCAGGCCCACAGCAAGTGCTCCATACCATTTATTACTGTTCACGTTGATCTTACCATTAGCATTATATACAGACGGTATCTCCACCTATAAACGTAGCAGAGGTTGTATTTAAGAACATGGGTGCCTGAGTCAGTCTGCCAAGGTCTGAAACTCAGCTCCGTCACTTCCTATGTGACCCGTGGAAAAATGCCTCAGTTTCCTACCTTGCAGGTTGTCATGAAGATTAAATAGGCTATATACAAAGTGCTTAGAGGCGTGCCTGGCAAACAGCAAACACTGTGGAAGTGTTTGCTATCCTCATCATCATTGTCAGGACCAGCCCGAGTCCCAGAATCCCCTGGCCTTCAGTGACCCTGGGGTCCACGCACCGTGCTAGTTTCTCAACCTGTGGTGCCTCCACATAAAGAGAGGGCCCTCCCCCTGCTTTGACCCAGGCAGAACCCCCACCTCTGGCAGAGCAGGATTCAAAGCTTCTGCCATTCTCCTCTCCGTTCCTAAGAAAGCATCATCTCCTTTTCTGACTACTTTAAGCCACTGGGGGAGGACACTTCTCTTCCCATACTCCCCTTCTCCCCACATCCCTTCCCCCAGGGATATTTGTGTCCCTGGTGCTTATTTAGCTCCCATAATCATGGTGCTTGTGGCGTGGTGATTGGAGTCATACAAACGGGGTAAGAATAGAATTCACAGCCATTAGCTCCCTTAGAGACCTCACTCACTACCACCACTCACAAGCTGACAGGTGGGGAGGGTTGGGAGGGCAGGAGATTGGGGTTCATCCCTCTCCTAAGCTCTATCAGCATCTGCACCCCGTCCCCCACCCCCATTACTGTTACATAGCCAGAATACTGCCTGCTTTCCCCTTGTTGATTCTAGACGGACTCCACTCCTCCTGACTTACATCTCCATGGTGAGATCTGTGATATTCCCTCCATTTAAAGGGGCTGAGATCCTTTAAAAGTCAGTGGATGTTCTTTGATCCTACAGATTTCTAGAGTCTGACCTCCAAGTGATCAGCATTGCCTGATTAAGTGAAGCACTAGCGCCTAGGTTGCACTACTTCAGGCAAGGATGATAGAAAAAAGGAATATAACACTGGATACATTCTCTTGTTTTCCTTTTTAAAACATGTATTTAATTAGCTAGTGGCATGGAAACTTCTTAGAAGCTATAAAATACTCCAGTTAGAGAAGGGTTAAAAGAAATAAAACCTCCACAGTACAAATGGAATGCTTCGTCATTAAGGAAACTGTTATGAATTTCCTTTCTCTGAGCATTTGCTTGTTTGTCTTTTTCCCCCACCTCCAGGCGGCCTCAGGCCTTTTCACAGGTCTAATGCGGCTTGTATGCAGTTTCTGTTTAGATTACTGATGTTAATTATCTCCTCAGCACCTCTTCCTCTTTGTTCAGAGCGCCAAGCTTCAGAGATTGGCTCCATTTTCAACTTCCCCCAAGTAGCTCTGAATTTCTCTTTAAAAGAGGTATTCCTGCTAGAGTCTTTCATGGCTCTTTCTAATCAGGTTCCTTCCTGCCAGTGACAGAGTCTTCATCTTGTCCTCTGACTTCTGAGGAAGTCAGGCCTTTAATTCCTTCTAAACAGCCATCAGACAAAACAGAACATGAATTGAGCGAGCCTCTTCCCACCCCCAAAGGTGGAGCTCTGTATTGTAAAAGCGAGGCCTGGGCCCTTCTGGTCAATGTGCACTGAACCAACAGAAAATAACTCTACCTCCACGGTCCTCACCCCTCGCCAAACACAAGGGAATGCTGGACAAGATATAATAAAAGAAAAAATTTTAAATAGAGCCACGGTCAAAGTTCAGGGAGAAAAATCCCCAGGGTTCGATTAACAAAGAGGAGACTCAAAGTCAGGGTGGTGAGCAACTACTGAGCCACAGTGGATCATGGAGTGATGAAATCAGCCGGAGGAATTCTGATCCCCGACTAGGGAGGGAAGTTTGGGCTGCAGGCCCCAGGTAGTAGAGTTGAGCTGTCACAAAATCTGCATTAGTTTGTGAAGCACTGGTTTGCCCATGAAACGAGTATGAAAAACTCCACCAACCGTCTTGGAAATTGATGAGGACAGTTTTGTGACCACTCTGGCCATGGATGAGTCATACGCAAAAAATTGGCATCCTGTCTCAATTTGACAGGCTTGGTTTCTAAGTTCCTGCTACTCACAGGGTACAGGGACACCAGCTGAGAAATTAATATAAAAACCAGCCAGACACTTTTGAAACCTATAGGACCCTGCAGATGCCTTGTGAGAAAAGACACTTCCACAGCCCAGGGGACATGGAACGTTACCCCTCCTTCCAAAAAGAGACTTACAGTCAAATATTATAATCACAAAAGAGAACAATCCATCACAAGGGATTAGCAGATACATTAAATCAAAGAATTTGCATACCAATGTCTGGATATAATGAAACAGTTTGAAAGAAATTTTAATAAGAACCCTTAAAATGTTAAAATAGTAAAGAAGGAGTAAACATCAGGATGATATGAATAAGACCATATAATAAAAAATATAATTATTATAAAGAACATATGAAAATTCTAGAAATAAAAAATATAATCAAAACTTTAAAATTCATTGGAAGATTGAATAGTAGACGTTTTTTTAAATAATTTATTTTGGTATCATTAATCTACAATTACATGTACAATATTATGGTGATTAAACTACCCCCCTCATCAGGTCCCCCCCCCACCAACCCCATTACAGTCACTGTCCTTCAGCGTAGTGAGATGCTATAGTCACTACTTGTCTTCTCCGAGTTGTACAGCCCTCCCCGTGCCCCCCCAACATTGCATCTGCTAATTGTAATGCCCCTTTTTCCCCCTTGTCCCTCACTTCCCACCCTGAATAGTAGACTTTTCAAGGCTAAAGAGAGAATTAGTGAATTTTTAAAATCAGGTCTGAGTTAATAACCTAGAATGCAGCTCAGAGATAAAAAGATGAAAACCAGACTAAGAGGTATAGAGGATATAATGAGAAGGTTGGGCATGCATTTATTAAGAGTTATGAAAAGAGAGAAAGAAGGAAAGACAAATGTATATGATAAAGAACTGTCAACCTAGAATTCTATACCCAGTTCAACTGTCATACAAGAATGAATGTGAAATAAAAATGTTTTAGACATTCAAAGATTGAGTTTACTACTCATAGACCTACACTGAAAAAAACTTTTAATGAAACTGAACATAAAGAAGAAGTAGGTCTCAAACACTAATAGTGATATTAAGAAACTTGAGATTCTGATGCAAACCCCTGGCTGCACACTCTCAGATTCAGGTCAAAACTTTAATTTTACTTAAGTGAAAACTGAGCCTCAGAGAGATAAAAATGTCTTACCCAAGGTCAAATCCACACAAATTGTATGCATCAAATCCTGATTAAATTGGGTGAAAGAAGCAGAGATACTTAAATGCTCTTATATAATTTTCCAGCCATATGTTTCAGTTTATTTAGCTTTAATGAAGAGGCCACAGAATCAGGATCAATCATTGAAAGGAAAATGAGAGGGCAAGGTATATTGCTCTAGCGCAGGTTTTGTTTAGTTATGTCTGGTACAATATTTATTGGATTGATTCCCACTGTAGTAGGGTATTTTTGTGGTTAAATAGATTCTGTGTTTAAAAAGCAAAAATAAATAGTGAATAAAGAAATTGGTTTATATGTAGGTATATCTAAGTTATTTCAAATGTATAACTTAGGAAAGTTGAAATTTAAGATGTAACTAAAATATTGTTTCATTGAGAGTATTGTTTGTATGCAATTGCCATTTTTATAGATCAATGATTGTTGAATTTCAGCAATTTCACATGGCTCAACTGAATGCACAGCAGTAGCTTGAAGGACAGGAGGGAGAAATTTGATGTATAGCACTATAAAGATCTTTTATAGCACAAGAGAAAGAGATTAAGTCATGTTAGACTTTGTTAAGTACGTACGTTAAAATGTTAAATGTATATAATTCAATAAAGATGTGTATAAGAAATTAAAGGGAAAGAAATGTATAACTACCTAACCAATCAAAGAATAAAACAAAAAACACAATAAAAACTCTGGGATCAATCCAATGGTGGGCAGGAAAGGAGAGAAAAGAGCAATAAAAGGCTCAGTAAATGGGCTTTGAATTTGGTCATACTTGAGCTCAGAACTTGGCTTTGCCACTTTTAGCTCTGTGGCCAACGCCACGGGCAAGTTGTCTTCCTTTTTGAGCCTCATTTTCCTCAACTGTTCACTAGGGACAACAGAATCTTTACAAGGTAGTTGTGAGCATTATAGGAGAAAATACCTACAGAGCAGATGGGGGTGGCACACAGTAGGTGCTCAGTGAATGTCAGCTCTGCCCTCTTCCCTGGGTGCTCTCCCCATCACCAGTACCTTAACCACATGTGTTAAGGAAGGTCTCTGTCCCTCCTGAACCAATAGAGATACCTTAGGGTTTTCTTCATCAGGATTCAAAAGGAAAGAAAGATAAAAGCTTTGTAAACTACCAAGTGCTGTATGTTGTCATAGGACAATGTTGACCCTGTCGGAAGCTTGAACTCATTTCCAGATTCTTAAATCCTGGCTCTCATTCTAGTCACTTCTGTTACTTCCTGGTTCCCTGAGAATGGGCTTTCTCTCTCTCACACACACACTTCCCTTTATGTATTCATTCTTTCGACACTGGTTTGCTGAGTGTTTACCATATGCCAGGCATTGAGGGTGGTCTTTGCCTTCAAACAGCTCATTCAGTTTTTAACAGTACTGGACATAATCATTTTGAGTACCTTGCTAAAAAATGCCAGTTCCCCTAAAGATTCAGATTCAGTGGTAAGGAGTCCAGGAATACGCATTTTTTAAATTAGTGTGCCAGATTATTGTGAGTTGAGTGATTCTTGGCTCACGCTTTGAAAAATGCTGCCCTAGTTCTTCCGAGAAGTCAGAAGGGCTCAGCATTTCCCCCTTCTGCCCCTGCCAAAGTCTTTACCCTGTCCAGTCTTTCTGTTGAAACTGCAGAGCCGAGAGAGGGGATATAGGGCTCTGTTTGGTGGCTTCATCCTCAGAAACATGGGCCACCTTTAGCTCCCACCTTCATCTCAGAGGAAATCAGCAAAATAGCAAAACCCATCAGGCCTGACAGACCGTGGGTGGAGGACCCTGGAAGACTTCCCACAGACACCTAGCGGCCTTGTTTTGGCTGGCTGTGCTAATGGCCCCTGACCATCTCATTCACGCTGCTCAGATGTAATGTCTCTGACCATGTTAACTGGTCACCCAGCCCTTGGCTGCCTGGATTGGGGTGTTCTGCCTTCAGTACCCTCAGAAGAGATCAGCAGCTCTGTGTATTGGTTTCACTGGACTGCAGAGAGAAAAAGAAGTGGGCTTTCCAAGTATAAGAAACCCCACTAGGCCACAGGCATGAGAGGATGCCACATCTGCCTGTTTGCAGGGAGACCAGTCAGTCAGCATGATGTGCGGAGGCCTAGAGTCCAGGTGCTGAAGCCCTCGGTTCCCCATTCTTCTGAGGAGCCTCCCTCAGTCCCAGCACCTCTCTGCAGTAGGAGAGTCTATGCTTCGTGCCACACTGACGCTCTCTCGGCTGCTGGGGAGTCCAAATCCTTTCTCTCCTCCACGCGTCCTGCTCTTTCTTGCCCACTCCCCAGGGCCCACCTGGTCTTTAGCGCTCCATGGCCCATGATATGCAGTTTCTCTTAGGGAGACACAGTTTTCAATTCACTGTTAGTTCAATACACTAGTGTAAAGGGCTTTAGAAATCATGGAATAGACCCACTACCCTACCCAAACTCCCTCTGTCCATTTACAGGTGTGTTAAAGGTGCAGAGAGAAAAGTGACTCCATGTGTTCTTTCAGGTCACTGTCGGATTTAAGGTGCACCTCCTCCTCAATACCAGTTAGACTCAAGGCAGAAATGCATGTGATAACATACAGCCAGATGCAGACAGAGGGCAGAAATTTAGGGAGAAGAGGAGACAGTCTCAGAAATCTGCAGGCCACCCATGCAGTGGAGAGCTAAGAGTGACTTTCTAGGTTGCCATTAGTCCTCCTGTTTGTAAAAAGTACAGGGTATCTTTCTTTCCATCTGATGTCATTTATTTTCCAAGTAGTCTTGGAATTCAAGAGAGGCATGGATAATTCCCTTCCTGTGTGCCTGGGAGATCAGCTAAGCCCCCGAAAACTCATCTGATTTGCCCATGGTTGTATTGCTAGGACTTTGAACCCAGGTCCTTGAATACCAGCTCCTTGCTCTTTATGACCCTGGTGGCTCCACTGTGAAGAGCTACTTTGTCAGGTGAGAGGGGCAGTTCCCCTTCCCTTGGAGAAGAAGCAGGAAGCAAAAGCTACACCCTGTTGGCCGGAATCCTTCTCCCAAGGTGGAGGAGGCATCTCCTGACTTCGCCTCCATGGTGGAGACCTGGCTGAGACTGTCAGGGTAATGGCAGGAGAATGGCCCTTGTACCATGTTGCCTGGGGCTCTATATATGTGGCTGGGATGTGACACTTTTAGTCCCACACACAGGAATTTGGGGGAAATCCCTTGATGGTTGGTCCACTCTTCCTGCAGCCCAGCCTTCCTGTTGCAATGTAACCACTACATGAAAGGGAAGGTGATGGATCCATGAAAATGTACTTTTTTCCCGTTATCTAGCCCTGAGATATGCCCCAGCACAGAAACAAAATAAATGGAGAGTAAGTAGTGAAAGGGATATGTGTCCTAGCTGCCACCACCCTTTCTGAACCTCTGTTGTCCTCACTGTTCAGTGAGAGTAACAAAACATGCCTTGCCATCATAAAGGGTGGGTATGAGATGAAAATGAGAGCATAAATATGAAAGAGGCATGAAAACATAGAATGCCCTGTGAACATGAGCGTCACAGGTTCATAGCCATTATCCTTCCAATAAATCCTTGCCTCCCAGAAGCTCTCAGCTAACCGAGTCTTTCAGGACCCCCTTTCCAAAGACAAATGATGGCGAATCAAGCTGATATCAGGAATTTATCTTCCAATAAAGTAACGATCTCCTGTGCAGTTCATTCGGCCTCATCACCTTCCCTTTCTTTATCTACATCATCACCTTGAGATTTGGTCTTCTGGAAACAATCACCTTGAGGGCTTTTAAGATCCCTGCTCAGCATAGAAAACATCAACCATGTTCGCTGGGCTGTTGCTGACAGTAGGAAAAAAGTAAAGAGTCAGAACATTTTGGAAAGATATTTAACAAGAATTTTCAGAATAAAACTTAGTTACTTAGAAAGCTCAACTTACCAGAACAATTCACGAAATGGATTGGTCTGGTTAGTCAATTATGCTGCATTGTAACCTCCACAAGCTCTCCGATATATGTTTGTTGAATTGGACTGAACTCCACAAACCCTGTCTTCTCGCTCACGAGGGCTGGAAAAGGGTGAGGAATGGGACCCAGCCAGGGCCTTCCAGCCGGTGCTTCTCTTACGCTGCTGAAGGTTCGCTTCTGGAAAGGTCCTGGTGGGTGACATTCTAGAGCCGTCCCCCTTTCTAGAGCCATACTGAAACAGGCAGTAATCCTGGGGGATAGCAGCAGCCCAATTTCTTCTTGGTAACTGGAACCAATCACCTTAGCTAGTCATGGACACGAATTTTCTGTCTGTTGAGGGCCCCAGTTGGCCTGGGGGTAGTGTCACCTTCCAATTTAATGCAACCATGGCTGTGCGCCTGTTCCCTCTAGAAGTATCCTCCCTTGGGGGCAAGAACCTCAAAACCTAGACCAACACCAGGAGTGTGCATATCCAGAAAAACTGTATAAATGTATTACTAGGTTTAATCCTGAGAAGTGTCAGTTCTGCCTCTTCTGCTCAGTGTCTGGACCTTTATATTTGGGCTTTGAGGGAAATGGCACCATTGTGTGGTCACAGGTTTAAAGCATACGTGGCAAACTAGTGGATAACCCCTCAGTCTCTCAGGGTGTGGTCACCCAGCGAGAGTCATAAGTGAGCCTCTGCCGGCCACTCCACTCTTCTATTAGGTCAGCTGCCTCCAGATGGGGTACAGGGTAGGATCACTGAATTCCACAGGCATGAGCCTCGCACTGCAGAGCTTGTAGTCGTATGAATCCCTCTGTCAGAGGCAATGTCATATAAGACACCCTGACCATAAATGAGGGATTCCGGAGGGCCCTGACGGCACTGGCAGAGGAGTTTCAGGCAAGGAAGGTGAATGTACAGAGTATCTATTTCCATGAAGACAAAACACTGCCCCCTCCAAGGTACAAGGAATTCAGTGAGATGAGGTGATTGGCTGGTTTCCAAAGGGACTGGCACCCTTTCCAGGGCTCAGTGCCGTCCTCTGCTAATGGCAAGGTGGGCCCTCAGCCGTGGTGATGAAGCAGGAGATCAGTTACTTTATCGGAAGTTAAATTCCTGCTATCCGTGGAGAAACTCTGGTCAGGGGAAATGCCTGTGGTTGGGCCCACTTCTGCCACTAGGGCCGCTCCGTACATGCACCCATGGAGTAAGCAGCAAGGTGGCTGGGAAAGAAGTCGGCGTCAGTCACAGGGTGGGCCATCTTCTCTGCCTTATCTTTGGAAGCTTTCTCTGTGGTGAGTCATCCCAGGCAATCATTTCTTTGAGTCTTAAATATCTTCACAATCTTCGCTCAATCCACGAGTTCCATCCAACTCTTTCCTCCCCGGCTCTCAGTCACATCCATTTCCCACTCTTAGTCTTTCCAAGTCCCTGACCAGTCAAACAAACCGGTGAGCCACTGCCCATGAGAATGTATAGATTTGTATTTCAGTCCATCTTTCCTTCCAAGCAAATCAGGTATTTTGCCCAAGCTCCTCTCCACTGGGAAGTTTTTCTTCATCACTGCCTTTCAGAGCCATTCCTGAGCAGAGCTCTAATGCATCAGCCATCCACTTCAGCTGGAGCCGGCATACACATAGGCTGATCTATAAACCAGGCCTACAGCTTTTCCTTCTTCTGTTAACTGGCCGGATGGAAGTTCCCATGAGACCATTTCTGTGGGTTGAGGACGAGAGGGTGAAATAGCAGGAGGAGACACGACAGGAGTCTCAGTGGCCTGTGCCTCCCCGACCTACTCGGGCCTGGTTTCACATACGTCATCTCCTTCCTGATGGAATGATGCTGCACACACCTGACGTCATGATCCCGTGGCTGACACTCAATTCATAACGAACAGCTCAGGTCACCTCATTACTTGGTATCTGGTGGTCAAAGGCTCAGATCCTTCATGTGTCAGTGAACCTTCTGGGTCATGAAGCCTAAGTGGCAGAGCAGCTCCTACTTCAGCCTGGGCTTGGTACAGAGTCCTCTATGGCCCTGAGACCCACCCTATATAGGCAGCCATGTGGGTTGTGGAGTAGTAAATGGGCCAAATGTGGCTTTGTCTTGCCAATGGGTTTCAGCCCCGGGCAAGTTTGCTATGGATTCAATGTGACCAAAGAAATTGACAGTAAAACGTTCTTTGGGGTGAAAGGGTTTATTACCCGGCTTGTTCTCCCGGCAGAAGGTCGAACACTAGTATCTCTGCCTCCGCCCAGAGCACTGGGCCGAGCTCCCTATATAGCACAATAATAGCTTATTGCCTAAAGGTGTGGAAGTGGTAGCCTAGCAACAGGCCAGTTACATCACTGGGTGGTTTAAGTTCAGGGAGGATCCTGGCCATAGGAACCCCAACTTCCCCACAGGCTTTCAAAATTCAAAGAGACCCACCAAGCATTAGGTCTTTTCCTTTACAGTGCAAAGTGGACCAATTTAACTAACTATGGAAGGGCTATCTCAAGGTGTTCTAGGCCACTGGATCTCTAGGCATTTCACCAATGGTTCAGGCTTCTAAGTTTCGAGAGGTTTCTCTTCCCAGCCTCTGCCGTGCCTCTGTCTTACAGAGGCTTCAAGGGTCCTGGCTCATCCTGCTCACCAGGTTCAACTGACCTGTTGTCATCCATGTATAACACACAGGCATGAAGCACCGTGAGGAGTCAAGGCTCCTTGGGATTACCTGCAGGCAGGAAGAGCTGACCTAGCCCTGAAGACCACGAGTGTAGACCACTGACTCAGCCAGGTGTAAGCAGGCTGCTTCTCATCGTTCCTATTCATTAAGGTAGAGAAAAAATCATGTGCTGAGTCAGCGGCTTAAACTAGGGGTCATCGCTCTAGTGAAGATGCTACACCCAGAATAACGGTGTGGTTGTCACAGCTACCCGAGCAAGTGCAGCACGATCCGTGCGGCCTTTTCCCTGACCAAACAGGTATAAACCGGAGTATGACTAGAACTGCCACCCCTTCGCTTTTCACAGCTTTGGTGGTGACTCTGATCTCTGCAGTGTCCCGGGAAGGTGCCATTGCTTTGGCTTACTTTTTTTGGCAGGCAGGAGGGTGGGTGCTTTCCAGAGGCTTCTTTTGGCCTTTCTCACTTAGTAGCTCTCATTCCGTGGATCAGGGAACCAATGTGGGGATTCGCCCAGTGGCCATTTATGCCTGTCTGGTCTGTGGGCCTGCTGGAGTAATTGCAGGACACCCGCAGTCATGTGCAAGCTTCCTCCTGAGAGGGACCTGGCCTCTGCCTCAGCCACAGGGTTCTGAGTTTTGGGGAAGTAAGAGGTATCGCTATGGCTGCTTGAGTCAGGTTTCTGCCCACCACCCAGATTTCCCCAGTTATGGAGATCAGTGCTATGCCATGGGGTGGCTCCAAGCCACAGGCGGTTACTGACCACCTGACATGTGCTAGTCCTGAGGGACACTTACATTGCAAAATACCCTCGAGATTTTGGAGACAG
>JAVSCE010007196.1:0-132663 GCA_032199065.1 Smutsia gigantea
GCTGTTCTTTTCCTGTGTTGCTTCCATATACAGTGTACATTAGAGAGCTCCGCAGGGGGACAAGAGAAAGGCGTGGGGAACGAATGTCTACTGAGCACCCATCTGGAGATACAGACATATCTAGGCTTCTCCATCCTGTCACTTCTCCCATTCCCTGATTCTCTGTTATAATCAGGCTCATGGTAGCAGGAGCCACTGACTCATATTAAGTCCCTAAATCACTGTTTAGCTGTGTGTCAGTAGCATGCTGACTTCCAGGGAAGTATCAGTTGAAGAGCCTGTTATTGTTTATGCTCCCACTTAAGGCTATGCTACTGAAGAGGCTCATGCGTCACAGCTGGGCTGTGGTGTGCAGGAGGCACTGGGATGAAGCACCAGTGTGTTGCTTTCTCAAGTGGTGCCTCTGTCTATTGGAAATGCTGGGTGTATTTCACACGCTAATGAATGACCTTGCTGGCTGCTAATGCATGCCAGAAAGCGCTAATTTAATCCAGTTTTTACTGTGCACTGATGGATCCTGTCAGGAATAGGGCTAAAAGATGAGATAAGACATTTTTTTAAACTAGATTTTTAAAAAAGGACAGTCTCTTTGGTTTTGTAAAATGAGTTGACATGTGGCATTAAATTCATTGCTGTTATCTGTCAAAGGCTTTTCTGGGAAGAATAATGAATGCTAAACTTATTAGAAATATGGTTCAATCTTAATATCACAAATGTGTTGGTAGACCAGAAGGAATGTAATTGTTTTATCAGAACAACTTTGGTTGCTGGAAGTATAATTAACAGAAGAGATAGCTTATGCCATCAGAATTTTCCATTTAGGTTTTGAAAATCTAACAAAAGCCTAACAAGGAAATAGATGAAATATAAATTATACTTCAGAATACAAAAGAGATTAAAGAATAAATGATGCAACTTTTTATAAGCGTGGTGGATAGCATATATGCATTCACTACCAACTCCACTGAAAGCTCCCTAAAGTGACAGTACAGAGATTAAAAAAAAAAGTTTTAATACCCAAGAACAAAAAGACCAGGAGATGGGAAAAACACAATATAAGTTGGAAGAGGAAAGCAGATTATTCTGGTTGTCTACGGCTGCAGAATTAACTATCTCAAAAATCAATGGATTAAAACAACAACTATCTTATCATACTCCTCACTTTTTATGGTCAAAAATTTGGGCAAAGTTCTATTGGGTGATTCTTCCATTTCATATAGTATCGATTGTGATCTCTTGGGGTTATCTATCTGGCAGCTGGGCTGGTCTGAAATATCCAAGATGGCTTTACTCAGCCCCTTAGCAGAGTCAGCGGGAGTCTGCGCTCACCTGACTCTTTCTCGCTCTCTGTGTAGTCTCTGTCGGGGCCCAAACATGCTGCCTTTCCTGCCTTGTGGTTAGATTGTTTACCTGGCAGCTCAGGCCACCTTTGGTGAGTTTCCAAGAGACGGAAAATGGAGGCTGTCACTCTGGTAAGGCCTGGGTCTCACAAGTAACACAGCTCCGTTTCTGCCATATTTATTAGTCAAAGTAGTAGTCTCAATAGAAAAATGGGTCAAAAAATATACTGCCATCTTTACTATATTACTAGATATATGAACAGTACTTAGAAGACAAGAGGAATCTGAAACCCAAGCCAGGAGTGAGGGAAACACAGAGGTCAGCCGGGTCTGCCACAGTCCCACACAGGCTTAGGGATTGACGGTGGTGGGGCGGACTATGTAAGAATTGGTCGACAGTCTGTGTAAGAACAGTTAGATCCCTTGACCTTCCCTTGGAGCTGCTGAGCCCCTTCTCCATGCTGACAGAAGACTAGAGCCCTCATTTCCAGTGAGGCTGAGCCAATCAGATTCTAGAGTTGCACACCTGAAAATGTGGGAAACATAACAGAAAACAAAAGTGCTGAGTTAAAATCTACATATTGTACCATGAAGCCCTTCTCCTTTCATTTCCTAAATCAGCTCTGGTAATACTGGTGGACTCTTAGGTAGGAATTGAAGAGCTCCTCTTTGGCAAAATTCACCAGTCCAAGAGAAAATGTGTACAGACGTTGACAGCGGGGGCTTCAGTGAAGGGCACTTGAGAGCCACAGCACAGGAGCAGTCAGCGCGCCTCATCCTTACGCCCAGCGTCTAGGCAGCTTTCTAGGGCCTCACTCTTAAAAGGAGAAGGCAATCAAGGATCTGTAGACATTTGAGGCATAACATGCAGAAGCCAAACCAAATAAATAAAATAAAGAACATAGGGTAAATAAAATATGTAGAGACCAAAGTAAAATAAGAAAACTGTAATCAATATCCCTAAACAGTTGAGAAAATATATTCCATAAATGAGACTAAGTAGAACTTTGAGTAGACAAACTAGAATTCTTGGAAATGAAAACCATGGGACCAGAAAGTAAAAATTCAATAGAATGTCTGAAAGATATTTGAGGAAAATTTATGAATCAAACAACCAAAGAGATGAAGAATAGTTGAGAAATTATAAGAAAATTAGAAAGGAAGTTCAAGAGTTCCCCTATTCTATCCAGATAATAGAATAAACAGAGGGAACTGAACAGACAGAGGGGAATAAACAACTGGGGAGATACAAAAGGAAAAGATATCATATCTGAATTGCCAGACTGATAGGGACCACAGAAGGAGCACAGAACAAAGGATGAGAAAAGGATCTGTGCTATGGTATGTTATCACAAAATGTCAGAAAATTGGTGGCAAAGAGGAGCTCCCCAAAGCTTCAGAGGAGGAAACAAACTGATCAGGATTCAAAATTGCACACGTCTCCTCATGAGCAACACTGGATGCTAGAAGATTCATGGTATGACATATTCCGAATTCTGATTGAAATGATTTCTAATCTGGAATTCTATGCTCAGCTAAGCTATCAATCAAGTGGGTTTACAAAAGGCATACTGGTTTTTGCTGGTTAAAATGTGATAGAATGTATTTGGGATCTTTAAAAGTTGTGAATGATCACTTCTCTTTATTATGCATTCCATCCTCAATTAGCCTCTATGGTTCCCTAGGGATATGATTTTAATGTTTAATTTGTCCTGCATAGCATCTCATAAGGTAGGCATTTATGAATGGTGTTTATGAATAAATGGACCCTGTCCTACTTTAAGTCATGATTATTTGAAGTGCTGAATATAATAGCATTGCTTTGATATAGAAAAGCAACTTATTTGCTTAGGTGCAATTACTTGACACCACATTTATTATTTATTTCCAGATGCTTTCCATGATCTGTCTTTATTTGCATAAAAAGGGATCTTTTGTCTTATTTTCTCCTTTGGTCCAATAGTTTAAATGGTTTTGTTGCCTGAATGTTTAGGAAGAAGAGTAGGTAAGATACTCACATTTGTCATATCAAATACTTTCAGAGTCACTTGTGGGGATGTTGACCTGATAATTAATACTGAGTACCAAATAAATTACAGACAAAATTTGAATGTTCCCCATAGTAATTACTATCCAGACCAGTAATCAGGTGCTTAATTATTCCCAGAATTACTGTTGGTAATGAAGTGTTTACTGCCACCAGTGAATAGGAACTTCAGTGGATAAGGGAACAAGAAGATTGCTTTATACAGTGGAGGAAGATGGCTCTGGACCCCAGAATAATGGCTCAAGGAGAACCCAGGGATCTGCATGAGGGTCTGGAAATCAGAATAGACTTCAGCCTCAACTGTAAAAAAAAAATCCAGAGATCAAGAAGGACAGGAAGAGAAAGTCAGGTTGGATCAGATGTAGAAATATTTTGGATTTTGAGAGAATGTAGACTTCAGAACAATAGGAAGAACTGATCTCAGGTGGCTGAGCAGAAATATTTAAATCAAAGAATATAGGAGATCACTCCCTAACTAGTGCACACCTATTTGTTTTTATTCTGTATAAAGGTAATTGTGTGTAATTTCTGCTGCTTATAGTACACCCATTTATTTTTTATTCTTTTTAAATTTTTTATTAAGGTATTATTGATATACACTCTTATGAAGGTTTCACATGAAAAAACAATGTGGTGACTACTTTTACCCATATTATCAAGTTCACACTCATACCCCAATGCAGTCACTGTCCATCAGTGTAGTAAGAGGGCACAGATCACTGTTTGACTTCTCTGTGCTACACTGTTTTCCCTATGACACCCCCACACCATGTGTACTAAACATAATACCCACAATCCCCTTCTCCCACCCTCCCCACCCACCTTCCCACACCCCTTCCCTTTGGTAACCACTAGTCCCTTCTTGGAGTCTGTGAGTCTGCTGGTATGGTTCCTACAATTTTGCTGCATTGTTATACTCCACAAATGAGGGAAATCATTTGGCAGTTGTCTTTCTCCACCTGGCTTATTTCACTGAGAATTATATACTCCAGCTCCATCCATGTTGTTGCAAATGGTAGGATTTGTTTCTTTCTTATGGCTGAATAGTATTCCATTGTGTATATGTACCACCTCTTCTTTATCCATTTATCTACAGATGGACACTTAGGTTGCTTCCACATCTTGGCTATTTTAAAAAATGCTGAAATAAACATAGGGGTGCATACATCTTTTTGAATCTGAGAAGTTGTATTCTTTGGGTAAGTTCCAAGGAGTGGGATTCCCAGGTCAAATGGTATTTGTATTTTTAGTTTTTTGAGGAGCCTCCATATTGCTTTCCACAATGGTTGAACTAGCTTACATTCCCACCAGCAGTGTAGGAGGGTTCCCCTTTCTCCACATCCTCACCAGCATTTGTTGTTCTTAGTCTTTTGGATGGTGGCCATCCTTACTGGTGTTAGGTGATATCTCATTGTGGTTTTAATTTGCATTTCCCTGATGATTAGTGATGTGGAGCATCTTTTCATGTGTCTGTTGGCCATCTGAATTTCTTCTTTGGAGAACTGTCTCTTCATATCCCCTGCCCATTTTTTAATCAGGTTGTTTGCTTTTTGGGTGTAGAGGCTTGTAAGTTCTTTATATATTTTGGATGTTAACCCCTTTTCGGATATGTCATTTACATATCTATTCTCCCATACTGTTGGATGTCTTTTTGTTCTGTTGGTGGTGTCCTTTGCTGTACAGAAACTTTTTAGTTTAATGTAGTCCCATGAGTTCATTTTTGCTTTTGTTTCCCTTGCTCGAGGAGATGCGTGCAAGGACAAGTCGTTCATGCTTATATTCAGGAGACTTTTGCCTATGTTGTCTTCTAAGAGTTTTATGATGTCATGACTTACATTCAGGTCCTTGATCCATTTTGAGTTTACTTTTGTGTATGGGGTTAACCAATAATCCAGTTTCATTCTCTTGCATGTAGCTGTCCAGTTTTGCCAACACCAGCTGTTGAAGAGGCTGTCATTTCCCCATTGTGTGTCCATTTCTACTTTATCATATATTAATTAACCATATATGGTTCGGTTTATATCAGGGCTCTCTAGTCTGTTCCATTGGTCTATGGGTCTTTTCTTGTGCCAGTACCAAATTGTCTTGATTACTGTGGCTTTGTAGTAAAACTTGAAGTTGGGGAGCATAATCCCCCCAGCTTTATTCTTCCTTCTCAGTATTGCTTTGGGTATTCCAGGTCTTTCATTGTTCCATATGAATTTTAGAATGATTTTCTCTAGTTTGTTGAAAAATGCTGTTGGTATTTTGATAGGAATTGCATTGAATCTATAGATTGCTTTAGGCAGGATGACCATTTTGACAATATTAATTCTTCCTATCCATGAGCACGGGATGTGTTTCCATTTATTGGTATCTTCTTTAATTTCTCTCATGAGTGTCTTGTAGTTCTCGGAGTATGGGTCTTTCACTTCCTTGTTTAGGTTTACTCCTAGGTATTTTATTCTTTTTGATGCAACTTTGAATGGAATTGTCTTCCTGATTTCTCTCTTTGCTAGGTCATTGTTAGTGTATAGGAATGCCATAGATTTCTAAGCATTAATTTTGTATCCCACAACTTTTCTAATTCAGATATTAGATCTAGTGGTTTTGGAGTAGATTCTTTAGGGTTTTTTTATGTACAATATCATGTCATCTGCAAACAGGGACAGTTTAACTTCTTCCCTGCCAATCTGGATGCCTTTTATTTCTTTGTGTTGTCTGATTGCCATGGCTACGACATCCATTACTATGTTGAATAGAAGTAGGGAGAGTGGGCATCCTTGTCTTGTTTCCGATCTTAAAGGAAAAGCTTTCTGCTTCTCGCTGTTAAGCATAATGTTGGCTACGGGTTTATCATATATAGCCTTTATTATGTTGAGGTACTTGCCCTCTATACCCATTTTGTTGAGAGTTTTTATCATGAATGGATGCTGAATTTTGTCAAATGCTTTTTCAGCATCTATGGAGATGATCATGTGGTTTTTGTCCTTCTTTTTGTTGATGTGGTGGATGATGTTGATGGATTTTCAAATGTTGAACCATCCTTGCATCCCTGGAATAAATCCTACTTGATCATGATGGATGATCCTTTTGATGTACTTTTGAATTCGGTTTGCTAATATTTTGTTGAGTATTTTTGCATCTATGTTCATCAGGGATATTGGTCTATAGTTTTCTTTTTTTGTGGTGTCTTTGCCTGGTTTTGGTATTAGAGTGATGCTGGCTTCATAGAATGAGTTTGGAAGTATTCCCTCTTCTTCTTCTCCTTGGAAAACTTTAAGGAGGATAGGTATTATGTCTTCACTAAATGTTTGATAAAATTCAATGGTGAAGCCATCTTGTCCAGGCGCTTTGTTCTTAGGTAGGTTTTTGATTACCAGTTCAATTTCATTGCTGGTAATTGGTCTGTTGAGATTTTCTGTTTCTTTCTGCATCAGCCTTTGTAGGTTGTATTTTTCTAGAAAGCTGTCCATTTCTTCTAGGTCATCCCTTTTGATAGCTTATAATTTTTCATAGTATTCTCTAATAGTTCTTTGTATTTCTGTGCTGTCCATAGTAATTTTTCCTTTCTCATTTGTATTTCTGTTTATGTGAGTAGAATCTTTTTTTCTTGATAAGTCTGGCTAGGGGTTTATCTATTTTATTTTCTCGAAGAATCAGCTCCTGCTTTCACTGATTCTTTCTATTGTTTTATTCTTCTCGATTTTATTTACTTCTGCTCTAATCTTTATTATGTCCCTCTTCTACTGACTTTGAGTCTCATTTGTTCTTCTTTTTCTAGTTTCATTAATTGTGAGTTTAGACTGTTCATATGGGAATGTTCTTCTTTCCTGAGATAGGCCTGTATTGCAATATACTTTCCTCTTAGCACGGCCTT
Organism: Smutsia gigantea; assembly: GCA_032199065.1. Lineage (NCBI taxonomy): Eukaryota > Metazoa > Chordata > Mammalia > Pholidota > Manidae > Smutsia > Smutsia gigantea. The sequence continues at coordinate 7,247 of JAVSCE010007196.1, forward strand.
CGCTGCATCCCACAGATTTTGCCTTGTTGAATTATTGTTGACATTTGTCTCCATATATTGCTTAATCTCTGTTTTTATTTCGTCATTGATCCATTGTTTATTTAGGAGCATGTTGTGAAGCCTCCATGTGTCTGTGGGATTTTTCATTTTCTTTGCATAATTTATTTTTAGTTTCATACATTTGTGTCTGAGAAACTGGTTGGTACAATTTCAATCTTTTTGAATTTACCAAGGCTCTTTTTGTGGCCTAATATATGATCTGTTCTTGAAAATATTCCATGAACACTTGAGAAGAATGCGTATTCTGCTACTTTTGAGTGTAGAGTTGTGTAGATGTCTGTTAGGTCCATCTGTTCTATTGTGTTGTTCAGTGCCTCTGTCTCCTTACTTATATTCTGTTGGTTGATCTGTCCTTCAGAGTGAGTTGTGTGTTGAAGTCTCCTACAATGAATGCGTTTCATTCTGTTTCCCCTTTCAATTCTGTTAGTATTTTTTTACACATGTAGGTGCTCTTTTGTTGGGTGCATAGATATTTATAATGGTTATATCTTCTTGTTGGATTGACCCATTTATCATTATATAGTGTCCTTCTTTGTCTCTTATGACTTTCTTTGATTTGAAGTCTATTTTGTCTAATACAAGTACTGCACCTCCTGCTTTTTTCTCTCCATTAGTTGCATGAAATGTCTTTTTCCATCCATTCACTTTTAGTCTGTGTATGTCTTTGGGTTTAAAGTGAGTCTCTTGTTGGCAGCATATAGATGAGTCTTCTTTTTTATCCATTCAGTGACTTTATGTCTTTTGATTGGTGCATTCAGTCCATTTCCATTTAGGGTGATTATGGATATGTATGTACTTAGTGGAATTGCAGGCTTTAGATTGGTGGTTACCAAAGGTTCAAGGTTAACTTTCTTACTATCTAAGGGTCCAACTTAACTCACTTAATATGCTATTACAAATACAATCTATTAGAAACACTTCCATCTATTGGAGTCCCTCCAAAATACACTGTAGAGATGGTTTGTGGGAGGTAAATTCACTCAGCTTTTGCTTATCTGAAAATCATTTAATCTCTCCTTCAATTTTAAATGATAATCTTACTGGATAAAGTAATCTTGGTTCAAGGCCCTTCTGCTTCATTGCATTAAATACATCATGCCACTCCCTTCTGGTCTGTAAGGTTTCTGTTGAGAAGTCTGATGACAGCCTGATGGGCTGTCCTTTGTATGTGATCTTATTTCTCTCTGTAGCAGCTTTTAATAGTTTGTCTTTATCCTTGCTCTTTGCCATTTTAATTATTATATGTCTTGGTGTTGTCTCCCTTGTGTCCCTTGTGTTGGGAGATCTGTGCATCTCCATGGCCTGAGAGACTATCTTCTTCCCTAGATTGGGGAAGTTTTCCACAATTACCTCCTCAAAGACACTTTCTATCCCTTTTTCTGTCTCTTCTTCTTCTGGTACCCCTATAATGAGAATATTGTTCCGTTTGGATTGGTCACACAGTTCTCTCAATTTTCTTTCATTCTTTGAGATCCTTTTTCTCTCTCTGCCTCAGCTTCTTTATATTCCTCTTCTCTAGTTTCTATTTCATTTATTGTCTCCTCCACCATATCCAATCTGCTTTTAATACCCTCCATTGTCCTCTTCAACGATTGGATCTCCAACCAGAGTTCATTCCTGAGTTCTTGAATATCTTTCTGTATCTCCATGAGCATGTTAATGATTTTTATTTTGAACTCCCTTCAGGGAGAGTCATGAGGTTGATATCATTTAAATCTTTCTCAGCAGTTGTATTAATGATTTTACTCTGAACCAGGTTCCTTTGGCATTTCATATTTTTGTATGGTACTCTCTAGTGCCCAGAAGCTCTACTCTCTGGAGCTGCTCAGCCCCTGAAGCAGTGTTGAGGTTCGCAGGGGAGTGGAATTGGTGTCTGGGGGGAGGAAAGATCTGTTTCCTGCTTCCTGGTTGCCATGCCTGTCTCCACTGTCTGAACCAGTGGGTCGAGCACACAGGTATAAGCCTTTATGCTTTGCATTTGTAGTTGCTGTAGACAGATCTTCCCTCTTGCTGGCCTAATGCCAGGGTAGGGTTTGCCGCTTTGCAAGCCAGGTGGGGCTGACCAGGAGAAAGGCGCAGTAGGCTGCCTATCACGGAGGGGGTTCTTGGAGTTGTGCAGGTATCCAGGGAGCTGGTGCATCTGAAGATCGTGAAAGCTCCTAATCTGCTGGGCAGAGTGCATTGAGACAATTTTGTCTACCTGTCCTTTCTCCTGAGCAGTAAGCTCTGTGCTATCCTTGTCCTTTTAGCAGCCGTCTTGCTAAGGGCTTCCTTGTTAGGATGTCTCTTAGACTGCCCACCTTTCTTTTGTCCCACAGCAGCTGGGTATGGATCCCTGCTTTCCACAAGCAGCTGGAATCTCAGTCTCTCCAGGAATTCTGCCTGTCTTAGCTTTCCAACCCTCTAATTACGAGAGTATCATACAAGCACCATGAAATGTAGGTTTGTGTTCCCAGAGAAGATCTCCGGTGGTATGTATTCAGCAGTCCCAGGTCTCCACTCCCTGCTCCATTTCGCTTCCTCCCACTGCTGAGCTGGAGTGGGGGAAGGGCTTGGGTCCCACTGGGCCACAGCTTTAGTACGTTACCCTGTTCTGTGAGGTCTGCTCTTGTCTCCAGGTGTATGCAGTTTGGCACAGTCCTCTTCCCTGTTGCTCTTTCAGGAGTAGTTGTATCAGTATATTTTTGTATTGTATGCAGTTTTAGGAGGAAGACTCTTTCACCTCTCATGCCGCCATGTTTAATCTCCTCTTTCCAACTGTTCTGTCTTCTTTACTGTGGTTTTATTAACTGTGGTGACAGCTATTAAACGTTAGGAACACTTCCATCTATATCAGTCCCTCCAAAATTCACTGAGAGACGATTTGTGGGAGGTAAATTCTCTCAGCTTTTGCTTATGTCGAATTTGTTTAATACCTCCTTCAAATTTAAATGATAATCTTGCCGGATGAAGTACTCTTGGTTCGAGGCCCTTCTGCTTCATTGCATTAAATACATCATTCCACTCCCTTCTGGCCTGTAAGGTTTCTGCTGAGAAGTCTGATCATATCCTGATGGGCCTACCTTTGTATGTGATCTTATTTTTCTCTCTGGCTGCTTTTAATAGTCTGTCCTTATCCTTGATCTTTGCCATTTTATCACTATATGTCTTGGTGTTGTCTTCCTTGGGTCCATTGTGCTGGGAGATCTGTGTCTCTCCATGGCCTGAGAGACTATCTCCTCCCCCAGATTGGGGAAGTTTTCAGCAATTACCTCCTCGAAGAAACTTTCTGTCCCTTTTTCTCTCTCTTCCTCTACTGGTACCCTTATAATGTGAATATTGTTCCATTTGGATTGGTCACACAGTTCTCTCAATATTCTTTCATTCTTAGAGATCCTTTTTTCTCTCTGTGCCTGAGCTTCTTTGTATTCCTCTTCTCTAATTTCTATTTCATTTATCATCTCCTCCACTATATCTAATTTACTTTTAAAACTTTCCATTGTATGTTTCATTTCTGATACTGTGTTCCATAATGATTGGATCTCTGACCGGAATTCCTCCCTGAGTTCTTGAATATTTTTCTGAACCTCCATGAGCATGTTAATGATTTTTATTTTGAAAGCCTTTTCAGGCAGATTCAGGAGGTCAATTTAATTTGAATTTTTCTCAGGGGTTGTATTCCTAATTTTACTTTGAACCAGATTCTTTTGGCGTTTCATATTTGTATATGGCACCCTGTAGTGCCCAGAAACTCTACTCTCTGGAGCGTCTCAGTCCCTGAAGCAATGTTGGGGGTCTCAGGGGACTGGTTTTGGTGCCTGGGGGAGGAAAGAGCTGTTTCCTGCTTCCCGACTGCTATGCCTGACTCCACTGCCAGAACCAGTGGGCCCAGCACACAGGTATAAGCCTCTATGCTTTGCGTTTGTAGTTGCTATAGACAGGGCTTCCCTCTGGCTGGCCTTATGCCAGGGTAGGGTTTGCCAGTTTGCGAGCAGGTATGGCTGGCCGGGAGAAAGACTCAATAGGCTGCATATCACGGAGGGGGTCTTTGGAGCTGTGTAGCCAGCCAGGGAGCTGGAGCTCCTGAAGGTTGTGAAAGTTCCCTACCTGCTGGGCAGAGTGCACCTGGACAATTTTGTCTACCTGTCCTTTCTCCTGAGCAGTAAGCTCTGTGTAATCCTTGCTCCTTTAGCAGCCCTCTTGCTGTTAGGAAGTCTCTCAAACTGCCCACCTTTCTTTTGTCCCAGAGCAGTTGGATATGGATCCCTGCTTTCCACAAGCAGCTGGAATCTCAGTCCCTCCAGGTATTCTGCCTGTCTTTGCTTTCCAACCCTGTAATCATGAGAGTACCATAAAAACACCATGAAATGTACGTTTGTGCTCCCAGATCAGATCTCCAGAGTTAGGTATTTAGCAGTTCCAGGCCTCCACTCCCTCCCTGCTCTGTTTCTCTTCCTCTTGCTTGTGAGCTGGGGTCGGGGAAGGGCTTGGGTCCCTCTGGTCCACGACTTTGGTATGTTACCCTGTTCCTTGAGGTTTATTCTTTTCTCCAGGTGTATGCCGTTTGGCACAGTCCTCTTTCCTGTTGCTCTTTCAGGATTAGTTATATTAATTATATTTTTGTATTATATGTGGTTTTAGGAGGAAGCCTCTGTCTCACCTCTCATGCTGCCATCTTTAATCCACCAGCAAAGCCATTTATTTTTTCTTTTTTGCTTTTAAGAAGACTGATTTGCGAATGTAGGATTTTTGACTTCCCATTAAGATAATTATAGGGATGTGGCAAGAATTTCATACCATGGGCAAAAGTCCAAAAGGGAGCCTTCTGTGACCTCACACATCCTAATTAACATGCAGTGACATGATAGAGGTGTTTTATTACTTATACTCTCCAGGCAATGCCAGTGCTGATTGCTACCACGGTGTATTCGCCCGACTCCTCACTGACAAATGCTGTGGTGTGTAAGGGTAAAGACTGGGACATGTTCTTGAGGAGTGAGTGGCTTTGCGGCAGAGATGTCAATCATTCCTTCTCTCCGCACCACCTTCCCTTAGGGAATCTCCCTCCCTTTAATCCCCACAAGGGACGGCCTTATGTGTCACATAAATTCATCCTCCATGCAATGGCTGACTGATCATAGATGGACGTGTGACCCAAGCTAAGTCTGGAATTTGGAGTTGGGATGATGAGAGCTTATTTCAAATGAACAGTGAGTGGTAGGCACTGGACCCAGGAAACCATGCCAACTTGGGACTTGTGGTCTTGTTAGCCGCATGCAATCATGGGTGAGGGAAGAAGTAAAGGAAAGAAATAAAGATTACGCTAATGCTGATGGGACCGCTGCCTGACAGAGTGTGATAGTGACTGGCTTTTCAAGTCCAGTTCTTATTCACAGGAGCCCTGACTTGACTTAATACTTTGCAGATGTAAACTTAAAATACCGTCCACCTCCCATATCTTGAGCGGGGTTTTTCTAACTCAGTGATAAGGTTGACAAGGTTGACCCACCTGCAGACTCATTAAGATACCACAGAGTCACAGAATGCCCAGTCTATTGCAGTCACAATTTTATAATTACTTGGCTTTTATCTGTTTCCTTTAAAAGATAGTGAGTCACCTGAATTTTTAAAAAAGGAACCTACTCCAGCTCATTTCACATAATAGGTGACCAGTTGATTTTTGAAGTTGGGTATTGCCTGAGCCATAGCAAATGTGGCTTATGAGAAACATGTTTGGCTTGATGCTCTAAGAGAACAGTATTTGTAGTACTACTGACATATGTTTTCAAACAATTCCCTTTAAAGTTCTGTTTATATGAAAAACTAGGTGTGTACTTATATTACAACGTGAGCATCCTCTGACCCAGACTATGGACTGTTTTAAGGGTATCAGGGCCTTTGTGACTCATGGAGGAATTAGTCCTGGATCATCAGCCCCCCTGTCAACACGAGGGGTGAAGAGGTCAGCCTGACAGTGTGGGCAGCAGCCTTTGGTTGTTATGATTCCCAAATAGTCATTCTGATTCCACATGGTCCATAGGGCAGACGGTAGGCACTTCGGCTGTAAGAACATTTGGATGAGCATGTATCACTGTAAATTTAATTATCTGGCAATTGTTGAGTAAAATCATCTTGGGAGAATAAGGTGTCAGTAGTCAGTTTTCACATTAAAAAAAAAATACTGCCTAGACAGTAACACAAGTGTAATATCATTTAATTAGGTTGCCTATTTATTGACTTTATCAAGAGAATTCTTTCTTGTTTTTCCTGTAATACCTTATAATATTACCATAATGGGAATTATTTCTTATTTTCCACATGCATTGCTCTGATAATTGCAAAAAGAAAATTCAGCAATTGAAATGAGTGACTTTTACGTTTGGAAAACTCATTTGTTTAACATAAATATAGGAACTGTTATCATTCTTAAAACACAGAATTAATGATCAATTTAGTTTTTTATTAATGAAAATTTACTTGAACTATGCATATCATATCTTTGTTTAATTTCCTTTCTGTTACTTATTCTACTCTTTTCCTCTTCCCTACCAAATTTAATAAGTTTTTGATACTTTTAAATTTGAGAATGTAAAGATTTTAGATAGAACCAGTAATCAATGTCAGGAAAATAAGCAGCAAGTAGGTCATAATAACTTAGACTGGAGAAAGTTCATGATTTACTCACCTTCCCAGGTTCCTCCCAGAATTTCTCTTTGAAAACAGCGTTTGGCTTTACGAGGCCTTTTTTTAAAAAATTGCAAATTATATAGCTTTGTACTTCTGGAAAGTAACAGTGCCCTGGAACTTATTCCTAAGTATTTATTTACCTTTATTTTAGTATCTCAGGCCCTACATTATGGCCTTATTTAGTTTTCAGCCTAGATTTTGGTCCTTTTGATGAGGGGGAAAAAAACATTTATGTACAAAAGAACAGGCCTCCAGCTGTGGGCGGATCCACAGAGTGCTCTGGGAAGTCATCATCTCTTCCCGTGGACAAGAGCTGAGGCTCCAGGATTCCCAGGACCAGTTCTGTCTAGCCTGCTTACCTTAAGTTTTATCACGAAAGGATGAAGCCTCCCAGATTACCCATCATTTCAAAAACAATTCTCTTATTCCTCAGGACATACCCCTGTCTGATGCAATCTCCTACCTCTCCCTACCCATCCAACCTCTCCCACTCTGCACTCAAGAACCCAGGGTCTGTTACCTGTCAGCTGCTCAGCACCCTCCATCTCCCCTCGGACTGTTCCCATCACACTGGTGTTCAAGGGACACCAGCCTTTACTGGCACCTCTTCCTCTGCAGTCCCTCCAGAGGGAGCTGTGTTCTCGCTCACACTCCAGTAGGACTTCAGGGCCTGGAGGGGAACAGATGGCCTCTTATCCCTCACTGCCTACAAAGCTTCCTTCCCTTCTTTTAAACTCCTAGTTCTTTTTAGCTCATGACTTCAGATGTTACCATTACATCTCACAATGCCATCTACCCTCCTTCCAGCTGCTTCCTCTTCCTCCTGGGTGACTGTCACCGCGGCTCACTCCTTTCTCTCTTCTACTTCCCTTGTTGCTGTGCTCGACTCTCAGTTGCTTGACCTTCTAGTTCCAGGAATCTCTTCTTCCTCTTCACCTTCCTGACTCATGTATATAGTTACAGTCATCTCCCCTTATCCTCAGGGCGTATGTTCCAAGACCCCCTATGGATGCCTGGAACTGTGGATAGTACAGAACCCTGTATATATTGTGTTTTCTCCCATATATACATAAAGTTTAATTTATGATTGAGGCATAGTAAGAGAGTCACAAGAATAACTACTAATAAAACAGAATTATAACAAAATTCTGTGATGAAAGCTATGTAAATGTGGTCTCTTCCCCCTCTCTCTCTCTCAAAATAGCCCATTGTATTTTACTCATCCTTCTTCCTCTTGTGATGATGTGAGATGATAAAATGCCTATGTGAGGAGAGGAGGTGAGGATAAGGGGGTACTATCGTATATCCAAGCTTGGCATCGCCTATAAGTACACCACCTCCAACATCCTATTTTCCTCCCTGACTTTGTCTCCCAGCCTGCTAACTCCTAACTCTTGTCCTCTTACTTTGGTAATTCTACCTCTTAAAGACCTCTGATTAACTGACCCTTCCACACTTTTACTATTTGCAACCCCTGAATGTCTTCCCTCCCCTTTTAGTCAACTTCGATTCCATGTTTTGCCACTATAACCATTTCCTCGCTAACATCTTAGACTCTCTTGACTCCTTCCCCTCCATTGTAGGCACCTGACCAAAGCTCAGTTCTTGCCTGTGGTTATCTGCATCTCCAGGCCCTGTAGCAGAGCAGCTGATGGCTGCTGAGTAACAGTCACACTCTGAAGCTGACCAGCCTCACTTTAGATGTATGAACCCAGATCTCAAAGCACTGAACACTGTTGGAAAACCCTGTTTCACTCTTTAGTAAATTCACCTTCATCCTCCCTAGATGACTGTTTCATGCCTTCTCTTCTCTCTTCCAACCTCAAAACTGTTTCTTCTTTGTTATAGTCACATGATTACTTGACTTCATACTGCTTAGAAAAAATAAATGCAATCAATAAGAAATGCCTCATTTTTCTACTACCTGCCTTTATCTTTAGTCACATACTTTGTCTTTCCTCCTCTATTGCTCCTGGCTTGTGTTTTCAATGAATTTGGTTTCTCAGGTTGTTCTTAGGTTTGCCAGCTCCATTTCTTTATGCATCTCTAAATGGTGAGTGCACCAGAGTTTACTTTTTCAGCCCTGTAATCTTTTCTAGCTACATTTTCCTCACAGCTGTTTAGTCCCACGGCTTTAAGCACCATCTGTGTGCTGATGGCTACCAATTTTTCATCTCCACCTTGAGCTCTGTCCTGAGCATCAAAGTCTTACATCCGACTTTTTACTCAACAGTGTCACTTGGGTGTCTTTTTGGCTCCTCTAACCTAACGTGGTCAAGACAGAGCTCTTAGTTTTCTCAAAAAGAAAAAAAAAATCCACTCTCAGTACCTCCTTATATCAGTAAATGGTACTATCACCCATCCAGTGGTTGTTTAGGCCAAACACATGGAAATTATTGAATCCTTTCACTCACTGCCCGCATCGAATCTACCAGCAAGTCCAGTTACCCGTGTTTCCAAATACATCTCAAATCTGACCACATCTCATCATTTTCAGTGCTACAAAAGTAGACCAAATTGTCCCTGTGTTTTATTCTATGCACTTAAAAAGTTCTTGAAATTACAGTAATTACTTTTTCTGTGTTTACTTTCTGCTCCCCTGCATTAGAATGTAAACTCTTTGAGGGCAGGGATTTTATCCTGTTTGCTGTTGTGTCCCTAGCACCTGTACTTGGCACATAGTAAGGAAGCAGTAAGTAGTCCTCCTGACTGGTACTTCAGTCTATGGGATCTATCTACCAGAGTAATCACTGAGCTATATAGAATTCATTAAATGTTTATATTCCTGAAATTTCAACAAATTGTCAAGTCTCAGTGTCTCAAATTTTAAAAAGATAATCAATCATGCCAGTGCCTAGCTTGCAGCTATAAACTATTCATAGGACATGACTCTAAAGAGATCACTGAAAAGTATATACATTTCTGTGTGTGTGTGTGTATATATATATATATGTAACATATAGTGTATATGTACACAAAATATGTATACATCTATATGCATATATGTGTATATATATATACATATTATAGACAAGCTTACTATTTTACATAAAGTCATATTATAGATCAGTTTTTCCCTGTCTTATTTTTTATTTGCCTCTCCCTTCCCTACTTGTCCCTTACCCTCTACCATGTAGTTTTCCTAACCCTGAAATAACAATCTGCCGTGTTTTTTTCTGAATGAAAGCATGTAATGCATAAACGTACATGTATTCAGCAGTAGACTCATAGACACTGAGAAGAGACTGGTGGTTACCATGGGGGGAAGGATTGGTATGGGGGATAAAGGTGAACAAAAATTCTCAATCATAATGTAGGTTGGTCACAGAGATGGTAGCACAGCATGGAGAATTCAGCCAATGTTTCTGTAATGTCTTCTTATGCTGACAGGTAGTAGCTGTACTAGAGGCGGTGAGGAAGTATTAATATGGGTAACCGTTGAACCACTGTGTTATATACTGAAACTAAAGTAAGACTGTATATATATATATAAAGAGGTGGGTTCCTCTAAAAAGATGTTACATGCATTTAAATATATAGGGATAGAAGTATACTTTGTGATTGATTGTTTCACAAAAATGGGATCACATTATGTTTAGTATTGTGCATTTTACTATTTAAAAGGTTACTTTTAGCAATTTATTTTAAATGCTTCCTCTACAAATTTCAGGTTCCTGTTTTTGCTATAAAAAAACATAAGAATCCCTTAGAATACTCCTGTGACGCTTGTGCAGTATAAGTGAGAAAAGAGGACCAAAGAATTATGTTACACTTGAATAGCCCTTAATCAGCGGTCTAACTAAGAAGAACTCAAAGTTCAGTACTGCGGTCAGTATGGACTTTTGGAACAATTAGGGAAAGGTGTCTTGAGGAGACCTGCATGTATACAAGGGTAGGGCTCTGCAGTACGGTGGTAGTAAAAGCCTTAGCTTGGCAGTAAAATGGCCTAGATTTTAACTCATAATCTGCTGCTGATGCGGTAGTTAGCCTTCAGCGATTCATTTCATGTCCCTGGGCAGCCTAATTTCTGGATAGGAGGAGATTTGAGTTCAAGTTTATTACCAGGATTGTGATCCTAACCTATGAAGATCTTAAGTTCTCTAACCTATCAGCTAGAGATAATAATATTTGTCCTAACAACCCCATAGATTATTATTTTGAATCCTAGGAGATAAAATATGACAACATACCTTGGATTGCACTGTGATTTAGAAATGATAGTTGTCATTATTTATGTTTTCTCACACACTAATTGAAAGCTGTAAAAGACATTTGAGCAATAGTTCAGCTCTGCAGGATCCAGTTGTGGTAGTCACCAGTCACATGCGGCTATTAAGCACTTGAAATGTGGCTTGTCCAGATTGGTGTGGCCTATTAAGTGTAAATACACACAGGGTTTTAAAACGTAGTATGAAAAAAATGTTAACTATCTCACTAATATTTTAATATGGATTGTATGTTTAAATGATACTTTTTGGATGTATGAAGTTAAAAATATTATTAAAATTAAAATTAATGTCACCCGTTTGTTTTTCTTTTTCATTTAAACTTGTGTATGTGTCAGGAGCCACTCACTCAGCTGAAGGTCTGACCTTTGTGGGTATGTTTGTACCAGGTGACCTCTGTTTGCTTTCAGCTGATACATGCTGAGACTTGGAGATCCTGCAGAATCCTCATCCTCTCAGGGCTCCTGTAAGGTCATATCCAGCATAGGATCAACTTCCTATTTCAGGTAAATTACAGGAACATTTGGGATAATAAAGAGCCAGCAGCCTGAAAATGCTCTGCTGTTTTTCTTAATTAGTTTTGATGGATGAGATTCCCTAACACCTGGTTGTTTCTATCACAGATTTCAGGATGCCTCACACATTCCCTTTGGTTTTTCCTTTGATCATCCTGCTCAGGCTTCAGCTCTGATTCCGGTCCAACTTTACATTTCTGCTTTCATCTTTTTAATCTCTCTTGTAATAACCTCTTAAATCCTGCATTAACTATGTCCTCCAAGCCCACCTCCTTATTGACTGTGCAATGTCCCATGCCTGATGGCTGTAAGTTCAGAGCCAGTGGTCTGACTTCACCTCTTGAGCTGAATTCAAATGTGAACAGCCTTTGTTATCACTGAGGCTGGGCTCTAACAAGGACTTTGTCTTTCATTTATTCATTTGTTACTTACCTAGTATTAGACTTTTAAGTTAGTATATAGTTTTGAGTCTCTTAATAATGCCACACCGGTTGACAGGCATATCACTTAATGAGGCATATGTGTTAACTTGAGGAACTTTAAGGCAAACATTCAAAAGCACAAATCTTGTGTTAACTAACCTTATTGTAGTAATCATTTCACAATATATGTACATAAAATATATACATCAACTTACCATGTTGTATGCCTTCAACTTACACAGTTATATCAATTATAACATATCAATTATATCTCAATAAAGCTGGAAAAAAACACAGAAGCACAAATCTTTAGAGGCTATATAGGTATTCTAACTACATTGCCATTACTCAAAGCATTACTTTACAGTCACACTTTGTAAGGTTTTATTTTTATGACATCAGCATCTTGTTTCTGCTGTTCAAAGGAATGAAAACTTAGTGCATAAGTAAAATGTACCCTGTCAGAATATGCAAAGCATACCTTGTATGTTCCAACTCTTAAGGTGGAAAATATACAGATGGATGGCAGAACTTCATCCCAAAGAATGAGGGCAGGCTAGAATGATGGGCCAAGTCAAACAAAATTAAACTTAACTGGGTTAGTTTTAAGGTTGCAACCAGTGTCCAAAAGATTAGCTGAAATAAAAGGTGGGGAAAACATGGTACTGCAATATCATAAGAGAAAAAGTGTAAGAATGACAGGTCCTGAACTAAATTATTAATATGAGATTTCAATTCCAGGGGGATGTGACTTACTTTGCTGTCTCTGAGTATACATAACTTTATTTTTTATTTTTTAATTGAAGTATAGTTGATATACAATATTCTTTTAAATAAAAGTATTTTAATTTTATTTTTTCTTGTTTTTTAAAATTGAAGTATAGTTGACATACATTATATTGGTTTCAAGTATACAACATAGTAATTTGACAGTTATCTACATTATTAAATGTTCACCCCAACTAGTGTAGTTACTATCTGTTAACATAGAAAGGTCTTACAGAACTAATGACTATATTCTCTATGCTGTACTTTCATCCCTGTGACTAATTTATATTATGACTGAAATTTTGTGCCTCTTTATCCCTTCACCAATTTTACCTATTCACCCCAACCCCTCACCTATGGGAACCACCAGTCACTTCTCAGTGTCTGTGAGTCTACTGCTGTTCTGTTCATTTTGTTTTGTTTTTAGATTCCATGTACAAGTGCAGTCATATGTCTTTCTTCACCTGGCTTATTTCACTGAGCATAATGCCCACTAGGTCCATCCATGTTGTCACAAATGGCAGGATTTTTTTATGGCTGAATAATATTCCATTGTATATATTTGTACCACATCTTCTTTATCCATTCCTCTATTCATGTACACTTTGGCTGCCTCCATATCTTGGTCAGTGTAAACGATGTAGCAATAAACATGGGGGCCACGTATCTTTTTGAATCAGAGATTTTGTTTTCTTCAGATAGATTCCTAGAAATGAAATTACTGGGTTGTACAGTATATCTGTTAGTGTTTTGAGAAACCTCTGTACTACTTTCCACAGTGGCTGCACCAATTTACATTCCCACTAGCAGTGGAAGGATTTTCTCCACATCCTTGCCAACACTTTTATTTGTTGTCTCTGGATAGTGGCCATTCTAACTGGTATGAGGTGATATCTCATTGTGGTTTTGATTTTCATTTCCTTGATAATCAGTGATGTGGAGCATCTTTTATCGTGCCTATTGGTTATCTGTATGTCTTCTTTGGAAAAATGTCTATTCAAGTCCTCTGCCCATTTTTGAATTGGGTTATTTGTTTTCTTGGTGTTTCATATGAGTTCTTTATATATTTTTGAGGTTAATCCCTTATCAGATATATCCTTTACAAATATATTCTCCCATACTGCAGGTTGCCTTTTTGTTTTGTTGATGGTTTCCTTGCTGTACAGAAGCTTTTGAGTTTGATGTAGTCAAACTTGTTCATTTTTGCTTTTGCTTCTCTTGCCTGGGAGATGTGTTCAGAAAAAAATTACTCATGCTCATGTTCAAGAGATTTTTGCCTTTGTTTTCTTCTAAGAGTTTTATGGTTTAATGTCTTAAAATTTTAATCCATTTCAAGTTTACTTTTGTATGTGGAGTTAGACAGTAATCCAGTTTCATTGTCTTGCATGTAGCTGTCTAGTTTTTCCAAAAATATTTATTGAAGAGACTGTCTTTTCCCCAAATATATTCTTGCCTCCTTTGTCATATATTAATTGGCCATATATGCAGGCTTTATTTCTGGGCTCTCTATTCTGTTCCATTGATCTATGGGTCTTTTCTTGTGTCAGTACCATGCTGTTTTGATTATTGTAGCTTTGTAATATAGCTTGAAGTCAGAGAGCATAATCCCCCCAGGTTTAGTCCTCTTTCTCAAGATTGGTTTGGCTATTCAGGGTCTTCTGTGGTTCCATATAAATTTTAGGATTATTTGCTGTAGCTCATTGAAAAATGCCATTGGTATTTTGAGAGGGATAAATTGCTTTGAGTAGGATGACCACTTTGAAAATATTAATTCTTCCTATCCATGAGCATGGGAGAGATTTCCATTTATTTCTGTCTCTTTAATTTCTTTCATCAGTGTCTTATAGCTTTCAGAGTACAGGTCTTTCACCTCCTCAGTTGGGTTTATTCCTAGGTATTTTATTCTGTTTAATTCAATTGTAAATGAAATTGTTTTCTTGATTTCTCATTCTCCTGGTTCATTGTTAATATATAGGAATGCAGCATATTTTTGTGTATTAATTTTGTATCCTGCAGCCTTGCTGAATCCAGCTGTTAGTTATAATAGTTGTTTTGGTGGAGTGTTTAGAATTTTCTGTATATAGTATCAGGTTGTCTGCAAATAGTGACAGTTTTACTTCTTCCTTACCAATCTGGATGCCTTTTTTTCTCTTTCTCTTATCTTATTGCCATGGCTAGGACCTCCAGTACTGTGTTGAATGAAAGTGGTAAGAGTGTACATCCTTGTCTTGTTCCTGATCTTACTCCACCATCTTTTCACTGACCCTCTGAACATACATAATTTTAACCACATTGTTATTGTAGTTGTTCTTGTCTTAGTGGTTTTGGAGTAGGAGTCAGAAAGACGGAAAGCCAGATGTGTTTTACTTTATGTATGTTTGTTAATAAAGTGAAAATTTTCTTGTAACATTTGCAGTGTAGGGAAAGACTAAAAACAAATAAATAATAAGATAATTGACTAATTCACAGATTCCTCATCTATTTGGTAGTTCATGACTTTATCTAAAGTTATATTTCAGAGTTCTTATGGTGACTACACTCAGCTTGACCTGTGCCCATGCACTTAGGCTAACAGGTGGTGTCAGACAATGTAGGTGGCAGGAGTACAGCCCTTGGGTCACTCCAGTGACAATGGTGGTGTTTCACTATGAGGTGGAGACCGACAGCTCAGAGACATATTTATGCCCCTGCCCATGTGGGCATGACTTCTTCATCACCAAGGAATTTTGAGGAATGGGGAAGAAGTGGCAGTGTCGTATATCCTCTCTCATTATAAAAGAAATTTATGACGAAGATCAGTTTATGTATGGAGAAAAAATCCAGCCCATCCCACCAACAAAGAATTAGTTAAGTCGTAAGAAGATTGTAGGAGTCCAAATCCTGAAGAGTGGGAAATGGGCCAAGGTGAAAAAGTAGATGCAAAGATACTGGCTTCTGCACTGGGACAGCCATTTTGTGGTTTGCTGCTCTGGTTCAGTGTGAATCCTTTCCACGGACTGCTGAGTTCCTCTGCAGTCAGAGAAGTGAATCCATGGCAGGATGGATGAACCTGGATTAGAACTTCTGTATTTAGGACTTTGAATTGTAAATGTCTTTAATTTTCCATCTAGATTGAAAGGGAGATAATTTCAAATTACTAATTAGTTCATTATCTGATAAGGGAATAATCTATCTCAAAGCCATTGAGGATTCCTTAATAAAGAGGGATTTTACTTTTTTAAAAGCAATTTTTATTAAGGTATTTTTGATATACACTATTATGAATGTTTCACATGAAAAAACAATGTGGTGACTACTTTTACCCTTATTATCAAGTACACACCCATACCCCAATGCAGTCACTGTCCATCAGTGTAGTAAGGTACCACAGATTCACTGTTTGCCTTCTCTGTGCTACACTGTTTTTCCCCATGATCCCCCACACCATGTGTACTAAATATAATACCCTTCAATCCCCTTCTCCCTCCCTCCCCACCTGCCTTCCCACACCCCTCCCCTTTGGTAACCACTAGCCCCTTCTTGGTTTCTGTGAGTCCGCTGCTGTTTTGTTCCTTCAGTTTTTTCTTTGTTCTTATACTCCACAGATGAGTGAAATCATTTGGTACTTATCTTTCTCCACCTGGCTTATTTCACTTAGCATTAATACCCTCTAGCTCCATCCATGTTGTTGCAAATGGTAGGATTTGTTTTCTTCTTATGACTGAATAGTACTCCATTGTGTATATGTACCACCTCTTCATCCATTCATCTACTGATGGACACTTAGGTTGCTTCCATATCTTGGCTATTTTAAATAGTGCTGCAATAAACATAGGGGTGCATATGTGTTTTTGAATCTCAGAAGTTGTATTCTTTGGGTAAATTCCAAGGAGTGGGATTCCTGGATCAAATAGTATTTTTGTTTTTAGTTTTTTTGAGGAACCTCCACCTTGTTTTCCACAACAGTTGAACTAGCTTACATTCCCATCAGCAGTGTAGGAGGGTTTCCTTTTCTCCACATCCTTGCCAGCATTTGTTGTTCTTAGTCTTTTGGATGGTGTTTTACTGTTTTTTTTTAAACTACTGAAAATGCAGGTACTGTGTGTGACCAGAAATAGACTTAAAAGACTTTGCATTTATATAATTATGAATTTATGGGCAATTTATTTTTATTTTTTATTTAAGTATAGTTGATATGCAATACTATATTGGTTTCAGGTATACAACAGTGATTCAACAATTATATTCACTATGAAATGCTCACTGTGATAAATGTAGTTACTGTCATTGTACAAAGATATTCCAGTATTATTGACTACATCCTCTATGCTGTACCTTTTATTATATGGGCAATTTATGATTAGTTTCTTTCCTGCTTGGTGCTTCAGGGAAACCAAAATGATCATGCTATTATTGCATGCATTTACATTTTGAGATTGTTTCTGATGCTTCTTCCCTAACAAAGAAAGAAAGAAAGAAGCTCAGCTTTAGAGTGGGCCTCCCCCATCCCCTCTTGTGATGAACTTCTTATGTGGTTTTACACTGAACCTTCTGGAAATTCTGAGATTTGACAGCATCCTTTCCAACCCACCAATTTTTGTATTTGTGTTTTTGAAGATGGCATAATATTTCAAGCCCACAGCTCAGTGAAAGTGTTCTGTATTGAAGAAAAGTGAGTGATGAAGACATGTTCTACTGCTTGCACATAGAGCAAGACAAACGTTGGTTTGCTTTCTTTGTTTTATCTAAAAACTTGCCTTTGACAACCCTTCCATCTTTCATATTCCTCCTTGGAGGCCAAGTACACAGCTGTGCCCCTGTCCTGTGCACTGGCCCTTTAACTTGCACCATGCTAGTCTTTCAGTTCAGCAGAACAGATGGCTTTTGTATCAGAGAAGATTTCTTATCCGGGGCCAGGAAGGAATATAGGGCCTTAAAAAAAAAAACAAAAGTTTTCTTCATCTATAGTTGGAGACATTTACCTCCATAAAAATAATAATACTCTTAGGTTTTAATTTTGCAGTGTTTGGATACCTCTATTGGGAGATTTTGAAGGCACAAATCTTAATTAGTCGGCTTGTTTAAAAGTTATTGTGGAAGAAGAAGAAAAGAGAATCAGCTAACAAATAAGTGACTCCTCAGGGCTTCTAAGTTACCTGGTTAGGGAAACTGCATTCAAAGAATGTCACAAGGTGTGCTAGGGAGCCTTTTGATTGTAGGCAATCTCTTCACCTAAGTTTCTTCAAGAACTGTTGATAAGTGTTGACTTATTGGAAGGCATATAGCTCATTTAAACTGAAACTATACTTTAAGCCAATTTCTCAATATATATATATACACACATACACAAAACACAGGTTTCATTTTTGACTGAGAAATATATTTGCAATAGATATAGCTTTGAAAATAATTTATCATATTTAATTATTATTAAAAAATAACTCAAGGGCACTTTTTCCTTTGTTTGTTTATGTCATCACAGTTTTCTTACTACACAGATTCAGAATGTCATCACTCTCAGGGTCCCTAGACTTCATCTGGCTGAAGATGAGGCATAAGGGCTGGGTATCCAAGTTTGAGAAGGGAGGAGAAGATGATGCATTGAGTAATCGTGGCATGGCCTCCAGGTGTTCTGTTTGTTGCCTTCTGTCCAACTTTACCTGCCATCACCCACCTTAGAGTGATTGAGAGATTGTATCTTAACATGCAATTTGGCATCTTCTCTATCTGTATTGGTATAATTTTTTTCAAGTGCCTTTCCAGTTGGTTGGTCCTTTTCTCAGGCTGACCCTCATTACCTGGCCAGCCAGACCCTATACTGAATCACTGATTCTGGTAACCTCTTCTTTAACTCTCCTATCTGACCTCTGAAATGGTTAAAGGAGCTCATCACTCTTGCTGCAGTGATTGCTGGACTTGATTTCACTAATCCCAGCCATGTTATTCCTTGATGACTAATAATAACTTTTTATGACTAAGTAGAATAAGCTTCAAGAAACACCTAGATCTCTTGGCCAGTCATTCTCTAGGGAACAACTTAACAGCAATTACCAAAAAAAAAAAAAATTCCAGTAGTGTATGTCCTTTCTTACATTTAAAATATGATCCCGACCCAGGATTATTTAATAAGGAGTCTGCTCTAATTGGCAATCCACCCAGAAGAAAAGTTAGATCCCTTCCTCATATCATACACTAATGGATCAAATTTAAAAAAAGAAAACAGTAAAGAAAATAGGAACATGGCAAAAAAACAACACAAACTTAGGGGCATTAAGGAAAAAGCTGATATAATTCATCATATAAATATAACAAATTAATAGGTCAAAAGACACTATAAGTGAAATCAAAACCCAAATGATAGAAAGAGCAATAATAGAAATCCTAAATCAAATGCTATATCCTAATATCAAAAGATTCTTTTAAATTGTTGTATGTGCAAGCGCTCTCCTGCAACAGTACAGTTAACATGTGCAGGCACTTGGGAAGTTTTCAAGTCCTTGTTAAACTAGCTCAACTGTACAAGCAGAGCCTCCTCTCTAGGCAAAATACCACTCAGGCTGGTTCGTTTTTCACAACAAAATGAATAGTTTACCTCCTTAAATCTGATATTTAAAGCATATGTTTTGGGACTCAGCTAGCACCACAGCCTACGTAAAATACAAATGAAGTAGGAGAAAATTTCTGCTCCCTACAAAGCTGCCTTGCATAAAGTTCCCTTAAGATACCTGATTTTTGAGAATAAGTTCTTTCCATTCTTTGGTGAAGTCATCAGAAACAGCATTTCCAGGCCATGGGATCTCCTCCTAGTATTCTTTTATGTTTGGCTCTGTCCTTATTTAAAGGGTTTATAATTGAAGCCTGCATTTCAGTGATATTTCCATGCCCTTTATAAAACCGTAATTGATTAAATGACAATATTTTACAATGTTAGCCAGATTCTCTACTATAGTCAGGAGATGAATTAATTACTATTTAAATTTATTTCCAGGAATAAGGTTGCTTTTGCAGATGAATTATTCTTCATTTAAAATAATTATTCTCCCTGGGAAACTTAAGTACAATGTCCCAATCTAGCAATTAGTTTCTTTCAGAAATCTTGAAGAGCTAAACGCATTTTTTTTAGATGGTCACCCTCTGCTTTAATGATTTTAAAACTAGGATTCTCAAGTTTTATAATGTTTTTAGTTTATAAGTCATACAAGTCTTTTTGGAGGCAGAAAGTAAAAATCCCTCATCTTATATGTAGTGAAACTGAGGCCCAGAAATACTAATCGGCTGGTCTAGTCTCATGTTAATTTACAGCTGAATCAGGTGTAGAGACCAATCCATTGACTGTCAGTATAGAACTCATCCCACATTACTTTCTAAATTTCTAGACAAGTTTTTATGAAATATTATTCTTCCAGAATTAGGCAAATTGTAGTTTCTAAAGTTTGATAGCAAATCTCAATTTCCAGGTGGGTCTTTGGAATTAATTGACTTTTAAGGCAGTCTCTTACAGTGGTTTAATGCCTTTTGAATGGTGTATATTAAGAGCAAGCAGAAATATATTTAGATTTCTAATTATATTCTTACTATTTAGTGATGGTCTGGCCCTCTATCTGTATGGCTTTGACTTTGAAGAACCTAAACATAAATATAGGTTATAAATTATAATATATAGAATGTCACACAGTATTTCTCCCAAAATAACTCATTAACCTTATTTTGTAAATGTTCCTATCCCCCCAAAACACCACTTCATATATAACCTGAGGAATAAACTTCAACTTTTTTCCTTGTGACTTCATTTCCTGTTTGGTAGCCTAAGATTTCTTGAGTCTGGCAGATGTTCTCCAGATTTTCATAATACTTGATTCATAACAGCCAGTTTCCTATGATTTCCTTTTTAATGGTATAACATACCATATTATCTATTGCCTGATATCTGGGATACTCATCTCCCAAAGCCTCTTTGCAGCTATATAGAGCATTCAAGTATTTGCCAAAGAAAAAATGTGTTTTCATCCTGCGGGCTGCACAAAAAGAAGCCCTGCCTTATCCAAAGCTGCCCAACCAGCTGAGCGTTTCTTCACTATACCCTCTGTTGCGGATGAAGAATGGGAACAGGTGCACTGGTGGTTTCCCTAAAGAAAACAAGCCTTTCCAACTACAGCACATTACTAGTCATGCAAAAAAGAAACATTCTTGGAAGACAGAGGCTGAGTTATTGGGGTATCTTTTTCTTCATATTGATTCCTTTGAAAGTCACTAGAAACTGTGCAGAAGAATGGGCGGGGGTGAGCGGGGATACAACAATCATCCTAATCACCACCACCAAGTGCTTCCTAGAGCTTCCCCTAAGCCTGGACCAGCACCCTGGTGGTCGCTATGGACTTACAGTGTTGAGTTTCAGCCTGTTGTGCAGGCTCATGGATGACAGCAGGTCGCGGGTTTGTGGCAGCGGGAGCGGCTGCCTCTGTAGTCCTGGCCCCAGCACAGGTGCAGCAGCTTTTCAGCTGTGAGACAAGTAAGAAAGGCAGTCGTTAAAGTCTTTCCTTTTTATTTCTTCATTGTTCTAAAATGTAGAAGTTGTATGTGCTTCTCCTTGATATTTTAAAATTTAGGTTAATTAGTAGATCTAAGAAAAGTTGACCACAACAAATCATGAGAGATATTCACAGGCAAGATTGCAGAATTTGGCAAATAGCAGTAATAAGAAAAAAAAAATGTAAGCAATCCTGACTCTAGGTAAGCAGGTTCCATCTGGAGGTCTCAGAGGTGAACAATATTTAGGCAGGTTAAGAAGGTCAAGGCAACGGCCGTCAGACATGGTGGCACTATGTATTTCTAATTGGATCATACCAGAAGGCTCATGATGTCTGTTTATCTCTTTTTGTGATAAGTAATCAGTGGGTTCAGATGTTGCCAGTTGATCCATTCATTATAACTTCCCCAACAGACCTTCATCTAATGGTTTTAACAAACACTGATGATTAATGCCTAAATTGATTATTCCATTAGGGTTTCAAAAATGTTGTACTCTAATTCTGATGTTGTGGTTCTTGTTCGTGGAGTGGAAGAATGAACTTTGCAAACATTCAAGGTAGGAGAGCAAGACAGAGGCTTTTATTTAGAGAAAAAGCGAGAGGACAGAGCTCCTGGCTCAGGCCAAGAGGGGGCAGTGTGTTGTCTAGGGGTTTTATAGGCAGTTGAGAGACCAAGGGCTAGGGATGTACACCTGCTAGGTGGTCCCAAAATATTTATCTTTGAAGAGACATTAAGTTTCTTATTAGTCTTTCTGGTTATTTACAAGAATTTTACTGCTCTGATTTCCTCCCAGGATAGCAGCAGCTTTCTGGTCTGGGAGCATATCATTTAAGACTGCCTGCTTTGCTCCCAAGGTGGGCTGAATTATTGTCTGTTTGTTGAAGAGTATTTAAGAAACTTACTTTTTAACTAATGTGGTTTTAAAATGCAATCTTATTTTCAAGATGGAATCCTTCCTGTTTTTACTACGTTGTTTTGGGCTTGCTTGCGACATTGTCCAGGTTGCACATCATTTGTTTAGGGCTGGAGGAAGAAAAGCAGCACCTGTGTAAAGTCAGAAAAGTAAGCTGGGCCCCCCAGCAGGTCAAAGCAAATCCCACAATGGATTATCTTGCTTTGTTTTTTCCAGAGGCCCTTACCCTACTCTGTCTAAACCCATGGTCCCTGTCTCAATTCTATTATTCCATCTGTATTCATTAGCTGAAATTTATCCACAAAAGAATAACATTCTTTTGTGCATAAATTTGAGAATCTGGAAAATGGTTTGTAAAGTAAAGGTAAGGCAACTATTTGCTTTTTTCTTTCTTTTTTCATTTTATTGATTCATTATCATTTTGAGGCAATTATTAGTCATTCATTCTGACTATACATCATAAGAAGGTACACACAAACCACAGAAGTGACATAATGCAATGGGAAAATTGGAGATCTAGACACAAAACTAAGGGGCTTCATCTTGCCATTATATGGTGTGTACATTTGGTTTCTATGTGTGACATTGATGATACAAGCAACTCCTCTAGGCTAAAGAAATGTCTTTAATTATAAAGTTAAAATTCTACAAAGAAATTTAATTTTCTTATTCCCATAATTTCTGGGATCATCAGGAACTTTGCTGCCATTATTCATACTTACATTCTTAGTTCTGATAAATATATTTGTAATCCCACTTGCTGCTCATTCTGAATCCTGTCAGTTCTGTTGTTCATCATGGAAGAATTTACTGAGTATCTGGTTCCATTTTATGTAAATAAATTTCCTGTTTTTTTTTGTCTTTTATCTTGCCCTCCAACTTAACCAACCAGTGAAACTGTCTTCATTCAGTTTCCAAGCTTAGTCCTGGCAGAATAAATTATGTATTTATTAAGTTTTTCACTTTGATTCTGCTTCCTATTAATTATGAGAACTTGGGCAACTCATCTTATTCCACTAGCCTCAGTTCCCTCATTAGTAAAATTGACATCAATAAATCCAACCCCTGGGGTGTTCTATAGATTAACAAGGGTAACTTATGTGAAAGTATCACTCATAGACCCATTCTTACATTCATTTGTCCTCCTGAGTACTTACTTAGCTCTTGTGGTATTTTCTGTGCTAAGTTCTAAGGATATGCCACCTAAAACAGAAATGGGTTTTGCTCTCAGAGTTTCATCTAATGGTGAATACCAGCATTAAAAATATAATAGCATTTAGTCCATGGATGTTCTGCAAATGATTGCTAAGTTTGACTGTTTTGTTCAACTGTCGATTTATTTCTTATTTCCTCCAATTTATTAGAAACTTTTTAGTTTTGGCTTACTGCTGTTTTCATGGGACCTGTGTTATCTTGGTTTTCTTTACTGGGTTCCAAAAGATAGTGTAATACTGACTCTTACTATAGACATTTCTAAGTATTAAATATGTAAATGAACCACTGTGGGAAGCATAGAATTTTCATTTCATTCATTTACTCACCCATTTATCAAACATTCAGTGAACTAAAATAAATAAGATAATTTCAGAAAATACAGAGATGCTCAGACCAATAGTTTTTTAAGGCAACAGAGATGAGTTAATCAGATTTAGACAATGTCTTGTCAGTGTTTGGCCATTATTCACTGCAAATTGGATCAAATATTTGGGATGAAAGATTTGGGTCAATATGCCTGACTCAACATACAAATAAGACAATAATAATTTGAGACAGATTGATCATACTTTTAAAAAGTAATTTGCTTCCAAAAATAGGCATGAGATAAGGAAATGAATAGGGAATGTCACCTGCCAGAACTGAATCAAGACTTCCTGGTCTATGACTTGATGAGCAAAGTTGTGTAGTTTTATTCTTTATCATTGTCCCAACCCTCACTGTTCCATTTCTTTCTTTTTTCACTTCTATTAATTGGCAAGCATATCTTGGCTTTGTTGTTTTGTGCACTCAGTGATATATTCTCTGTGTTGACCTGAGTTATTCTGTAACCTATAGTTTAAAATACCTATGTGTGCATGTGTCTAAGATACCCATTGAGATGATTCAGAAATCTAACTTCTGTTCAAGTATGCAAGTTCGATTTAGGTCATATCTTTTAATTAGATTCTTAGTTTTATTACTTTTTTTGTGGTGATCAAAGAAAGTGTATTATCTCATTGATATTTTGGTTCTTATTCTCTTTTCACAACTTGGTAACAATTTATTTTAACTTTGTCATAACTTTCTCTTAACACTTAACTTTCAGTTTTCAAGAGTGGGGGTGTGGTGATGTGGTGAAACATGTTTTTTTCTCAGTTATTTTTTCCCCTTTCTGTTTGAGGGTTATACTTCTTGACCTCATTGATACCATATTTGGGCAATTTACTTGCTGAGCCATTGGACTGTGAGTGGAAGTAATAGTTGAGTCATCATGTAGTTCTATGATTATTCTTTTTCGTCTGCTATGAGAACGAAGTAAGAGCTGCCTCTTCAGCCTGGGTACAGGATGAAGGTACTCAGTGGTGACTGAGGCTAATGCAGACAAAAATGACATCATTATTGTAAAAAAGCTCAGGTTTGCTACTGTAGCATGTAACTAAGCTAATACACAGGAACATAGGAATTTCATTAGTGTTAAGAGGTATGGGGATGGACTGTTAGTGTGACATGGAAAAAAGGGTATAAGTTTTGGAATTAGATATGTTTGACCCAGGTTTGAGCTTTATTAGTTTTGAGTACTTGGACTAGTTATTTAAGTATCTGAACCTCAATTCTTTTATCTATAAAATGGGAATAAATCTGCTTAAATTTACTAACTTTGCTGTGAAGATTAAATAACTATGTTTTTTAACTAAATGTTTCATTGAATGCCTAACTGAATAAATATGCCTCTCTTGATTTTATAAAATATTATGACTGAGCAAGTGTTGTACCCTTTTGTAAGGCATATGGTAAAATATGAGGAAGATTAAATAAGTACATTAATGTAATGCTTACTGCTGTAACCAATAATCGGAAACTGCATGAGGACTCAAAATTTATAGAGCTTATTTCTCACATAAACTGCAAAATGTATGATCCTGATTGTCAGATGTTCTTTCTCCAAGCGATGGTACAGGGATGTAGTCTCCTTACTTCCATTTTGTGGCTCTGATATCTGCGATACATGGTGTCCAAGGCTGGCTAGGAACCATATCTATTCCAGTTATCAGAAGGGTAGAGGAACACGGAGGAATCTCATGGGCTAGGCAGGGAAGTGGCATATACTGCCTCTGCTCACATTCCAATGGTTAGAGTCCAGTTGCATGCTCACACCCAAGTACATTGTAGGGTGGAAATGTGGTCCACTCTGCTTAAGAAGAAAAGGAAATAGGTTTGAAGAACAGTTAGCAATTGGAGACTCAGTGACATACACGAGGGGCATAGACTACTAAGGAGAACCTGACAGATGCTTAATCAAATTCCTTCCTGTTTGCTTCTCTCGGTCCCTTTACGCCTTACACAAATATCAAAAGGAGTTTTTTCCTACTGGGGATCAGGTATATGACCTTTAAAATGGAATATATAATCTTGCTACCACAAAAAACTTCTTAGTTCAGGGGTCTTTCTTGCCTGATAATCTTGATATTCACACAGCAACTTGCTTTGCACAAAGATCCTGTTTATTGGCTTTCAGAACTAAACATAGTGTTAGAGACATTGACTAAATCTTTCATTGAATGCCTAACTGAATATGCCTCTCTTGACTTTATAAAATATCATGACTGAGCAAGTGTGCCCTTTTGTAAAGCATATGGTAAAATATGAGGAATGAAATTACCTTCTAGACATTATTGCTTTGCCATGCAAGAACTGGTATTTCACTTTTATTTATTATGGAAAATGTTTGTTTTTCTACCAAGAGCTTAAAAGAATTCACACAGATTTTCAATTTTATTTTAATTGTTATTGAATAATTCCTATGGATTTTCACTTTCATGAGGCTGGACACATGTAAAAGCTACTGATAATTTCTGCTGTTTGAATCAGGATTTTAAGAGTTTTGGCAAACATATTAAGATGGACTTGAATCTCTTTTGTTTACCTCTTCTGAGGTGGCTGACCTTGTCCAACTTACATTACATATATATGCCTCAATTATTTGATCCATACACAGGATGAGGGTAAACCTAGGTTATATATTTGTAGTGAGTCTTAAATGAGGTCCAATATGTAAAACAATGAATACATTTTCTGTTATATAGTAAATGCTCAGTAAATGGCAACTTTTCTATTCATATTAATAATGATGAAGATACTAGTAATAACAGGAATAATAATAATAATTTTAGTAGAATAAACTATTACCATGGGAGGGTATACTTTTCTCAGAGGTACACCATAGCTCTGTGAGATAGGAATGATCTTTAAACACTTTTTCCCTTTAAAAGTCATCACCCTTAGAGAAAATGTAGAATGAGTTTGCAATACATTTCCTGTAATGCCCAGAGCAGGCTTTTGTTCTCACCTGAGTTTCTGACATTGCGTAATTGCATAGTAAACAAATTATGTCACATGCTTGGCTTGTACTTCTTAATAATTTTGAAAAACCACTAGAGGGTGCTACTTTGTTAGGAAAATAAAAGCACCTCCCGACAGTAGCATTCAGTCGACAGCGGCGACGTCTGATGTTAGGGGCCAGAACTGAGCTCTCTGCTGTGAGTATCGGGATACAATTTATTCATTTGTTGTTTATGTGGGAAGTAAATAGCAATAGTTTAGGTAAGCCACAAAAGTTGACTCAAATAAAATCCTAGTCTTCTCTTTAAGCAAAGGTTTATACCAGTTTTGTTATGGAAAAGCTGTATTTCTTACCAAACAAAATTGTAAGGCTATTTGACTTTCTTAGGAGAGATAAGCTGGCTTTAATATGTGTGTTGTGTTTCAACCAGATATCTGTTGCTTTAAGTTTGGTGTAGTGATTTTCTGTATTTGGTAATTTTACTATAAAGATTGGAGGAAATGAAGCTCTTCTTGTATTATTTTTGCCCTCTGAAAAATAGCGTTTCAGTGATCCAAAGGTCATAAATACATTCAGGTGGGTGAGGTGCAGATAAACTAAGTATGCAACCTTCATTTATGTTACTCTAGCTTTAAAGTTAATGTTATGTTGGTGAGAGGTTGTATGAAGTGTCAACCTCAATTATGAATAGCAGCCTTTAGCCTGTAGTTCATATTCAGTGGCAATTTTTGCATCTTTGTGGAGCCAATCATCTAAGGACGAAACACAGCATGAGGTTTGTCAAAAGATTTGTATAGATAACTATTGTCTTTTCAGCCGACCATGGGGCAATGATAGGGATAGAAGAAGACTGTCAGTAAATGGATGAAAGGAAGAAATAAGTGGGGAGATCCAAAAGAATCCTTATTCTCCAGTAGACACAAACTATACAAAAATTAGGGGTTCTTAGTATATTTTTGATTCCTGATAGAGGGATTAGCTTCCTGAGGGAGTTTTTCCTACTATGTATTACTTCTGAAATATGAGTGGGGGAGAGGGTTTTTTATTTGACTTGTGTAAGTGAAAGGGACAACTGAAAAGTTTCCGACAAAATTATCCAGACAAGTCTAGTTCCTTGAGTCTTCTGAGACTCCCATAGCCAATGTAACTAATCAATAGCCCAGGTTGGATTTGATGATTAAATATAATGACTGGCTCTGGCTGATGGTGTGTGTGTGTGTGTGTGTGTGTGTGTGTGTGTGTGTGTGAGTATTCACACACTCACATAATCTTGATTACAACCTTAAGAAGTCTTGTCAGTCAAGAGCCTAGTCTTACCATCTTTGAATTTTTAGTGTTAATTCATTAATTCAGCTTTTTTAGCTTGCTTAGCTTTTGGATCAGTTTTCAGGAGTTAGGCAGTTATTGGTGGTAGGATGGGGAGAGGAGTTAGGGGCTCTGACTATTATCCACTGTTGAGATGTTTTCAATTCCATACTTCAGATCATGCACTGGCAGCAATTGGTGGCACTAAAATATGAAAAAAAAAATTTCTATCTCTTTTTAATTGTAGATCATGTCTTTCTTTTTACTTAAGTTCATTTGAAGATAAGAATAAAATGGTATGGTGTTATCTCACTATCTATGTTAGGGGAATAAAGAAACTCGAATTTACCTTCTCTGGATGATCAGAAAGAGAATTCTCAAGTCTGAGTTTTTACTGAGAAAAACACCTCAATTTTAATTTGCCAGTTGCAGGAATGCATGGATTATAGAAAATAGTAATGAATTAGAAGGAAGGTGGGAGGGGTTTAAACCCTCTGGTTCTGATGAGGGAGGTAGAAGAAGGTAGTTTATCTTCTCATGTAATATACAGTGTCACTGCCAACACCCTACAGCTGTGCTTTTGTTCTTGTTTTCTTTGTAACTTTTGTATGACCCAACTCCTGCTTTAAGGCATTGTGTTCTCATCCTCTTACACTTAGATGTTCACACAGTTCCATGAGATGCCCTTCATAGACTCAAAACCTGTGTGGATGTGAAATTGGAAATACTGCACTTGACAGACTTATTTTTTGCTCAGATTTTCTCATTTGGGAATTTGAGGGGAGCAAGGTTTCCAGTTGCTTCCTTTTGTTGCAGCTCCCGTGGCTTTCAAACCCTGGATGTAGGCTTCCCTTTATTACCTCACTGGACTGAATGTTGTTAAGGAGTTCTCTTATTTTGCCTTGCACATCCTTAAACAAACCCAATAAGTGACAGCCGTGGTTTCCCCGCCTTAGTTAATAACATACATATATATATATATTTGTATACTTCAGTCTGACCCATATATATGGGGTAAGATAGATGGAGACCAAGGAGATAAAAATATCACTTTTATCCTTTCTAACAGGTAAAATTAATACTAGAGAATGTAACTTGGAGAAGTAGAAACAATAGGATCTTATCACCAAACTTCAGACTCAGCCAGAGTCAGGCAGCTTGGAACACTCTGGGTGGAAGCCTGCCCCTGTCCCAGCTAAAGGCAGAGTGGGGAGTGTGTACTCTCTCAGAGCGACTGGCTCTGTTGGGGGTGCCAGGAAAAGGGCTGAAGCTATGCCTAGCTTGTACCTCTCCCAAACTCATTGATCAGCCAAATAACTCTAACTTTTTGGGCTAAGAAACCTTGGAAAAACCTCATTACAGAAGCATGAGGGGAGGAAAGAATGTCCCCACCCTTCACACCTCAAAATTCTTCAGGGTCTTGTTTTCTTACTTTTTGGAGCAAAGGATTACTGCTGTTGTCTTGGAGGAGAAAATCTGCAGTCTATCAAGACAGCCTGCTCCCATGATCATGAGAGCTTTGTTCCACCATAGAATCTCTGACATTTTGTGAATCTGCCCAAGACAACTGGTGACAGGGACATCTTATTCCTCTAGAAGGATCCAAAAGGGTCAGTCTATATTAAAGCTGAACATTCTCTCCTCTTCTATTCCCAACCCAAATTATTACCTAGCTACATTGTCCAAGCTTATTAAAGGTTTTGCAATGATATCAAATGGCCACATGGAGTTATTCCAATAATAACATGTCAAAAAACTAGATATCCTAAATTTAAGTGTCTCTGCCCATTATTAAATTCAACAAAAATTAAAGTACAAATTTAAGATCCCTTGAATGTTACAGTTCAAATGAATTAAAACTCAGAATCAAATTATTTTACCTTTGTGATTTCAAAGAAATTAGTGGAAGAAATCATCCTTGCCAATTTCTTACTGATTAGCCTTAACAGAGGATTCCTGATGGCTGGAGAGGCTGTTTCCTTCAACAGCTGCAGTATGGATTCCTTCTCGTGGAATGCATGCAGTTCTTCACAACTTCAGAAGTTGCATTAATTCATTGCCTATTTTCTGGTGTACCTAATTTTTAAAAAATGGTTTCATAAGATTATTACAGCATCAGCCCCATACTCACCAGATTTAGAAAAATAATTAATTCCCAGCCCCTAGAGCAGTTTTTCCAGGAACAACTGAATTCCCCAAGCTCAGTATTTAGTGATGTTAAGGATTCTAGAAGATACTCGGTGGGGTCTGAGAACAAGACAGACAGTCTTGATTTTCATCTAATCAAGATGCCACTTCATCTATACCAGTTTTTCAGAATCTGTAAGTTGGGAATTTGAATTCAGTTGGGAGAAATCACCTATAAATATATACTACTTTTGGCCACAGGGAATTACCAGATCTTGAGAGAAAATCCATCTCTGAACTGGTTTTTCTCTTAGAAAGGGATATTTGAGACATGCTGGCCAAGCTGAGAAATTTTCAGGTTTCTACCTTCTAATTTGGCATGTCTTTTGTTTGGGGCATCCTGATGGTGGGTAATTTAGTGTGGATTCTGTCTAGTGACAAGTCCCCAACTCTCTCCTGGGCCATGATGGGTGATTCCACTGCTCTGCTATGAAATAACGTAGCCCTGAGAACTCTTTCAAGAGAGAGGTTTTTCTCCTCTTCCTCCTTATTCCAGCTGGAGAAACATCTTGGGCAGATGTCTGAGCTCACACTGTCACTGATGTTTCTTGAAGCTTGTAGCCTTAGGAGGGTTTAGTGAGAACCGGTATCTCCCTGTATTCTTTAAGAAAATGTTTTCTGGCACAAAAAATTTCAAGCAAGGACCTCACGCATGTGTGCTACAAAGGCACTTAAAGAACTTAGACGTTTGCGCACTTAAAGATAATGCCTACGAGCATGGTTTGGAGACACAGTAAAATCAACAAAAATTGTTTCACCTGTTGTCCACACACAATAGGTAGTTCAAGGTCACGCTGTAGCAGCCAGCTTCTGAAGGTCTCTGTGGCCCATGCGACTTTATTCAAGGCGTGGGAAGCCCTGCCTCTAACAGCCTCTTACTGTATAAAAACAGCCATACACTGTGGACAAGCCATCATGAGCGGCAATTCCATACCAAATGTGAAGTCCTATAGTAACGTATCCTTTTAAAGTCTAAGATTTAAAGCTCCTTAGGCTGTGAAAACCAGTTGCAGGTGCAGTATAAGCCCCTGCAAACTACCAGGCTCAACAACTGATACAGCCTGACTGCATCCAGCACCTTGAGATTCAGTGTTATTTTTGCCCCGATTACACTCCATGTCTATTACTCAGTATTCCTGGCTCAAGACACCATATTCTAACACTCCCTTGAATTGAACTTCCAAATGGAGGGCATAAGCAGTTTGCTCTCTAAAGCACAGGATTTGGAATAAAGTGAATGCTTCTATGCTCTATACTTAGCTGGAGCGATGGGCAGAAGGAACTGGGCTCCTCACGTCCAGTTCTTTTCTGAAACTCACCATTCAGGTAGCTCACTCTGTATACAAGAAGCTAGAAGTATTTAGGACAAATCTCTCCTCAAGGAAAGCTGAGGAGTGGAGAAGTTCTATTACCCCTTAATAGAACTTGATTGGATTTTCCCTCTGTGACCTCCTTTGATAGCCTGTTCTTGAAACCATTTCCACTCAAACCAAACCAAACAAGTAAACACAAGATTTATGTGTTCCAAGTAACTGAGAAACTCAACAGTGGAATGACTCAGTGGATGCATCATCAATTTCAATTCTGCTGCAGAAGGTTTCCCCAGGTGTTTTACATATGTTAGCTGTAACTGATCTCTTCAACACTCAATGTAACACATTTTTGGAAATGGTTGGTTAGTCTCATTTTCCAAAAGTGGGTTGGAAGGATTTCAAGTAATGTGAATCAAAACAAAACAAAACAAAAACGAATAGGAAAATGCCTCACAGTGAGCATTGATACAGGGAGATGTAATTACTTTAAGTCAAATGAGGTAATAGTTGTGACAACACTTGGCAACTATGTAAAGTACCATATGAAGGTAAAATTTTAGCTGTTCCAATCTGTGCAAATGAATTGGAATTTGAAGCCTACAGTTCTTAGTATAAGAATTTTGGTAGGAATT
Source organism: Smutsia gigantea (assembly GCA_032199065.1). Taxonomy (NCBI): domain Eukaryota; kingdom Metazoa; phylum Chordata; class Mammalia; order Pholidota; family Manidae; genus Smutsia; species Smutsia gigantea. Next base: position 39,299 of record JAVSCE010007196.1, read on the forward strand.
TTAAAATCTAGTTCCATTATCTCTTAAAGAAACTGGGGACTTGAAGTGGGAAATGATCTCTCTAAGCCTACAGTCTGTGGTCACTCACTTGATAATTGGCCAAGTGGAACCAGGGACAGTTTGGTTTTCTCCATGATTGGTGCCATAAAGTGGTGCTCACCTAGGTTCCTGTGAAATGCAAGCCACCAGGACATGAGGCCCTCACAAAGAGGAGAACTTGACGAGAAATGTTAGTGACACCAACTCTAGATATGAAGGAAAAGAGATTGAAAGAAAAAAGAGGGGATGTGAACTCAACAGTCCAAGCAGGTTTATTGCTAAACGTGAGAGGGACCCATCTGTTCTGGCCAGCAGGACAAAGGAAAAAAGGGATCTCTAACAAGCCAAGAGGCTTTTTATGGCCAGGGTTTTTGGCGAGCTCTTTGAGGGGAGGGGTCAGGAAAAGGTGGGCTTGTGGCTTGCTGACGTGTCCCCTGGAGAATGCTTGTAGCCTAGGTAAGATGACACCTAGGTCTCTCTGGGATGGTGGGTGGGCTTATTCGAAAGGTGGTACTCAGGTCCAGATTCTATCATTCCTGGCTCTAAAAGGGTATAGGAAGACCGGTCGCTGTTCTTTTCTTGCCTACTTCCTGCTGAGGGGGGGCGATGAAGGGGGTTTTCTGATATTTTGAAGCAGGAAGGCCATTTGGAGGTGTTCTTGAGTAGTTGCCTGGAAGATGGCCGCCATTCGATCCTGTAAAAATCTTCGAAATAGGTTACTTAGGCAGGGAAGGAAAAGAAGGAGATTGATAAAGATGAATGGGGCCAGAAGAGGTAGAAGGTAATCTAGGATTGTAACTTGGGCCTGGGAGAGAAGGGTTAGAGCCCAGTGGCTGAGAAGGTCAGAGAGGTTGTGTGAGGAGTGTGCCTATAGGGGCTGGTGGAGGGCAATTTTTGGGGCTTCGGGGATAAGGAGTGCAGCTGACGCCAGGACCAGTAAGCAGAGAGGCCAGCCTTTTATCGCAAGGTTGAGTTGTTTGGACAAAATAGGCAACAGGCTGGAGGGAGTCCCCAGCTGATTGTGTGAGTAGTCCCAACACTTGTCCCTTTTTGCTGGTTAAGAAAAGAAACGTTTGTTAGGGTTAGGTAGAGTCAAAGCAGTGCCTTGAGGCGTGCTCATTTAATGGCCCAGAAAGAAGCAGGATTAAGTCCGTCTCTGGCACCCTTTCTTGGGGATTCCCATGGGAGGCCTCATAAAGGGGTTTTGCAATGAGTGAAAAATTTTGGACCCAGAGTTTAAAATAGCTAAGAAACCCTAGGAAGGAAAGAAGATCTTGTTTTGTGGTGGGGAAAGGGAGATTATTAATAGCTTCTTTTCGGAAGGTGGATATGCAGCGAGTGGTAGGGGTGAGGTCAAGACCAAGGTAAGCGACCTTTTGCTGTACTGGTTGAGCTTTGGGCTCTGAGACATGGTATCCCTTTTTCTCCAGGAATCTAAGGAGGGAGATAGTGTGAGATATAGAATCATTTTTTAAAAGGCTTCAAAGCAAGAGGTTGTCGACATACTGGAGCAGGCAGGCAGCGCCAAGGTCAAGAGATTGGAGGTCCATTTGTAGTGCTTGGCCAAAGAAGTGGGGACACATCAGTTAAGACTGCCTGCCTTGCCTTAAGATAGGCTGTTGGGCTACTGTCTGATTACCAGAGAATATGCTAGGAATCTTACTTCTCAATTCTCTGCTTTTTAAAATGGAATCTTAGCCTTAAGATGGAGTCCCTCCTGTTCTTACTGTACTGTTTATATCTCAGCATTTTTTCATCATAGGCAGGAAAAGTTAATCACGATGCTTGTCCCATGTCTCTGCCTCACCTCATTCACTGCTCAAGGAATGTGGACCCTTGAAATCTTTTAAGGAATGTGGGTGTCAGTCACTCCTCTGTAACTGCTTCCTGCTGAGTAGGGGCATTGTCCCTGCCTGGGTCCAGCAGTTCCTTGCTGTCTGTCAGGGAGAGGAGGGGTCGTGGAGCCATAGTAGCAGAGGCAGACATGGACAAGGGCACATGAAAAGAGGATGCAGCTCAGCTAAGTTGCAGGGTTGCTGATGTGCTTCTTCATCAGCATTGGGGTGGGTTGAAATCCTCTTCTGAGCAACATCTGGAGTTGGATTTGTTGTTCTGGAGGAAACAAACTTGACAAGGAGATTAAGAATGAATGGTTGAATATGAGGAGTAGAAATAGTAAAACTCTAAGAGAAATGATGGGAGAAAGCTGATACATTTGAAGAGTCATAGCCAGATATTTTGAGGAAACTGGAATCCGGAATCTAGTCTATTTTACCATGAACAGTATTAGAATCTAATAGTGATAAGGCTGAACTACTGAAACACAATTCTTCTTTTTCTCTAAAATTACCCTCATTTTTATTAATATAAAAGTTTAGCTTTAAAATGGTTGGCGTGATTATTAACATAAGTGCAGCAAGAACAGCCATTGATCGCACAGGCTCTCTTAAATGTGCTTTGCTGGAACTTTTTATAAGGAACATTATATTGATCTTTTAAAGGCCTTTTGAGGCCAGGAAGCTCAGCCAGACTTGCCATCAGGTTTTGCCTGTAGTACCTGTAGATTTGAGTGAATTCCTCTGTTCTCGAGGTCCCCAAGATATTTTGAGTTTCCTGCACCTGCCAGGAAGTGACTTCTTTACTCACCTGGTTAAGGCTGCTGGGAACCCTGTAAGCAAGATCCCAGGCCAATTCTTCCAAGGGGCTTTATTGGCTCCATAAAGTCAGTCTGACTTCCTTAAAACTGTCTGTTCATATCTGAGTCTATGCATGTATCTCAAATATGACATTCCAGTCAAAGCCTTGGTAATATAACCAGTGTTTTCAGCTGGTCCTGTCACAAGGAGAGTAGATTCTTATTGAACTTATGCAAATAAAAATATTGCCATAAAATATGAAAATAGTAAATGAGAGTTTCTAAATTCTGGAGGGATGGGGTACAGAGAGAAAGATAAATGTTTTAATTCTGCTTTAAAGGTATAATTGACTAAACTGTTGTAAGCCAGCTTAAGAGAAAAAGGTTAAAACAGACACTTGTTTTTCTGTTTAAGAGATTAGCAACATTTGCATAAAAATTAAAATTATCTTCTTCAGTTTACTTAATTTTAGGTAACTAATTTTTGCTCTGCTTGAATCTAGTTCTATACTGGTTCCAGGAGTAAAACAGTAACTATAAATGACAAAAGGCTTAGAAATGGCAATGGTTAAAGTTTTGGTATTATAGACAGCTGATACAAAAGGATGTTTGGGTACTTCTGTAACATACTAACTGAGCTTTTAGCTCTTTTAATATTAAGATCTCATATTTTTAAGTACTTACACAACTTACTGAGACCTTAAGAATGAGAAATCATTTTGATACCATTAGAAAAACCCTTCACAATTTTTCAATATTAAGAGCAGACTAATAGTTCAAGAAAACTTTGTCCTTTTAACAAACAGAACACAAAATTCTAATTTTGCTGTGCACTTCATATCAAGACTCATTTGCTTTAATATTACATAGCATGACCATATCAAATTCTTCCATAAACTTTCTATAACTTTCTTTTTTAAAATTTTTATTTATTTATTTTATTTTGGTATCAATCTACAATTACGTGTGCAACATTATGGTTACTAGACTTCCCACATCATCAAGTCCCCACCACATACCCCATTACAGTCACTGTCCATCAGCGTAGTAAGATGCTATAGAGTCACTACTTGTCTTCTCTGAGTTGTACAGCTCCCCCCGTATCCCCCCTACATTATATCTGCTAATTGTAATGCCCCTTTTTCATCCTTATCCCTCCCTTACCACCAATCTTCCCCAGTCCCTTTCCCTTTGGTAACTGTTAGTCCATTCTTGGGTTCTGTGAGTCTGCTGCTGTTTTGTTCCTTCAGTTTTTTTTGTTTATTTTGATATCATTAATCTACAGTTAAATGAGCAATATTATGGTGATTACACTACCCCCTTCCTCAGGAACCCCCACCAACCCCATTACAGTCACTGTTCATCAGCATACTGAGATGCTATAGAGTCAGCACTTGTCTTCTCTGGGTTGTACAGACCTCCCCGTGCCCCCCTAACATTACATCTACTAATTGTAATGCCCCTTTTTCTCCCTTGTCCCTCCCTTCCCACCCGTCCTCCCCAGTCCCTTTCCCTTTGGTAACTATTAGTCTGTTCTTGGGTTCTGTGAGTCTGCTGCTGTTTTGTTCCTTCAGTTTTTTTCTTAGTTCTTATACTCCACATATGAGTGAAATCATTTGGTACTTGTCTTTTTTGGCTTGGATTATTTCACTGAGCATAATACCCTCTAGCTCCATCCATGTTGTTGCAAATGGTAGCATTTGTTTTCTTTTTATGGCTGTATAATATTCCACTGCATACATGTACCACTTCTTCTTTATCCATTTATCTACTGATGAACACTTAGGTTGCTTCCATTTCTTGGCTATTGTAAATAGTGCTGCGATAAACATAGGGGTGCATCTGTCTTTTTCAAATTGGGCTGCTGCATTCTTAGGGTAAATTCCTAGGAGTGGAATTCCTGGGTCAAATGGTATTTCTATTTTGAGTTTTTTGAGGAACCTCCATACTGCTTTCCACAATGGTTGAAGTAATTTGCATTCCCACCAGCAGTGTAGGAGGGTTCCCTTTTCTCCACATCCTCGCCAACATTTGTTGTTGTTTGTGTTTTGGATGTTGGCTATCCTCACTGGTGTGAGGTGATATCTCATTGTGGTTTTAATCTGCATTTCCCTAATGATTAGTGATGTGGATCATCTTTTCATGTGCCTGTGGGCCATCTGAATCTCTTCTTTGGAGAAGTGTCTATTCATGTCCTCTGCCCATTTCTTAATTGGATTATTTGCTTTTTGTTTGTTGAGGTGCGTGAGTTCTTTATATATTTTGGAAGTCAACCCCTTATCGGATATGTCATTTATGAATATATTCTCCCATACTGTAGGATGTCTTTTTGTTCTACTGATGGTGTCCTTTGCTGTACAGAAGCTTTTCAGCTTGATATAGTCCCACTTGTTCATTTTTGCTTTTGTTTCCCTTGCTTGGGGAGATATGTTCATGAAGAAGTTGCTCATGTTTATGTCCAAGAGATTTTTGCCTATGTTTTTTTCTAAGAGTTTTATGGTTTCATGACTTACATTCACGTCTTTGATCCACCTTGAGTTAACCTTTGTGTATGGGGCTAGACAGTAGTCCAGTTTCATTCTCTTACATGTAGCTGTCCAGTTTTTCCAACACCAGCTGCTGAAGAGGCTGTCATCTCCCCAGTGTATATCCAAGGCTCCCTTATCAAATATTAATTGACTGTATATGTTTGGGTTGATGTTTGGATTTTCTATTCTGTTCCACTGGTCTGTGGGTCTGTTTTTGTGCCAATACCAAATTGTCTTGATTACTGTGTCTTTGTAGTAGAGCTTGAAGTCAGGGAGCATAATTCCCCCTGTTTTATTCCTCCTTCTCAGGATTGCTTTGGCTGTTTGGGGTCTTTTGTGGTTCCATATGAATTTTAGAATTATTTGTTCCAGTTCATTGAAGAAAGCTGTTGGTAGTTTGATAGGGATTGCATTGAATCTGTAGATTGCTTTAGGTAGTATAGCCATTTTGACAATATTTATTCTTCCTAGCCAAGAGCATGGGATGCATTTCCATTTATTAGTGTCCTCTTTAATTTCCCTTAGGAGTGTCCTGTAGTTTTCAGAGTACAGGTCTTTCACTTCCTTCGTTAGGTTTATTCCTAGGTATTTTATTCTTTTTGATGCAATTGTGAATGGAATTGTTTTTCTGATTTCTCTTTCTGTTAGTTCATCGTTAGTGTATAGGAAAGCAACAGATTTCTGTGTGTTAATTTTGTATCCTGCAACTTTGCTGAATTCACATATTAGTTCTAGTAGTTTTGGAGTGGAGTCTTTAGGGTTTTTTATGTACAGTACCATGTCATCTGCAAATAGTGACAATTTGACTTCCTCTTTACCAATCTGGATGCCTTTTATGTCTTTGTTTTGTCTGATTGCCATGGCTAGGACCTCCAGTACTATGTTGAATAACAGTGGAGAGAGTGGGTATCCCTGTCTTGTTCCCGATCTTAGATGAAAAGCTTTTAGCTTCTCGCTGTTAAGTATGATGTTAGCTGTGGGTTTGTCATATATGGCCTTTATGATGTTGAGGTACTTGCCCTCTATATCCATTTTGTTGAGAGTTTTAACCAGGAATGGATGCTGAATTTTGTCAAATGCTTTTCCAGCATCTATGGCGATGATCATGTGGTTTTTGTTCTTTTTATTGATGTGGTGGATAATGTTGATGAATTTTCGAATGTTGTACCATCCTTGCATCCCTGGGATGAATCCCACTTGATCATGGTGTATGATCCTCTTGATATATTTTTGAATTCAGTTTGCTAATATTTTGTTGAGTATTTTTGCATCCACGTTCATCAGGGATATTGGTCTGTAGGTTTCCTTTTTGGTGACGTCTTTGTCCGCTTTTGATATTAGAGTGATGCTGGATTCATAGAATAAGTTCGGAAGTATTCCCTCCTCTTCTATTTTTTGGAAAACTTTAAGAAGAATGGGTGTTATTTCTTCTCTATATGTCTGGTAGAACTCAGAGGTGAATCCATCTGGTCCGGGGGTTTTGTTCTTGGGTAGTTTTTTGATTACCGCTTCTATTTCGTTGCTGGTGATTGGTCTGTTTAGTTTTTCTGTTTCTTGTTTGGGCAGTCTTGGAAGGTTGTATTTTTCTAAAAAGTTGTCCATTTCTTCTAGGTTTTCCAGCTTGTTAGCATATAGTTTCTCATAATATTCTCTTATAATTCTTTGTATTTCTGTGGGATCCATCGTGATTTTTCCTTTTTCATTTCTGATTCTGTTTATGTGTGTAGATTCTCTTTTTCGCTTAATGAGTCTGGCTAGGGGTTTATCTATTTTGTTTATTTTTTCAAAGAACCAGCTCTTGGTTTCATTGATTTTTTCTATTGTTTTATTTTGCTCAATTTTATTTATTTCTTCTCTGATCTTTATTATGTCCCTCCTTCTGGTGACTTTGGGTCTCATTTGTTCTTCTTTTTCCTATTTCTGTAATTGTATCTTTAGACTGTTCATTTGGGAATGTTCTTCTTTCTTTAGATAGGCCTGGATTGCAATGTACTTTCCTCTTAGAACTGCCTTTGCTGTGTCCCACAGAAGTTGCGGCTTTGTGTTGTTGTTGTCTTTTGTCTCCATATAGTCTTTGATTTCTGTTTTGATTTGATCATTGACCTATTGATTAATTAGGAGAATGTTGTTAAGTCTCCATGTATTTGTGAGCCTTTTTGTTTTCTTTCTAAAATTTAATTCTAGTTTAATACCTTTATGATCTGAGAAGGTGATTGGTAGAATTTCAATATTTTTTACTTTACTGAGGTTCTTTTTGTGGCCTAGTATGTGGTCTATTCTGGAGAATGTTCCATGTGCACTTGAGAAGAATGTGTATCCTGTTGCTTTTGGGTGTAGAGTTCTGTAGATGTCTGTTAGGTCCATCTGTTTTAGTGTGTTGTTCAGTGCCTCTGTGTATTTTCTTATTTTCTGTCTGGTTCATCTGTCCTTTGAAGTGAGTGGTGTGTTGAAGTCACCTAAAATGAATGCATTGCTGTCTATTTCCTCCTTTAATTCTGTGAGTACTTGTTTCACATATGCCGGTGCTGCTGCGTTGGGTGCATATATATTTATAATGGTTATATCTTCTTGTTGCATTGACCCCTTTATCATTATGTAATGTCCTTCTTTATCTCTTGCTACTTTCTTCGTTTTGAAGTCTATTTTGTCTGATACAAGTACTGGAACACCTTTTTTCTCCTTGTAGTTTGCATGAAATATCTTTTTCTGTCCCTTCACTTTTAGTCTGTGTATGTCTTTGGGTTTGAGGTGAGTCTCTTGTAAGCAGCATATAGATGGGTCTTGCTTTTTTATCCATTCTGTTACTCTCTGTCTTTTGATGGGTGTATTCAGTCCATTTACATTTAGGGTGATTATCGATCGATATGTACTTATTGCCATTGCTGGCTTTAGATTCGTGGTTACCAAAGGTTCAAGGGTTGCTTCTTTACTATCTAACAATCTAACTTAACTTTCTTGTTAAGTAATTGTAAACACTGTCTGATGTTTCTTTATTTCTCTCCCTTTTTATTCTTCCTCCTCCATTCTTTATATACTAGGTGTTTTTGTTCTTTGCCTTTAGTTAGTATTTTGATGGTCTGCTTTCCTTGCTACGATTTTATTTTCTCTCGTGACATCTTTTTAGCCTTCGGAGTGCTTCCATCTAGAGCAGTCCATTTAAGATATCCTGTAGAGGTGGTTTATGAGAGGCAAACTCTCTCAACTTTCGTTTGTCTGGAAATTGTTTAAACCCTCCGTCATATTTAAATGATAATCGTGCTGGATACAATATTCTTGGTTTGAGTCCCTTCTGTTTCATAACGTTACATATATCATGCCATTCCCTTCTGGCCTGTAAGGTTTCTGTTGAGAAGTCTGATGATAGTCTGATGGGTTTTCCTTTGTAGGTGATCTTTTTTCTCTCTCTAGGTGCCTTTTATACTCTGTCTTTTTCTTTGATCTTTGCCATCTTAATGGTTATGTGTCTTGGTGTTGTCTTCCTTGTGTCCCTTGTGTTAGGAGATCTGTGGGCTTCTGTGGACTGCGAGACTATTTCCTTCCCCAGTATGGGGAAGTTTTCAGCAATTATTTCTTCAAGGACACTTTCTATCCCTTTTTCTCTCTCTTCTTCCTCTGGCACTCCTATAATGCGAATATTGTTCCGTTTGGATTGGTCACACAGTTCTCTTAATATTCTTTCATTCATAACGATCCTTTTATCTCTCTCTGCCTCAGTTTCTCTGATTTCTATTGCATTAATAGTCTCTTGCATCTTGTCCAGTCTTCTGCTGAGCCTGTCAGTGGCTTGTATCATTTCTGCATTGTCTTTCCTCACTTCCCTCACTTCCTCCCTTAGCTCTTGCTTATTTCTCTGTAGATCCATCAGCATGGTTATGACTTTTATTCTTAATTCTTTTTCACGAAGATTCTTCATTTCCATCCCTTCAGGTTCCCTCTCAGGAGTTGTCTGGGTCTGGGTGATTTTTGTCTGTATCACATTCCTCTGTCTTTTCATGTTGATAGGCATGGTCACTTTTAGGTGCCACACATGTCAGCTGGGCTCTTTAAAACTTAAAAAAAAGACCCAAGAAAAAAAAACAAACAAGCAAAAAAAGAAGGAAGAGAAAGAAAATAGAGAAAGAAGAGGAAAAGAAAAGAAAGGAAAAGGAAAGGGAAAAAGAAAAAAATCCCGCCCACCTGGAGTGGATTCTCTAAGCGTGGTGTAGGTGTCCCTGTTGCTCCACTAATCCACAGCCACGGCCGCGCCGCTCTTTGTAGCTCTGGCCAGTGCGGGAACAAATGGGAGGCTGTTGTTCTCTGTATAAAGTTTTAGTGTGGCTGCTCCCTTTTTTCAGTCACCACCCAAGGGGTCTGAAGTTCCTCAGGACTCCCAGCCCGCTGGGCTGAGCATGCCAGGGCGATCGTGTTCCCTCGCTGGGCCCCCCACCTCTCCGAGACCGCCACAAACCACGCAAGCTTTTGTCCTCTCCTGGGGCGCTGGCTGCACGGATCCGGGGTGTTCCCGGCTCAAAACCTGCAGCTTCTGCCTCTCCAATGTCGGATGCACCGCGCGATGTGTGTCAGTGCTCCCGGCGCAGACCCCCAGGGCTGATTGTTTCGCAGACCTGCTCTTCCACTCCCTCTTGCCTCCGAATCCTCTCCTCTCGCTGGCACACTGGGCTGGGTGAGTGCTCTGGTGCTGCCGGGTCGTGGCTCCGTATCTTACCCACCTCGCAGGGTGCTGAGTCCTCCCAGGTGTAGCTGCACGCTGTGCACTTTCCTGTGTGCTCTGGTCTCTTTTTTAGGAATAGTTGTATTTGCTGTATTTTCGTAGATTTATCTAGTTTGGGGAGGAGATTTCTGCCGCCCTGCTCATGGCGCCATCTTCCCTGAAGTTCTCCAGTTTTTTTCTTTGCTCTTATGCTCCACATATGAGTGAAATTATTTGATACTTGTCTTTTTCCGCCGGGCTTATTTCACTGAGCATAATATCCTCTAGCTCCATCCATCTTGTTGCAAATGGTAGGATTTGTTTTTTTCTTATGGCTAAACAATATTCCATTGTGTATATGTACCACCCCTTCTTTATCCATTCATCTACTGATGGACACTTAGGTTGCTTCCATTTCTTGGCTATTGTAAATAGTGCTGTGATAAACAAAAGGATGCATATATCTTTTTCAAATTGGGCTGCTGCATTCTTAGGGTAAATTCCTAAGAGTGGAATTCCTGGGTCAAATAGTATTTCTATTCTGAGTTTTTTGAGGAACCTTCATACTGCTTTCCACAATGGTTGAACTAATTTGCATTCCCACCAGCAGTGTAGGAGGGTTCCCCTTTCTCCATATACTCGCCAACATTTGTTGTTGCTTGTGTTTTGGATGATGGCCATCATTACTGGTGTGAGGTGATATCTCATTGTGGTTTTAATTCGCATTTCTCTGATGATTAGCGATGTGGAGCATCCTTCCATGTGCCTGTGGGCCATCTGAATTTCTTCCTTGGAGAAGTTTTTGTTTAGATCCTCTGCCCATTTTTTAATTGGATTATTTGCTTTTTGTTTGTTGAGGTGTGTGAGCTATTTATATATTTTTAATGTCAACCCTTTATCGGATATGTCATTTATGATTATATTCTCCCATACTGTAGGATGTATTCTTGTTCTACTGATGGTGTACTTTGCAGTACAGAAGCTTTTTAGTTTGATATAGTCCCACTTGTTCATTTTTCTTTTGTTTCCCTTGTCCGGGGAGATATGTTCATGAAGAAGTTGCTCATGTTTATGTCCAAGAGATTTTTGTCTATGTTTTTTTCTAAGAGTTTTACGGTTTCATGACTTACATTCAGGTCTTTGATCCATTTTGAATTTACTTTTGTGTATGGGTTTAGACAATGATTCAGTTTCATTCTCATACATGTAGCTGTCCAGTTTTGCCAACACCAGCTGTTGAAGAAGCTGTCATTTCCCTATTGTATATCCGTGGCTCCTTTATCATATATTAATTGACCATATATGTTTGGGTTAATGTCTGGACTCTCTATTCTGTTCCACTGCTCTGTGCGTCTGTTCTTGTGCCAGTACCAAATTTTCTTGATTACTGTACCTTTGTACTAGAGCTTGAAGTTGGGAAGCAAGATTCCTCCTGCTTTACTCTTCCTTCTCAGGTTTACTTTGGCTATTCGGGTCTTTGTGGTTCCATATGAATTTTAGAACTATTTGTTCCAGTTTGTTGAAGAATGCTGTTGGTATTTTCATGGGGATTGCATTGAATCTGTTGATTTCTTTAGGTAGTATAGCCATTTTGACAGTATTTATTCTTCCTAGCCAAGAGCATGGGATGAATTTCCATTTGTTAGTGTCTTCTTTAATTTCCCTTAGGCGTGTGTTGTAGTTTTCAGGGTATAGGTCTTTCACTTCCTTGGTTAGGTTTATTCCTAGCTATTTTATTCTTTTTGATGCAGTTGTGAATGGAATTGTTTTCCTGATTCCTCTTTCTGTTAGCTCATTATTAGTGTGTAGGAAAGGAACAGATTTCTGTGTATCAATTTTGTATCCTACAACTTTGCTGAAATCAGATATAAATCTAGTAGTTTTGAAGTGGAGTCTTTAGGGTTTTTTATGTACAATATCATGTCATCTGCAAATAATGACAGTATGACTTCTTCTTTACCAGTCTGGATGCCTTGTATTTCTTTGTTTTGTCTGATTGCCTTGGCTAGGACCTCCATTACTATGTTGAATAACAGTGGGGAGAGTGGGCATCCCTGCCGTATTCCCAATCTTAGGTGGAAAGCTTTCACCTTCTCACTGTCAAGTGTGATGTTGGCTGTGGGTTTGTCATATGTACCCTTTATGATGTTGAGAAACTTGCCCTGTATACCCATTTTGTTAAGAGTTTTTATCATGAATGGATGTTGAATTTTGTCAAATGCTTTTTCTCTTTGTTCTTTTTGTTGATGTGGTGGATGATGTTGATGGATTTTCCAATGTTGTACCATCCTTGCATCCCTGAGATGGATCCCACTTGATCATGGTGTATGATCCTCTTGATGTATTTTTGAATTCGGTTTGCTAATATTTTGTTGAGTATTTTTGCATCTGTGTTCATCAGGGATATTGGTCTGTAATTTTTCTTCTTTTGCATTGTCTCTGCCATGTTTTGGTATTAGAGTGATGCTGGCTTCATAAAATGAGTTTGGAAGTGTTCCCTCCTCTTCTATTTTTTGGAAAACTTTAAGGAGTATGGGTATTATATTATGTCTGATAAAATTCAGCAGTGAATCCATTTGGCCTGGCGGTTTTTTTCTTGGGTAGTTTTGTGATTACTGATTCAATTTCATTGCTGGTAATTGGTGTGTATAGATTTTCTGTTTCTTCCTTGGTCAGTCTTGGAAGGTTATATTTTTCTAAGAAGTTGTCCATTTCTTCTAGGTTTACCAGCTTGTTAGCATATAGATTTTCATAGTATACTGTCATAATTTTTTGCGTTTCTGTGTGGTCCATCGTGATTTTTCATTTCTTATTTCTGATTCTGTTTATGTGTGTAGATTCTCTTTTTCTCTTAAAAAGTCTGGCTAGGGGTTTATCTATTTTGTTTATTTTTTCAAAGAACCAGCTCTTGGTTTCATTGATTTTTTTCTATTGTTTTATTCTTCTCAATTTTATTTATTTCTTCTCTGATCTCTATTATGTCCCTTCTTCTGCTGACTTTGGGCCTTATTTGTTCTTCTTTTTCCAATTTCAGTAATTGTGTCTTTAGACTATTCATTTGTGATTGTTCTTCCTTCTTTAAATAGGCCTGGACTGCAATATATTTTCGTCTTAGAACTGCCTTTGCTGCATCCTGCAGAAGTTGGGGCTTTGTACTGTTGTCATTTGTCTCCATATATTGCTTGATCTCTGTTTTTATTTGGTCATTGATCCATTGATTATTTAGGACCATGTTGTTAAGCCTCCATGTGTTTGTGAGTCTTTTTTTTCTTTGTACAATTTACTTCTAGTTTTGTTCCTTTGTGATCTGAGAAGTTGGTTGGTAGAATTTCAATATTTTTGATTTTACTGTTGTTCTTTTTGTGGCCTAGTATGTGGCCTATTCTGGAAAATGTTCCATGTGCACTTGAGAAGAATGTGTATCCTGCTGCTTTTGTGTGTAAAGTTCCGTAGATGTTTGTTATGTCCATCTGTTCCAGTGTGTTGTTCAGTGCCTCTGTGTCCTTACTTATTTTTTGTCTGGTTGATCTGTCCTTCAGAGTTAGTGGTGTGTTCAAGTCTCCTAAAATGAATGCATTGCATTCTATTTCCTCCTTTAATTCTGTTAGTATTTGTTTCACATGTGTCGGTCCTCCTGTGTTAGGTGCGTATATATTTATAATGGTTATATCCTCTTCTTGGACTGTCCCCTTTATCATTATGTAATACCCTTCTTTATCTCTTGCTACTTTCTTTGTTTTGAAGTCTATTTTGTCTGATACAAGTAGTGTAACACCTGCTTTTTTCTCCCTGTTGTTTGCATGAAATATCTTTTCCCTCCCTTAACTTTTAGTCTGTGTATATCTTTGGGTTTGAGGTGAATCTCTTGTAAGCAGCCTATAGATGGGTCTTGCTTTTTTATCCATTTAATTACTCTGTGTCTGTTGATTGGTGCATTAAGTCCATTTACATTTATGATGATTAGGGTTAGATATGTACTTATTGCCATTGGAGGCTTTGGATTCATGGTTACCAAAGGTTCAAGGGTAGCTTCTTTACTGTCTAACAGTGTAACTTAACTCCCTTATTAAGCTATTATAAACACACTCTGATTATTCTTTATTTCTCTCCCTTTTTATTCTTCCTCCTCCAATCTTTATATGTTAGGTGTTTTATTCTGTCCTCTTTTGTGTTTCCTAACTGTTTTTGTGGATAGTTGATTTTATTTTTGGCCTTTATTTAGTATTTGGATGGTCTGCTTTCTTTGTTGTGATTTTATTTTCTCTGGTGACATCTTTTTAGCCTTAGGAGTGCTTCTGTCTTGAGCAGTCCCTTTAAGATATCTTTTACAGGTGGTTTGTGGAAGGCAAATTCCCTCAAGTTTTGCTTGTCTGGGAATGGTTTAATCCCTCCCTCAAATTTAAATCATAATCGTGCTGGATATAGTATTCTTGGTTCAAGGCCCTTCTCTTTCATTGCGTTAAATATATTATGCCATTCTCTTCTGGCCTGTAAGTTTTCTGTTGAGAAGTCTGATGATAGCCTGATTGATTTTCCTTTGTAGGTGATCTTTTTTCTCTCTCTCGCTGCCTTTAATACCCTGTCCTTGTGTTTGATCTTTACCATTTTAGTTATTATATGTCTTGGTTTTGTCCTCCTTGGGTCCCATGTGTTGAGAGATCTGTGGGCTTCCATGGTCTGAGAGACTATTTTCTTCCCCAGCTTGGGGACGTTTTCGGCAATTATTTCTTCAAGGATACTTTATATCCCTTTTTCTCTCTCTTCATCTTCTGGTACCACTATAATGCGAATATTGTTCTGTTTGGATTGGTCACACAGTTCTCTTAATATTCTTTCATTCTTGGAGATCCTTTTATCTCTCTCTGCCTCAGCTTCTCTGTACTCCTGTTCTCTGATTTCCATTCCATTAACAGTTTCTTGCACCTCTTCCAGTCTGCTCTTAAGCTTGTCTGTCGATTGTTTCATTTCTGTAATCTCCCTCCGGACTTCATCCCTTAGCTCTTGCATATTTCTCTGTAGGTCCATCCCCATGGTTATGACTTTTATTTTGAATTCTTTTTCAGGAAGATTGGTTAATTCTATTCCACCAGGGCCTCTCTCTGGAGTTGTTTGAGTGATTTTTGACTGGACCAGATTCTTCAGACTTTTCATGGCAATAGAACTGGTTGCAGGCCGGTGGCACGTTTGTCAGCTGGGAGAACAAAGTCCCTTCCTGCTTGTTGTTTGACTTGCCCATCTCCATAGCCTGTGCCGGTTACCCGCACACTGGGAAGCAGTCTCTGGGATAATCCCCTGAGTTGCAATGGGTGGGGCCACCCTCAGGTTAGTCTAGAGCACTCCTGTGGGTTTGCATCCATGCCGCATGTGTTCTACTGTGAGGAGGGCACCCCTTTGTGCCTTCCAGGCCTTGCTCTGGCTTCTGTTGCCTGTGTCAGTTACCTACACACCGGGAGGCAGTCTCTAGGAAAATCCCCTGAGCTGCTGTGAGCGGGGCTGCCCTCAGGCTAGCCTAGAGCACTGCAGGGTGTGGCAGCCACGCCAGGTGCATTCTACTGCAAGGATGGTGCCCCTTTGTGCCTTCCGGACCTTGTTCCGGCTTCCACTGCCTGTCCTGGTTAGCTCCATGCCTGGAGAAGACTCTGTGTGGGTGCTATGGGCAGGGTCGCTCTCTGGCCGCTCCGCAGCTGTGGCGAGTCAGCCTGTCCATTTGCAGCACCTCCTGGGGGGAACGAATGGCAGGCTGCTTATTGCTGTGAGGGGCTTCAGTGCTGCTTTACCTGACAGGGGATTTAGGAGGCCCGAAGTTTCTCAAGATTCCCAGCCTGCTGGGCTGAGTGTGCTGGGACGATTTTGTTCAGCTC
Source organism: Smutsia gigantea (assembly GCA_032199065.1). NCBI lineage: Eukaryota > Metazoa > Chordata > Mammalia > Pholidota > Manidae > Smutsia > Smutsia gigantea. Next base: position 55,052 of record JAVSCE010007196.1, read on the forward strand.
TTGGGCCCTTGTCTCTTTAAGACTTTTAAAAAGCACCCGCTTTTCTTTTGTCCCAGGGGAGCCAGCTGTGGGGACCCACTCACAGTCTCTGTCTCAGATCCTCCCATTCCGTTTCTCTAATATCCAGTACACCATGCGATGTGTGTCTGTGCTCCTGGTGCAGATCACTAGGGCTGGTTATTTTACAGTCCTGTGCTTCCACTCTTACCGCACTCTGATTCGTTTCCTCCTGCTGGTGAGTTGGGGTTGTGGCAAGCTTGGGTCCTGCTGCGTCTCTGCTTTGTATCTTACCCACGTCATGAGATGCTGAGTTCTCACAGATGTAGATGTAGTTGGCTGTTCTACTGTATCTTCTGGTCTCTCTTTTAGGAATAGTTGTATTTGTTGTATTTTCACAAATATTTTATGGTTTTCAGAGGAGATTTCCACCACCCTGCTCATGCTGCCATCTTGAGCCCTCTCTTTCCTCTACAACTTTCTTTTTACATTCAGAGTTCTCCCTATTTAAATAAACAGCTGTACTTTAGAACAATTACCCACTTTTACCCTCAATAAAATGAATTTTCATTCCTTACACCATCTCTTATCAAAACACACAACTTTTCTATCATGCAGAGATGTTTTATTACTTTAAGTAGTTTTAATTAAGACTTAAAATCATTAGGAACTTTGATTTTTAGTGAACACTGAGGTGTAAGCTATTTTTTTATACTTTATTTTGTTGTCATTAATCTACAATTACATGTGCAATATTATGGTTATTAAACTACCCCTTCATCAGATCCCCCCCATAAACCCCATTACAGTCACTATCCATCAGTGTAGTGAGATGCTATAGAATCATTACTTGTCTTCTCTGAGTTGTACAGCCCTCCCCTTGCCCCCCCAACATTACATCTGCTAATTGTACTGCCCCTTTTTCCGCCTTGTCCCTCCCTTCCCACCCATTCTCCTCAGTTCCTTTCCCTTTGGTGACTATTAGTCCATTCTTGGGTTCTGTGAGTCTGCTGCTGTTTTGTTCCTTCAGTTTTTTTCTTTGTTCTTATACTCCACATATGAGTGAAATCATTTGATACTTGTCTTTTTCGGCTTGGCTTATTTCACTGAGCATAATACCCTCTAGCTCCATCCATGTTGTTGCAAATGGTACGATTTGTTTTCTTCTTATGGCTGAATAATATTCCATTGTGTATATGTACCACCTCTTCTTTATCCATTCATCTACTGATGGACACTTAGGTTGCTTCCATTTCTTGGCTATTGTAAATAGTGCTGTGATAAACATAGGGGTGCATCTGTCTTTTTGAAACTGGGCTGCTGCATTCTAAGGGTAAATTCCTAGGAGTGGGATTCCTGGGTCAAATAGTATTTCTATTTTGAGTTTTTTGAGGAAGCTCCATACTGCTTTCCACAATGGTTGAACTAATTTTCATTCCCACCAGCAGTGTAGGAGGGTTTCCTTTTCTCCACATCCTCGCCAACATTTGTTGTTTGTGTTTTGGATGTTGGCCATCCTCACTGGTGTAAGGTGATACCTCATTGTGGTTTTAATGTGCATTTCTCTGATGATTAGCAATGTGGAGCATTTTTTGATGTGCCTGTGGGCAATCTGAATTTCTACTTTGGAGAAGTGTCTATTCATGTCCTCTGCCCATTTCTTAATTGGATTATTTGCTTTTTGTTTGTTAAGGTGCGTGAGCTCTTTATATATTTTGGATGTCAACCCCTTATCGGATATGTCATTTATGAATATATACTCCCATACTGTAAGATGTTCCATGTGCACTTGAGAAGAATGTGTAACCTGTTGCTTTTCGGTGTAGTCTTCTGTAGATGTCTGTTGGGTTCATCTGTTCTAGTGTGTTGTTCAGTGCCTCTGTGTATTTTCTTATTTTCTGTCTGGTTGATCTGTCCTTTGGAGTGAGTGGTGTGTTGAAGTCTCCTAAAATGACTGCATTGCTTTCTATTTCCTCCTTTAATTCTGTTAGTATTTGTTTCACAAATGCCGGTGCTCCTGTGTAGGGTGCATATATATTTAAATGGTTATATCCTCTTGTTGGACTAACCCCTTTATCATTATGTAATATCTTTCTTTATGTCTTGCTACTTTCTTCGTTTTGAAGTCTATTTTGTCTGATACAAGTACTGCAACACCTGCCTTTTTCTCCTTGTTGTTTGTATGAAATATCTTTTTCCATCCCTTCACCTTTAGTCTGTGTATATCTTTGGGTTTGAGGTGAGTTTCTTGTAGGCAGCATATAGATGGGTCTTGCTTTTTTATCCATTCTATTAATCTGTGTCTTTTGGTTGGTGCATTCATTCCATTTACATTTAGGTTGATTATCGGTAGATATGTACTTATTGCCATTGTTGTCTTTAGATTCATGGTTACCAAAGATTCAAGGGTTGATTCTTTACTATCTAACAATCTAACTTAACTTTCTTGTTAAATTGCTGTAAACACACTCTGATGATTCTTTATTTCTCTCCCTTCTTATTTTTCCTCCTCCATTCTTTATATACAAGGTGTTTTATTCTTTGCCTTTAGTTAGTATTTGGATGATCTGCTTTCTTTGCTGATTTTATTTTCTCTGGTGACCTCTTTTTAGCCTTAGATATTCTGTAGAGGTGGTTTATGGGAGGCAAATTCCCTCAGCTTTCACTTGTCTGGAAATTGTTTAATCCCTCCCTCAAATTTAAATGACAATCTTGCTGGATACAATATTCTTGGTTTGAGGCCCTTCTGTTTCATTACGTTAAATATATCATGCCATTCTCTTCTGGCCTGTAAGGTTTCTGTTGAGAAGTCTGATGATAGTCTTGATGAATTTTCCTTTGTAGGTGATCTTTTTTCTCTCTCTAGCTGCCTTTAGTACTCTGTCCTTATCTTTGATCTTTGCCATTTTAATTATTATATGTCTTGGTGTTGTCTTCCTTGGGTCTCTTGTGTTGGGAGATATGTAGGCCTCCATGGTCGGAGAGGTTATTTCCTTCCACAGCTTGGGGGAAGTTTCCAGCAATTATTTTTTCAAAGACACTTTCTATCCCTTTTTCTATTCTTCAGCTGGTACTCCTATCATGCGAATATTGTTCCATTTGGATTGGTCACACAGTTCTCTTAATATTCTTTCATTCCTAGAGATCCTTTTATCTCTCTGTGCTTCAGCTTCTCTGTATTCCTGTTCTCTTATTTCTATTCCATTAACAATCTCTTGCATCTCGTCCTGTCTGTTGCTAAGCCCGTCGATTGCTTTTCTGATTTCTGCATTGTCTTTCCTCACTTCCCTCACTTCCTCTCTTAGCTGTTGTATATTTCTCTGTAGATCCATCAGTATGGTTATGACTTTTATTCTGAATTCTTTTTCAGGAAGATTGTGCATGTCCATCCCATCCAGCTCCCTCTCTGGTGTTTTTCTGGCTAAGCTTTGTTTGTACCATATTCCTCTGTCTTTTCATGGTGATAGAAGTTTTCAGAAAAAGAAAAAAAGGAAAAAAGAAAAAAGAAAAAAAAAACTGCTCGCTGGGTGTAGATTCTGTGAGGATGCTGTAGGTGGTACTGCTGCTCCACTGTTCCACAGCCATGGCCGCTCCACCAGGCCCTTTGTGACTCTGGCCAGGGAGAGAATGAATGGGAGGCTGCTGATCTCTGTGGGAAGTTTCGGTGCAGCTGCTTTTCCCAGCCGCTGGTCAAGGGTTCCAAAATTCCCTAGGACTCCCAGCCTGCTTAGCTGAGTGCGCAGTGACGATCCTGCTCCTCCGTTGGGCCCCTGTCTCTTTAAGACCTCTAAAAAAGCGTGCACTTTTCTTTTGTCCCAGAGAGCCGGCTGAGAGCACCCAGTTCTATTGTCTTTCTCAGATCCTGCCCTTCTGTTTCTCTAATCTCTGATACACCACGTGATGTGTGTCTGTGCTCCCGGCGTAGATCACCAGGGATGGTTATTTGGCAGGCCTGTGCTTCCACTCCCTCCCTGCTTTGAATCCTCTCTTCCTGCCGGTGCGCCAGGGTGGGCGAGTACTCGGGTCCCGCCGGGTCATGGCTCCGCATCTTACATGCTTCGCGAGGTGCCGAGTCCTCACAGGTGTAGTTGCAGGCTGGGTGTTGTCCTGTATTGTCTGGTCTCTCTTTTAGGAATAGTTGTATTTGTTGTATTTTCATAAATATATATGGTTTTGGGAGGAAATTTCCATCGCCCTGCCCATGCCATCATCTTCCCAGAAGTGTCAGGAATAAGCTATTTTAAACTGTCACACTAGCATTCTTTAGATTGGCAATCAGTAATTAATGTTTCATTATTTTATCTTACTTGGGAGTGACTTAATTCATTTAATATGACTTATTGCTTAACTTAGCAAATCTTTAAGGTTTCAGGTTACCACAAAGATTCTTAAGCTGTTTGTAGGTATATATGCTTTATTTAGAAGTTTAGTCACTACACTTACTTAGTTTACTTGTTCCTAACAACCATGCTAGATTACTCACAAAACCTTTACAACATGAGACAAAGTCAAGCCTCTTTTTAAGCATTTTTTGAAAGATTTAACAGATAACATCAATTTAAATGACTAGGTAAACCTAGGCACCTGATAACCATATGTTTTAGTTAAATGTAAATTAACATTAATGCTGAGTAACTTTTATCAGAATTTCTGGAAGTTTTGGAATGCCTAATTTTTACAAGTGCTTGTCTTTTAATCAATTAATTTTTAGCAGTACCATTGAGAGGTAGAAAAGTATCTTCCATTTACATAATTAGACATACAAACATATAGATTGAGTCATGATGACCACAGTTATTCTAGGCTGTAACTCCCATGATTGCTGGCAGCAGTTTCATAAGATCCAGCTTGCAAGTGGAGGTTTAACTTACATTTCTCTCCTGACATATTTGGCCGTAAATGGAGTATAATCCACATTTCTTTGGTCATAGGGCCACCAGCCTGATGGCTATTAAGGCAAATTCACAGGACACAAAACAAGTTTAGATTTAAAGCTATGCACTTACAAAGTGCAGGCAACCTCAGAGAGAGAGGGATGCATGATGAAAGGTTGTGGGTTCCCCCTTTTAAGGATTTTTCAGGAATGTGACAAAGGGCTAGGCACTTATTAAGAGGTCTCTCTTAACTTTGATGAGACATTAAGTTTTTTATTAGTCCTCTGGGTAATTCTGTAAAATTAACATAAGAAATTTACTGCTCTTGTCCCCTCCCAGGATAGCAGCTTCCCTCTGGGAGCATATCAGTGAAGACTGTCTGCCCTGCCCCCATGTGGTGGAGGATCTCTCTTCCCAGAAGGGGTATGGGGCAGTGGGGCATTACCAGAAAGGAGTGAGGGAAAGTAATATGGCCTAAGGAACAATATAAAGGAGGGGTTTGGACTCTTGTTTCTATTAAGCCTTTCATTTCAACAACTGAGATAGAGGAAGGGAGCAAAGGTCCCGAATATTCAGTAAGGAGATAGAGGCTGGCTCCTGTGTCGACCAGGAAAGAAACCTGACTTCCTGCCACTGCCATTGTTACCCTTGGATCCAGTGGTGTAATCGTGGAGGGGGCCTTGGGATCCAGGCCCTGTCATTCAGTCTCTGAAGACAAGGCCGCGAGGGCCACCAGGTCCTCTCCAGATGTGTTTGGAGGGGAGACAACTCAAGGGAGGGCTGACTTCTGTAGAGGGCAATGCATTTTCCAGTGGCCCCACTGTCTGCATTTCGGACACGGTATTTAGGAGGCCTGGGATCAGGGCAAGCTCTTGCCCAGTGGCCTGCACTGCCACAGCGCAAACAGTTGCTAGGCAGGTGTGGGGTGGAGCTTTTTGCAGGCTTGTCAGCGACAGGTTGAACTAGGGAGGCCAGAATCTGATATTTGACTTTAGACTGTTTTTCTTTCTGAGTTTTTTATTCCTTATTATGGTTGTTGAAAACTTTAAAGACAAGGTCTACAAGCTCTTTCTGGGGTGTTTGGGGTCCATTTTCTAATTTTTGGAGCTTTTTACGAATATCTGGGTAAGACTGGTAAATGAAGTGGAGGTATAGGAGAATAAGGCCCTCAGGGGAGTTAGGGCTGGTGTTTATGTATTTGATCATGGCCTTGGAAAGGCAGTTCATAAAGAAGGCTGGGTTTTCATCTGCCCCCTGGGTAATTTCCCTGAGGTGCTTGTAGTTGACCTGTTTGGCACACTCATCAGCATGATTTTCAGCTGCATGCCAAATGCATTCCCTCTCTTCATCCATCAGAGTGGATGAGAGGATGAGGTAAATGTCCCCCAAGTGAGGTCGTACATTTGAGTAACACGGAGGAACTCTTTGCTGATGTTTTGTTCAATATGTTTCATATCATTAATTGAAAAGGAGTCATGAACATGAAGAGGCCTTTCAGTGCCTGTTACTAACAGAGGGGTAGGATAGGGCCAGAAGTGGTCTGGGGAGGTATTGGGTGGGAAGTGAGAGTGCCAGAGCATGTTTGAGGCTGGGGCTGGGGCGGGGGCGGGGTGTTGGGTTAGAAGAGGCACATGTGCTGGCGGACATCAGAGAGGAGGAGGGCAAGGGGTGTTCAGAGGAAAGGAGGCAGATGCTCAGACAGAAAGGAAGAGGGGGAAGGGTGTTCAGGGGAGGCCGATGGTGGGGAGGGATTTGGGCTTTGCTGAGGCTGTTGGGGAGGAGGATGATAAGGTGGAGGGTGACAGAGGAGGGAAGAGGGGGGTAAAGGTGCAATGTTGTCAGGGTAGGGATAGGGGATTTTTGTTTGGCGAGAAGAACTTTAGAGGGTTTTTGTTCAGCTCCCACCTGGGCTCTTAGAGTCATCAAAAGGCTTAGAGTGTGCAAAAGGCATAAAGGAATGTTTTGGCCAGACAAACTTCCCAGAGATCTGGGAGCCTTGTCTGGGGCCAATGGGAAGTTAAGGGACCTGGGGAGACTACCAAACTAGTTAGGAAAGTTGCCTGGGCTGAGGCAGGCAGCTGTGAGAAAAAAAAAAACAACCTGCTGTGCTGAGAAAGAGGTTTTGCCCTAGGCTATGTTTCTCCTGCAGGCTGCAGGGTAGGCTGGAGAGGTGGGTTCTCGGTGGGAGGTCAGAGTTAAAAGGAGAACAAAGGGAAGTTGCTCAGGGAACCTCTGACCTGTTGCCAGTCCTCTGCAGGAAGTTACTAAGAATTTGGAAATAGCAATTGCCCTCAGCTGGCCAGTGTGACCCATTGTCAAGTTGATATTGAGGCCACATGGAAGTAGAGTAAAAGACCAATTTTTTTGGTTTAATGTCTCCTTTTAATCCTAATTGGGAAAGATTACATAGGAGATAGCTGAGGGGGTGTCTTCCGATGTTTTTGAGGAAGAATTACCCCTTGTGGAAGGGTGAGAAAGGGTGGCCAAGGTTTGGGAATCAGGCTGCCGGGATGTCTCCCTGAAATCAGTTTCCCAACCGGAGGCTCCTGGAGCTAGATTTTCCTACATACCGAAAGGAAGAGGCCCCCCACTCAGAGTGCAGGAGGTTACCTAATGGTGTTCTCAACCGGAGAACAGAGAAAAAGGGGAAGGAAGGGAAAGGGGCCCGGGACCAACTTTCTCTTGGCACCAAGAGAAAACTGATGAGAGGCCAAAATCTTACCCTCCTGGGAATTGCGGCCGGTGGTGATGTGTAAATTGAGGTCTGGCAAGATGGTCCCTGGACTGGAGTTCGTGAGGAGGTGTTGGGTGAGTGAGGGAGGGGAAACGGGGCGAGACACAGGAGGCTCTCAGAATCTAGGCGTTAGCCCAGGAGGAGCTGCTTTCTAGGCTGCAAAAGAGTCCCTGCTCTCGGCTTCCCGTTCCTGGGTTTTGGCACCAAATGAAAGAAAAAATAGGGGATAGATGAAAGGAAAAAAAAGGGGATGCAAACTCAACAGTCCAAGCAGGTTTACTGGTAAACCTGAGAGGGACCGCTCTGTCCTGGCCAGCAGAACAAAGGAAAAGGGGCCTCTAACAAATGAAGAGGCTTTTTATGGCCAGGGTTTTCAGCGGGCTTTTTGAGGGGCGGGGTCAGGGGAAAGGTGGGCTTGTGGCTTGCTGACGTGTCCTCTGGAGGATGCTTGTAGCCTAGGTAAGACGACACCTAGGTCTGTCTGAGACGGTGAGTGGGCTTATTCGAAAGGTGGTACTCAGGTCTGGATTCTATCAAGGATGTGTATATTTCAGAAGGTAAAATTAATTCCCTTTTTGTTTTCTTTAATTATGTCAGGAAATTCATCAGTAATATCTTCTTAAAAAGAGAAATGATAAAACAGTATATTACAAAAGGCCCCAATCTATGCTTTTCGCTTCTCTATTAATTTAGCAAACATAAAGATTTTATCCAGAGGACTAATTAGTAACTTGTTATTTTGCCATTTTATTTAAATGCTTAGTTAAGTGATGCATTCTTTTATGTCTTAATGAGACATCCCTTTCAATGGATAAAAGTTCCTTATGGGACTACAATGTATAGCAAGTTCTGCTACAGTGTGTTTTGAAACAAGAAATTGTTCCAACACAATTTGTATTATATATTAGGGGCCTTTGAGTATGACACAAACGTTGTCTTTGCTTCTGCAGTTTTGTTTTTGAGAAACTCTAGGTGAATGCAGCAAACTTCAGCCAGCTGAACAGCTATATAGGAATCCACAAAACAAGCGCAAACATACCTCAAATATCTATCAGCTAATTCACCATATGTAGTATCAGCCTTACCCACCCACATCCAGTTTTAGAGCTTTCAGTATCTATTTCAGGTAACCCTTGACCACATTACTCAGTAACTTACAAGTTGCAACCCTTCCGCAAACCTCAGGTCTTGTTCAAGATAAAGTGCCGTGTTTATGGTAGTATTTATGTATTTTGTAATTATTTTATATGTATAAAACTGCTACTCAGTTTATTGGTCCTACCTTTAAAAAATGCGTCACTGGCTGATGGACAGTGACTGCAATGGGGTTGGGGGTGGGGGGAACCTGATGAAGGGGGTAGTGTAATCACCATAATATTACTCATTTAATTGTAGATTAATGATATCAAAATAAACTAAAAAAAAGCGTCACTGATTAAATTTAAGGGTTGCGTCCTGTAACTCCTGGGGGCGGGGGGGGGAGGGGAAATTCTGAAGTAAAGTACCTTTGAAACTGGAATCAGTCAAAGGGAGAAATAAAGTGGGAGAAGCCCATTTATTTCTTACAAGCAGTTGTCCTGTGTCTCTTGTGACCTGGCTCAGAAGAGGCCCCACCCAACCTCTCCTGTCCAAAAGTGCCCTTGCTTGCCCTTGTAATTACCTATTGATACCGAGATGACTACCTTTCTCCACCCCTTGAAACACCTGTTGATATGGAGATGCACTAAGGCCAGGCGAGAGATTCTGGAAATACTGCAGTTTTACCCTCATATCCCTAAACCCATTTTCTCATAAGCCCTGTAGTTTGTGTGTTTATTTTGCACAGCAGGGTAGTTTTAAGAAATGAGGATACTGTGTTCTAGCAGAGCTGACTGGGTTTGAAATCAGGTTTTCACTTTTATTTATCATTTGGAGCAACTAGTAATACAATTCTCTCTTCCTTCTTTTTTGATAGTGCTGTTAGTTTATTGCAAGATCCCTGCAAAGTGTCTGCTGACTAGTTTCCGTGGGAAGCAGGCCTGTCTGGTGTACATGGGCTGTGAACAGTTTCTTGCAATTACACATCTTTGAAGTGAGGCAGAAACCTGCAGGAGTCTGTTTTTAGGCTCAGAGATATTGACAGCAGTCATGCATCTTTGTTTTTCCATGCTCTGAATTTGAGAGTTTTGACAATCAAAACTTCATATGTGATATTTAATATACATAAGGAAAAAATATTTTCCCCAGGATTTTATTTTGATTTTGTGTGTCTGTCTCAGGCCAGGTGAATAATATCACATATACAGTATATGCCTTTACTATGATATTTGTTATTGTATTATCTTTAGAATCCCTTTTTCTTTTCTAAACTTTATTGAGATATAATTGACAGAATTGTAACATATTTAGAGTGTACAGCGTGAGTTGCTGTATGTATACTTTATAGAAGGATTGCGTCCATTTAATTAACACATCCATCATCTACATATTTGTCCTTTTTTTTTTAGAAACTTCTTTGCTTTTCTATACCCCTTATCCCATTCATCATGTGCTGTCCCCTATGCACAGCCATAGTGCATAAAACATGTTATAGAAAAAAATGTTCAATGATGTGAGGGAAATGTAATTGTTCATAAAAAATGAAAAGAGCTGTTAATATTTATTAACTTCTTCTATGTTCCCAGAAGTTGGCTACTTGTTCACTGATAATATATCTTATTCAGTCTTCATGATACCCCTTATAGTTTTTACTCTCTGGTTTAACAGATGAGAAAATGAAGCTCATAGAAGGTCATTTCTTAGCTGTCCCCAAATCAAGTGATATTAGGATCTTGTGTCAGTTTGGATCCTCTGAACACAAAGATGAAATTAGCTTTGCAAGAGATTTATTGAGGGAAAAGCTGTGATAGATCAGGAGCATCTTCAGAGCATGACGCAGGTCTAGCAGCCTGGGAAAGGAGAGACTAGGAAGGAGGTCTTGGTAGGCAAAACCTCAACTGCAGGGAGTTCTAAGAAAGTGTCTCAGCCAGGCCAGTGCCTCAGGGAATCCCTGAACAACAACCACAAAAAATTGTCCATGAGAGGAGCCCTGCATTGAGTAGAGAGAGCCCAATTCTCATACTTCTGCCCTACTCTGTCATTGACTGGGAGAAACCCATGGGAAGCATGGTCCCTGTGAGCTCCAAGTTGGGTCCAAAGGTGTGGACAGCAGGAGGCTGTCAGCTAACTGCGAGCTGATGAGCAGATTCTCCTGGAGGGAGGTCTGAGCAGCATGCCTCTCTGGCCACCCACCCCCCAGTCATATTACAAGACAAGATCTTCCCGAGCCCAAAGTTCTTCTCTACATGGGTAGTATGCAAGGTTAATGGCAGGGGTCATTTCCCACCAATCAAAATAACACCCTTAATCACCTCCAATAATAAAAGCTTGGCAAAATTTGTGAGTTTGATATGTGGACATAACTTCAGGACATGTTTCTATGTCTCCTAGCTTTCACTAGTTTGCTTCATCTAAGTCTGTCCTAAAGAGAAATTCTGTAGCTGCCACTTAAGAGCTAAGGGCAGAGAAGCAATTTTCTAAAGCAGTGGTTTTTAATATTGGCAGCACATTAGAGTCAGGGCAAGGGGATGGTTAACATTAACTATGGCTGGTCTGCACCTCTAACCAATTAAATCAGAATCTCTTGAGGTAGAGCTTAGCCGTTAGTATTTTTTAAAGGTTGCCAGGTGATTTCAGTGTGCATCCAAAGTTGAGAGCTGCTGTCATAAAGGATATCTGCCTGAAATAAAAGAACAGACATATCTTTGGACATTTTCCTAAGTACCTAATCTCTCTATCAGTCCCACTCATCCACCCCAGGGAGTTACCAATTAGTTCAGGAATGTTTCCAGAGGACATCAAGCTTAAAAATTTTTTCTTTGTGACAGGAATCCTTTACCAGACTTTCCTATACTGAATTTAAATTTGCATTCACATATCTGTTTTCACCATGCCTTAATTTGAGCACTTCTGTATATTTTCAGTGAAAGAAAGTTAGGATATAAATTATAGCAGGAGTCCTGGTGTTCTGGCTCTAGTGAGTAATGTGGCTTTCCGAGGTGCTGCCTAGTGAATCCTGGGGGTAGAGGCAGAGAGAAGCCTTCTATCTTCAAGTGGGAAGGAACAGTGCCATATTTTCCGAAAATGTGAAAGGAAAACAGGAAGAGAGATCATGGACTGAACTGAATAGAGAGCTTGAGTTGGATCTCTTTTATTTATTGGGGAGAAGTTGGGGTTCCTATGACCAGGATCCTCACTGAACTTAAAACACCTGATGATGTAACTGACCAGTTGCTAGGCTACCGGTTCCACACCTTTAGGCAATAGTCTATTATTGTGCTATATATAGAGCTTGTCCCAGTGCTCTGGGCAGAGGCAGAGACGCTAGTGCTCCACCTACTGCTGAGAGAACAAGCTGGATAATAAACCCTTTCACCCTAAAGAACATTTTGCTGTCAATTTCTTTGGTCACATTGAATCTATAGCGAACCTGCCCAGGGCTGAAACCCACTGGCAAGACATTTATAATCTTATTTTTGTCTTAAATAGCAATGGATATTTAAGTAATATCCATTGATACCAATAAAAGCAATATTTTCATCATAAAACTTTGGAAAGAGACATAGTAGAAAGGTGAAAATAATAAAATTAATATTGGTTATTTGCTCAGAAATCTAAGCTGGTCAATATGTTTGCCACCAGTGAACTCTAACCTTGTTAGATTAGGATGGATTGGTCAAGGTGCAGACATTGGTATTTGATCTCTTTTGCAGTATTAAATTTTCTCTGTTATCAAGAAAAAGCAAAACTAAAGCCCAAAAACCCACCAGAATATCTGCTCATCTGCAGTGGCAGACCAAGAATGTAGGAAGAACAGTAGAAACTATGGGAAACAGGCAAAAAGGAGATGTCGGTCTGTAGAAAATTACACACAATAATAATGTGAACTGAGAAATTGATTTTAAAAATTATCACCATACATTGGTAACTCTAAATGATATCAGTGATAAAAATATTCCTCCATAAAAAAATATATTTTTGACTAGAATTCAAGATGGCGGCATGGGAGGTGAGACAGAGAGCTCCTCTCAAAACCACAAACAGTACAAAAATATAGTTAATTAATACAACGAACCTTAAGACAGCAACAATAAAGAAGGCTGAACCAGACTGCCTACACACCTCATGAACAGAGCAGACCTCATGAAACAGGGTAAGGTAAAAAAGCCTTAATCTGGCAGAACCGAAGGCCTTCCCCCACCCCAGATCACTGGCAGGAGGAAGAGAAACGGAGCGGGGGAGGGGATGGAAGCCTGGGGCTGCTGAACACCTAGCCCTGCAGGTCTGCTTTGTGAGCAGAAAATTATAGTGTGTGGTGCTCTGGACGTTGGGGAGGTCGGGCAGGCAGAGTGCTTGAGAAACTGACATTCCAGCCATTTGTTGAGGAGGGGATCCACATCTGGCAGCTCTGTGTCAGAGGAAAGGCAGGCGGTCTGAGAGGCTTCCTAGCAGCAAGAGGGCTGCTGAAGGGGCAGGGTTTGCACAGAGCTTGCTGCACGGGAGAAGGGAGAGCTGGACAAGGTCAAGGTTGTCAGGGCATGCTCTGCCCAGCTGGTTGGGAACTTTGAGGAGCTTCAGGTGCTCCATCACCCTGGCTGCCTACTCGGCTCCGAGGTCCCCGACTGTGACACACAGCCCGCTGCACCTTCCTTCTGGCCTGCTGGCACCGGTTTACAAACTGGCAGTCACTATGCTGGTGTCAGGCCAACCAGAGGGAGGCCCCACCTACAGCAGCTAGAGATGCAAAGCACAGAGGCTTACACTCGTGTGCTTGGCCCACTGGCTCTGACACTGGAGACAGGCACCACAGATGGGAATCAGGAAAGAGATTTTTCAACCCCCCAGGCACGAGCTCCACTCCCCTATGACCCCCAACCTCATTCTAGGGGCTGAACAGCTCCAGAGACTGGAGCTTCTGCACACTAGAGGAACCACACAGAAATATGAAACATCAAAAGAACATGGTTCAGAACAAAATCTCACAAACCCCAGAAAGAGGGCAAAATGAAACCAAACTCAGCAATCTTCCTGAAAGAGAGTTCAAAATAAAATTATAAACATGCTATGGAGGTATAGAAAAATATTCAAGAACTCAGGAACAAATTTAAGGTGGAGATGCAATCATTAAGAAATTCCATATCTGAGATGAAACATGCAATGGAGGGATTTAAAAGCAGATTAGATGTAGTAGAAGAGATGGTAAATGGAATAGAAATTAGAGAAGAGGAATACAAAGAAGCTGAGGCACAGAGAGAAAAAAGATTCTCTAAGAATGAAAGAATATTGAGAGAACTGTGTGACCAATCCAAAGGAACAATATTTGCATTCTAGGGGTACCAGAAGAAGGAGAGAGAGAAAAAGGGATAGAAAGTGTCATTGAGGAGGTAATTGCTGAAAACTTCCCCAGTCTGGCGAAAGAGATAGTCTGTCAAGCCATGGAGGTGCACAGATCTCCCAAAACAAGGGATCCAAGGAAGACAACATCAAGACATATAATGATTAAAATTTCAAAGATCATGGATAAAGACAGACTTTTAAAAGCAGCTAGAGAGAGAAAAAAGATCACATACAAAGGAAAACCCATCAAGCTATCATCAGACTTCTCAACAGAAACCTTACAGGCCAGAAGGGAGTGGCATGATGTATTTAATGCAATGAAGCAGAAGGGCCTTGAACCAGGCAAGGTTATCATTTAAATTGAAGGAGGGATTAAACAATTTTCAGATAAGCAAAAGCTGAGAGAATTTACCTCCCACAAACCACCACTACAGTGCATTTTGGAGGGACTCCTACAGATGGAAGAATTTCTTAGGCTAAATAGATGTCACCCTAGGGATAGACAAAGAGTACAGAATATGATTCATAAAATACAAAGAATGGAGGAGGAAGAAAAATGAGGAAAAAATAAAAAGAACCTTTAGGTTGTGTTTGCAATAGCATATGAAGTAATTTAAATTAGACTGTTAGATAGTAAGGGAATTACCCTTGAACCTTTGGTAGCCCCGAATCTAAAGCCTGCAATGGCAATAAGGACATACCTATCGATAATCACCCTAAATATAAATGGTCTGAATGAACCAGTCAAAAGATAGAGGTACTGAATGGATAAAAAAACAAGACCCATCTTTATGCTGCCTACAAGAGACTCACTTCAAACCCAAAGACATACACAGACTCAAAGTAAGGGATGGAAAAAGATATTTCATGCAACTAATAGTGAGAAAAAAGCAGGAGTTGCAGTACTTGTATCAGACAAAACAGACTTCAAAACAAACAGAGTCACAAGAGACAAAGAAGGACATTACATACTGATACAGGGGTCAGTCCAACAAGAGGATATAAATATTATAAATATCTCTGCACCCAACACAGGATCACCTACATATGTGAAACAAATACTAACAGACTTAAAGGGGGAAATAGAATGCAATGCATT
Source organism: Smutsia gigantea (assembly GCA_032199065.1). Taxonomy (NCBI): domain Eukaryota; kingdom Metazoa; phylum Chordata; class Mammalia; order Pholidota; family Manidae; genus Smutsia; species Smutsia gigantea. Next base: position 70,170 of record JAVSCE010007196.1, read on the forward strand.
CATTTTAGGAGACTTCAACACACCACTCACTCCAAAGAACAGAGCAACCAGACAGAAAAAAAGTAAAGAGACAGAGGCACTGAACAACATATTAGACCAGATGGACCCTAATGGACATCTACAGAACTCTCCATCCAAAAGCAACAGGATACACATTCTTCTCAATTGCTCATGGAACATTTTCAAGAATAGATCACTTATTAGGCCACAAAAAGAACCTCAGTAAATTCAAAAAGATTGAAATTGTACCAATCAGCTTCTCAGACCACAAAGGTATGAAACTAGAAATGAATTACACAAAGAAAATGAAAAAACCCACAGACACATGGAGGCTTCACAAAATGCTGCTAAATAACCAATGGATCAGTGACCAAATAAAAACAGAGATCAAGCAATATATGGAGACAAATGACAACAATAATTCAACACCACAAAATCTGGGGGATGCCGTGAAGGCCATGCTAAGAGGGAAATATATTGCAATACAGGCCTACCTCAGGAAAGAAGAACAATTCCAAATGAACAGTCTAAACTCACAATTAATGAAACTAGAAATGGAAGAAAAATGAGGCCCAAAGTAAGTAGAAGGAGGGACATATTAAAGATTATAGCAGAAATAAATAAAATGGAGAAGAATAAAACAATAGAAAGAATCAATGAAAGCAGGAGCTGGTTCTTAGAGAAAATAAACAAAATAGATAAACCCCTAGCCAGACTTATCAAGGAAAAAAGAGCCTACACACATAAACAGAATCAGAAATGAGAAAGGAAAAATCACTACAGACACCACAGAAATACAAAGAATTATGAGAGAATACTATGAAAAATTATATGCTGACAAACTGGATAAGCTAGAAGAAATGGACAACTTTCTAGAAAAATACAACCTTCCAAGGCTGACCCAGAAAGAAACAGAAAATCTGAATAGACCGATTACCAGCAAAGAAATAGAATTGGTTATAAAAAACTACTTAAGAACAAAATGCCTGTACCAGATGGTTTCACTGCTGAATTTTATCAAACATTTAGTGAAGACCTAATACCCATCCTCATTAAAGTTTTCCAAAAAGTAGAAGAGGAGGGAATATGCCCAAACTCATTCTACAAGACCAACATCACTCTAATACCAAAACCAGGCAAAGACCTCACCCAAAAAGAAAATTACAGACCAATATCCCTGATGAACATAGATGCAAAAATATTCAACAAAATATTAGCAAACTGAATTTAAAAATACATCAAAAAGATCATCCATCATGATCAAGTGGGATTCACCCAGGGATGCAAGGATGGTACAACATTCAAAAATCCATCAACATCATCCACCACATCAACAAAAAGAAGGACAAAAACCACACGATCACCTCCATAGATGCTGAAAAAGCAGTGAACAAAATTCACATCCATTCATGATAAAAACTCTCAACAAAATGGGTATGGAGGGCAAGTACCTCAACATAATAAAGGCCATATATGACAAACCCACAGTCAACATTATACTTAACAGCGAGAAGCTGAAAGCTTTACGTTTAAGACTGGGAACAAACAAGGATACCCACTCTCCCCACTTTTATTCAGCATAGTTCTGGAGGTTCTAGCCATGGCAATCAGACAACACAAAGAAATAAAAGGCATCCAGATTGGCAAGAAAGAAGTCAAACTGTCCCTGTTTGCCAATGACATGATGTACATAAAAAACCCTAAGGACTCCACTCCAAAACTACTAGATCTAATATCTGAATTCAGCAAAGTTGCAGGATACAAAATTAATACACAGAAATCTGTTGCATTCCTATACCCTAAGGATGAACCAGCAGAAAGAGATACCAGGAAAACAATTCCATTCACAATCACATCAAAAAAATAAAATACCTAGGAATAAACCTAACTAAGGAAGTGAAAGATCTATACCCTGAAAACTACAAGACACTCTTAAGAGAAATTTAAGAGGACACTAATAAATGGAAATTCATCCCATGCCCTTGGCTACGAAGAATTAATATTGTCAAAATGACGATCCTGCCTAAAGCAATCTACAGATTCAGTGCAATCCCTATCAAAATACCTACAGCATTCTTCAATGAACTAGAGCAAATAGGTCTAAAATTCATATGGAACCACAAAAGAACCTGAATAGCCAAGGCAATCCAGAGACGGAAGAATAAAGCAGGGGGAATTTCGCTCCCTGAATTCAAGCTCTACTGCAAAGCCACAGTAATCAAGACAATTGGTACTGGCACAAGAACAGACCCATAGACCAGTGGAATAGAATAGAGAGCCCAGATTTAAACCCAAGCATATATGGTCAATTAATATACAATAAAGGAGCCACAGATATACAATGGTTAAATGACAGCCTCTTCAACAGCTGGTGTTGGCAAAACCTGACAGCTACACGTAAGAAAATGAAACTGGATTACTGTCTAACCCTGTACACAAAAGTAAACTCAAAATGGATTAAAGACCTGAATGTAAGTCATGAAACCATACAACTCTTAGAAAAAAATATAGGCAAAAATCTCTTGAACATAAACATGAGCAACTTCTTCATGAATATATCTCCCCAGGCAAGGGAAACAAAAGCAAAAATGAACAAATGGGATTGTATCAAACTAAAAAGCTTCTGTACAGCAAAGGATACCATCAGTAGAACAAAAAGACATCCTACAGTATGGGAGAATATATTCATAAAAGACATATTCGATTAGGGTTTGGAATCCAAATTATATAAAGAGCTCACACACCTCAACACCCAAAAAGCAAATAACCTGATTAGAAAATGGGAACAGGATATGAAGAGACAATTCTCCAAAGAAGAATTTCAGATGGCCAACACATGAAAATATGCTCCATATCCCTAATCAAGGGAAATGCAAATTAAAAACACAATGAGATATCACCTCACACCAGTTAGGATGGCCACCATCCAAAAGACAAACAACAACAAATGTTGGCGAGAATGTGGAGAAAGGGAAAGCCTCCTACACTGCTGGTGGGAATGTAAATTAGTTCAACCGTTGTGGAAAGCAGTATGGAGGTTCCTCAAAAAACTTAGAATATAAATACCATTTGACCTAGGAATTCTACTCTTAGGAGTTTACCCTAAGAATGCAGCAGCCCAGTTTGAAAAAGACAGATGCCCCCGTATGTTTATTGCAGCACTATTTACAATAGCCAAGAAATGGAAGCAACCTAAGTGTCCATCAGTCAGTGAATGGATAAAGAAGATGTAGTATATATACACAATGGAATATTATTCAGCCATAAGAAGAAAACAAATCCTACCATTTGTAGCAACATGGATGGAGCTAGAGGGTATTATGCTCAGTGATGTACGACAGGCGCAGAAAGACAAGTATCAAGTGATTTCACTCATCTGTGGAGTATAAAACAAGAAAAAACTGAAGGAACGAAACAGCAGCAGTCTCACAGAACCCAAGAATGGACTAACAGTTACCAAAGGGAAAGGGACTGGGGAAGGTGGGTGGGAAGGGAGGGATAAGTTGAAAAGGGCTATTACAATTAGCCAACATAATGTAGTGGGGGTGGGGGTAGGGGGATACAGGGAAGGCAGTATAACACAGAGAAGAGAAGTAGTGATTCTGTAGCATCTTACTACGCTCATGGACAGTGATTGCAATGGGGTATGTGGTGGGGAGTTGATAATAGGGGGAGTCTAGGAACCATTATGTTGCTCATGTAATTGTATATTAATAATAACAAAATGAAATAAAAAAAATATTTTCTTGGTCTATGTTTCAAATCTCAAAGGATCACCTTTTAAAAACTTATCTTTTAATAAACATAGTAGTCTGTACTGTGTTCTCCATGGAATATTCCCATTTATACAGTTGGCCTCTGATATATGTGAACTCTGCCATATACCTTGTCTCCAGAGTTTGTTTGTAAAGGCTTGGCCTCCTTCTGTCTTGCTTAGGGCATAGCTTGTCTCTAACAGGTCATACATATTCCTGATTTTAAAGAATAGATTAAATAGAAACAGTGATGGCACAGCAAGGTAAAGATGAACTAGCACTGTAGTTACCTGAATTTTGTCATTCTGTGGGACGATTTGTAGTTTTCAAACAGTGAAATATGCAGGTGGAAAGATGTAAGTGCAAAGTTTAGTTCTTACATGAAATATTTTGAATTCAAATGTCTATAAATTGAAACTTACTCTGCTTTTTATATTGTTAATTGCTTGAAAACTAAAGAACTAATCAAGGAAATAAAACATGGCAACAATGTGATTAAGTAAATTTAGACATTTTGGTTTTATTAAAATTCATTTTAAATAGGTGAAGTGGATTAAGAGGTACAAAATTCCAGCTATACAATAAGGAAGTCATGGGATGAAGAGTACAGCTTAGGGAATGCAGTCAATAATATTGTAATGACTTTGTGCAGTAACAGATGGTAACCACACTTACTGTGGTAGTTCGTGCTATATACGGATGTCAAATCACTACACTGTACACTTAACACTGAATATTGTATGCCAATTATATTTTAATTAAAGTAAGTAAATACATAAATAAATAGGCTCTCAATTTGGAGAAAAACTGGCATGATTATATTGCTAAAACATTTAATAAAAGGAGAAGTTCACTGTCTTTGTATCCTTTTGGCTGTTGTTTCATTTCATTATTATGACCAAAGAATAATTTTGCTGTATGGGGTAGGGAGATGTTGAAAAATGGTCTGCTTTCAGGGACAGATAGTCAAGGTATGACACTGCTTTTGCCAAGAGCTTGAAAGTCACAGTAATGGGCCTCACACTTTTTCCTTCATTGGGTCAGTTTTCCCCTTTTCTTCATTTCGCCCTCCTCCTTTGCTTGCTCCTGGCATTGAGTCTCCTAGGGCAGGAAATGTCTCCTAGAAAATGTAGAAAGAAGTCAGTAATTATATTTACAGTTCTGGTTTTCCTGTGTTGTCAAAGCAGCTTAAAGCAATCCTGTCTCAGACCTGGTCAAGGATTAGTTGACAGTCTGAAGAGATCAGTGAGATTTATTTGTCCAAGGCTAAGGGCAGTGTGGTGAGTATTGTACTGAGAACAATAATCTGATTTGGGCTGTCCAAGGGAGATTGATCAAATTAAATGGTCACTACATACTGTGAGTTCTATTCAGCAGACATGTTCAAACAATTAATTGCTCTTTGGTTTGTAAGCAAAGCTGACAACTTCTTTTTGAAGTGCACGGTTGATAGTGGAAGGAAAAAAATGGGTCTCCATAGATTTAGTTCTCCAGGAACTAAAGCCTGAAAGTGAAGAAGTATAAGATTGGAAGAATCATTTCACACCTGTACTCCTGCTTCCAAATAGAATACCATCAAAGCACTCTTGGAGAGATAGAAAGGGAGAGTGTATTAATGACTTAGATTTGGTATTCCAGGTTTTCATTTCATTTCTGGACTAAGTAATTGCAGGAATAGACAAACCACATACAGTACTGGTAAAAATGGAGGGACTGGGTAATAGGATCTATACAATCCACCCTTTCAAACTACTTTTAATGGTGTCTTAAAAATTGACTTGAGCTAGAAGTGTTCTATCAAAGGATATCCTGTTTTCTTTGGTGTTTGTCAACAAGAAGTAATTCTTGAAATTGTACTGACTTTTTTCACAAAAGTAAACTAGAGGGAAATATCTTTAACACATATGACTTTACAGTGCAATACTTACAACACATTCCAAATGGAAATAATTAGTATTGTTAACATGTTTAGTATTACTTTATTTTTTAAGGTTTTTTTAAATTGAAGTATAGTTGATATACAGTATTATATTGGTTTCAGGTATACAGCATGGTGATTTGACAGTTACCTACGTTATTAGATGTTCACCCCAACTAGTGTAGTTACTATCTGTCAACAAAGAAAAAAGTTACAGAATTACTGACTATATTCTCTGTGCTGTACTTTCATTTCATGTAGCTGATTTATATTATGATTGAGATTTTGTGTCTCTTTGTCTCCTTCACCTATTTCACCCACTCACCCACCCCAACCCCTCCCCATGGTAACCACCAGTCACTTCTCAGTGTCTACCATTCTACTGCTGTTTAGTTCATTTCATTTTGTTTTTATATTCCACTTGTAAGTAAAATCGTGATCAATATTACTTTAATGATCATATGTATTTTAATCTCTTGAATTTTATTTATTAAGCTATCCTTCAAACATACAAAAAAGTTAAGAATATAAGAAGTAACCATGTAACCAACATTCAGTTTTACGAAGTTTAATATTTTACCATTTTCCTCTTAGAGCTTTTTTTAAGAAATAAAATGTGATGATCAGTGTTGAATCTCTGTTACCTTCTTCCTGATCCTGTTTCCTTTTCTCTCTTTTCCCTAGGGTTAAATACCATCCTGCATTTTGTGATTATCATTGTCATTTATGATGGAGTCACTGCTGCTTCCAGATCCAAGCCTAGTAGATCATGGCTTTAGGTCTGCTCACTATCTTGCATTTCAAGTCCACAGAAGTTATAATCAGACACCTGTTAGGCATTTCAGACACTTCAGATCCTCTTGTCATATCTTGTCTTTGGGACCCTGGGTCACTCATTTAGCCACAGACACTGCTGCATTGACCAGCTCTCTCTGGAGATGCCAAACAACCTTCAACGCAGGTGCAACTAAATAGAATTCACTTTCTCACCTCCTACCGCCTGGCTTCCTGTTAACGATGGGCAGTTGATGCTGTGGTCCCAAGCATGTACAACCTGCAAGTGTGTGTGTGAGAGCAGTGGGAGGGGAGAGTTACAGACCTTGTTTAGTAAATTGCTTTAGCCAATAGGAAATGGGCTTGAAAATAAATTTGTCCTTTCTTTCATGGATTAGGAAGTCATTCATATAGCCTCTCAGAATATAGTTTTAGGAGATTATCAATCGGTCATTCTTAATACCTTGAACTATTTTAATTTTTCTTTCCTTGTCTCATTCCTCTTTCCCTTCATTTCTGCTCCATGGGATTGTTCTGCCTAATAAAGCAGTAAGCCTTTGCCCAAGGCTATGCATTCTGAGGAGGCCGGGTTAAAACAGAGATATTTACCTTCTTCTATCTCTGTCTTGTTGGCTTTATCTTTCCATAGTTCATATATTATTGCTATGTGTTTGGAGCAGGGTGGTATGTCTTACTATTTCATTTTACTAGAAGTCATTGATTCTTTCTCTGTGGTTTTTCTTGCCGAAAGACATCAGCATTGCTTTCATATTCACCAAGAAATCTTTAGTGTTAGTTATTCATACATTTTCCATTACATACAGACCAATACAAACAAATTTTTAGCAGAGAGCCTGACATAGAAGAGGAACATGATGAATATTAATTCCAATCCTATATCTTTTTAAAAAATGTTATTCCTAAAGGGCCCAGAATTTGGACACCCTTTCTTATGCTTTGTACGTATTTATGCCTCTATAGAAATCTAATGTTGGATTTTTCTCCCCCACATCTGTTTTTCTCCCAAGACAGTGAACTTGAGGGCAGGGATTTTGTCTCACTTATCTTTGCAAACAACATAGTGCTTGGCCCAAATTGCTCTCAGTTAATGGATGTGGAATAGATCTGACACTTGGTGTGTACATAAATAAACAGGCATAAACATTTTGGATATATATATATGCAATTCTCTTGATTTCTTCCTTGGACATAGGAAAAAACTGTCAGTAGATTTTTGGGAGTTCATTGTTGTGATGGCATGTGTGTGTCTTGCTGCTAAGTGTAGCTGTTTGAGCGTGTGCGCTCTGTGATATGATAGTTTGTGTGGTAAAAGGAATATTCTACAAATAGCATACTTCCAGAAAGTCAGGACGTAAGTCATAATGAGGATTCTATATTATAAGACAAGTGTCTCATTAGCAATAAAAGCTATTAATGTCACTGTTCTTAATGAAGGATTAAGATAGCACCCCTCCTTTAGAATAGAAAGGGCAAGAGTGAGGCAATCAGCATTGTGAATGGAGAATTGGTGAACAAACCATTGGATGTTGGGCATGTAAAAAATGGCTGCAATCCAAAATGACTCCAAGGCTTAACATTTGGATAATAGGAAAAGATGGTTGTGCCATTTTAGGAAACATTGAAATAGGAAAAAGGGTGTTTAAGGAGATGAGTTTGGTTTTTAACTGACTCTTACATTAAAGAATATCCATTCTTTCAAGAATTAATTCACTCAATTTGTTTTGAGCACCTGTTACTGCCAGATATTGTGGTGAGCTTTGAGCACACAAATGATATTGTCTGTCATGTGTTCCCTTGAAGAACTTGTGTCAACAAATTTTCAGGTGACACAAGTGCAAGTGGAATAACAATTATATTAGATGAAGTAATAGGAATTAGGAATTCATATTATTCAACTGACAGTGATGGTACAAATTTAAAGAGGTGAAATGTAATCAAAATAAATTTATGTGAAAAAATTTCTTGGTGTTTGTTAATAGTATGACATGGGAACCTCCCAGTATTAAATACATTCTTAGGCTATATTAGTACAAATGTACAATACAATAAGGGATATAGTGCATTTTTATAAAATAAATAGATGCATAAATGATAATTCATTGTGACGTTTTCAGATCATATCTAAGGTATGGTGTTCAATTCCACGTACTGCATTTTAAGCACCAGTCAACCAGATGAGCTTACTTTTATGTCATGTGAAGAAGTGGTAAAGAACATAGGAGAAAAATTGCTTTGAAGTGTTTGGTCTACTACCTAATGCCAATGTCAAAACTGAGTCTGTTTATATAGAAATACTAGGGAGGAAGACTTGACACAGTATAAATTGTAATGGTCTAATAACTGTAGCTGCCTTCTGTAAGTGGGAGCTGTTCACGCCAAGGCTGGTTGAAGGGGAAGTGGCAGGAGGCGCTCCTATTAATGGCAGTGGCCTTTATTTCTTGCTTGCATAAGGTGTGCGGGTATGTATTAACTTCCTAGTAGCCAATCACCTTTCATTCAAAATCTAAAGGATAAAGAAAGGAACAAATGTTTAATATATATAATTATATATTTTATCAACTTAAAATATTTTTATTAAGACAGGAGGAAGTAGATCCATAAAATGACTGTTCTCTAATGTGCTGGGCATTTTTTGTCAATTTTGCTGTGGGGTGACATTCTCATAGAAGAGAAAATATAAAGAGAATGTTAATTTACAAAGTTGTTTGGAGAAAAGGTTAATAAGGTTACATACAGATTAAAAGGTCACATTTAGAGATTCTTCTATTCTGGGAATGTTAAAAAAATGTAGAATTCCTTTAATAAGAGAGAACACAGTATATACATTTTAATTCCTTTTAGTTCAGTTGAGTTAGCAAAGTTAAATAAATGTTTGTGGGTAGGTACTACTGCTGTTGCAGTTGTTTATAATTATTCATTCACTTATTCATCTGCCAAAATTTATTTATGAAACATTTACTAAGGGGCTTCTAAATATCAGTAAATAAGGAAAAAATCAAACAGTTATGTCTGTAAAATAACTGAAATTGCAGTATGGGAGACAGGAAGTAAGCAAATGATTGTTACGCAATGTGATAGGTCATATTAGAGTCAGTGGTGGTAGACATGATGAGGATGATCAACTCTACATGTGTTTGAGGGTGATGTACAGAACTGCTCTTGAAGAATGACATTCGGATGGAGGATGGAGGAAAGGACATTTCAGTATAAGAGATGTGTGCAAGATACAATATATTACAATCTAAATGATTTCATGGTTCTATATGTAATTCTGTATAACAATGATACCTAACAATTGTGCTATTATGTCTAAGGTACCAGGCTAAACATGTTGTATATATTAACTAATCTAATCTTCATAGCAATCTGGAGCAGTCTGACTCCAAAATCTTTACCTTTAATTCCCATGTTTACATACTTTCTTAAAGTGATGGGTTGAGTGTTGATTGAACGTTGTTTTTAACAGTAAGAGAGCTTAGATACCTTAAAATGAAGTGAAAGTAGGAACCCAGGAGCATACCTGGAATATTTATGTGCTGCTTCTGGAAGGGTAAATTGTTACAAATACTTTGGAAAAGAGTTTGCTGTTATCTTGTAAAATTGCATTGTTTCAGCCCTAGTTTAGACAACATTTCATTCCTGAATATACTCCCGACAGAAGCTCCTGAACATGTGCTCTAGAAGGCAAGTTCAAGGGTGTTCATGGCAGTATGTTTGTAATGGCACACACACAAAAAGCAAACACCCAAATGTTCATTATCAATACGTCGGCAATAACAGTAGGATAGAAATACTGTAAATGTACATAGAAAACAGCAGTAAAAGTGATTTAGTTATAGTGCCAACATGGATAACCTCAGGAATATTATACTGAACAAAAAAGGAACATTTCATAATACCTAAAGAATATATTTGTGTAAAGTTCAAAATATGCTAAAATAAGCAACATAGTACCTAAAGATAAAAACTTATGGGGTAAAATGATAAAAGCAGGGGATGATTTTTTCAAAATTGAAAATAGTGTTCCCTCTGAAGGGAGGATAGGAGAATGAAATATGGCAGAAAAGTGTGGGTAGATGTTACAGTAAGGCCCAATTCACAATATTATTTCTTTTGTTCCCTCTCAACAATTACATTTCATTAATTTTTCAGCCAACATTTTTTAATATTTTAATATTTCTGAAACTAAGATGTGTCTTAAAACTGATATTATTGTGCAAGTATAATGGTCAGCATTTTCCTTTCTTAGTTGTTTATAGAAAATAGTATGGTAATTGAGGTCATCTTAAATCTGATGAAATCAGTAAGAAAAACAGTAATCTGGGAATAATTCTGATAAATGTCCTTGAGACTGTACAGACAGTATGTAGGAAAATGGCAGGATATGGGACTCCAGTGGAATATAGGGCCGGACCCTATATCTATATATATATATATGTATGTATGTATATATATATACACCACCATTAAAGAGGTTGTATGCCACAACTGAAGTTACGCATCCTATAAGAAATGGGAAGCTATTACAGGTTTTTATAAAGGCAAATAACATGATAGATTTATGTGATTTTCAAAACTTAATCATGACATTATCTTGAATTGACCTTTTCTTTCATGCTTCAGTTTTCTAACAATAAGTATTATCCTTAAGAAAAACCACTTACTTGGTGACAATGAATGCAACATATGGTTTTTAAACCACAGCAGTATGGATCCTATGTGAGGGGGCTGAACTTTCACCACCATCTGACAGCACACAGATGCCCCTTCCCTCCCCTCTGGGGTGATGTCAGAGGAGGCTTAGTGACGGATCAGGACTCTCATCATTGCCCAGTGGTGATGAGGCTGCTGTCACAGTGCCAGCGCGCACCACACAGGGTGCTGGAGCTCCCAGCCTGTTTAGCAGTAATGAGAACCCGTCTCCTCCCACTTGATGTCAACAAAGTCTGAGTAAGGAACTTGGACTTTTGCCTCCACTTTGCAGTAAGGAGGCCGTTTTTCCCCCATTCCTTCCAATAGAATGGCATTATAGAAAACCACAGAAAATAGGCTTAAATAATAGTCATTTCTTAACATGAAAATATTCAGATTTTCAATTTTAAAAATTCATCATATTAAGAACCAAGAAGATCTCAAACCAAATCAAAGAAGATGCTAATTATAATAGATGCTAATACTGAAACGATAGGTTGTAGAATTCTCTGCTAAAATAATAAGAAAGCTCCAGCAAGCAATTACAAACATACTTGAAATAAACAAACAAAAAAAACCCCCCAGAAAACCTCAGCTAAGAAATAGAAGATATAAAGAGGAAGCAAATGAAAACTTTAGAATTTTCTAAACACAGAATGAAAAACACAATAACTGAAAAAAAAATACCCTCAATGGATGGGCTAACATCAGAATGGAGGGGAAAGATAAAAAAAAAATCAGTGAACTAGAAGATAGAACAATAGAAGTAATGTAATCTGAAAGAAAGAAAATAGACTGGGCAAAAAAACAATCAGTCAATCAATCAAACAAAAACAGCCTTAGTTAGCTGTGGGTTGCTAACAAGTTCTAACATTCATACCTCTGGGGTCATAGGAAAGTGGATGGGGTTGAAAAAGAAATGAAGTAAATAATGGATAAAGTTTTTCAAATTTGGCAAGAGACATAAACCTACAGATTCAAGAAGCTGAGTGAATCCCCAACATCATAAAGTAAAATCCACTGAAAAACACATCATAATCATACTTTTGAAAATTAAAGAAAATGAAAAATCTTGAAAGCAGTCAAAGTAAAATGACACCTTATCTATAGGAAAAAAAAGCAATTAAAATGATAGTGGATTTTTTTTTGTCACAAACCACTGAGGCCAACAGGAAATGGCATAATGTTTTTCAAGTGGTGAAAGAAAAGAAATTTCAACCCAGAATTTTGTACCCAGCAAAAATTAAGAGGAAATCAAGACATTCTCAAATGAAGGAAAAATAAGAAAACTGGTCACCAGAAGACCTACCTTAAAAGAATAACTTAATGAAGTTCTTTAAATAGAAAGGAAATGGTAAAAGAAGGAAATATGGAAGGTCATAAAGGAATAAAGAACATGATAAACAAGAGCACTGCTAACTACAACAGGCTTTCCTTCTCATTTCCTAAATTATGTTTTATAATTGAAGAAAAATATAGCATTGTCTGATGTGATTTTACATGTATGTAGAGGAAATATTTAAAATAATTATAGGTAGGGAGAATAAGGAATGTAAACATAGATAAATTTTCTGTACTTTATTTGAACTGATAAAATGGCAACATCTGTAGACTGTGATAAGTTATGCACCAAATAACACAATTTTCTGGAGAATGAGTAAGAAAGCTACGTAAAAAGATATAGTCAAAATTACTGTGTATAGATCAGAATAGGATTCTAAAAATTGTTGATCAACAGAAATCTTTGAAAAAGGAAACATGGAAAACAGGGAGAACAGTCAACAAAAAATGGTAGACTTAATTTCTAAGATACCAATAATTACATTAAGTGTCAATAAGGTAAATGTACTGATTAAAAGATAGAGGTTGGCAGAGTGGGTTAAAAAATGACAAAACTATATGCTGTTTTACTTCAACTATGTATGATATACGAAGGTTAAAAGTAAATGGATGGGAAAAGATATATCATAAAAACATTGATCAAAGGAAAGCAGGAATGACCGCATTATATCAGTTAAAATAGACTTAAAAACATAGAAAATAATTAGAAACAGAAGGCTGATCTACCAAAAGACATAAAAATGCTAAATGTGCATGTACCAAAATAAAGCTGCAAATTAGGTGGAGGAAGAACTGATAGACTAATAGGAGAAATAGACAACTTCACTATTTCAGTTGATGATTTCAAGACCCCTCTCTCCCTAACTGATAAAGAAGATGACACAGAAAGTCAGTAAAAACATGAAAGAACCCAACACCACCATCATCTAACAGGATCTAATTAACATTTATAGAGCACTCCATCCAACATCAGAATACACATTCTTTCCCATATATACCATGGAATATACATTAAGATGGATCATATCTTGGGCCAAAAAACAAATTCAACAAATTTTGAAGAATTGATATAATGAAGCATGTGTTCTGTAACTACAATGAAACCAGATTAGAAATCAATAACAAAAAGATGACAGGAAAATCTCCAAACACTTGGAAATGAAATAGCACACTTCTAAATAACCCATGGATCAAAAAGAAATATCCTTCTATGTTGACAGATAGTATCTACACTTATTGGAGTGAGCATTTAATAATGTAGATAACTGTCCACTGTTATATACTTGAAACCTATTTAATATTGTATATTAACTATACTTCAACTAAAAAAGAAAAGGAATTCTCAAGGAAAGTAAGAAATACACTGAAGTGAAAGAAAATGAAAATGCTGCATATCAAAATTTGTGGGACAGCTAAGGCAGTGCTAAAAGGGAAATTTATAATACAAAATCTGTAGGTTAGAAAATGGGACTAATTTTCAATTCAATAATTTGAGGTTTCCTCTTAAGAACTAAGAAAGAGAAGACCAAAGGAAACCAAAGCAAACAGAAGGGGAGAAGGGGGGGGGTAAGAAAAGGATTTGAGAGGAAATCATTGAAATTAAATACGGAAAACTATAGAGAAAATCAATGAAAATTAAAGCTGACTCAATAAAATTGAGAACTATTTAGCAAGACTAACAAATAAAAAGAAAAGCAACAAAATGACATTACCAGGAAGGAATAGGAGGGGAAAAGTCAGGTTATGATGACAGCTTTTGATAAACTCAGAGACACAACAGAATAAAAGGAACTACAGTCCATGTCCACTGAAAACCAAATGCTGTAGCCCCATTTGTTAAAATAGCAGTATGTCCTCCACTGAATTTCTTTTGTGTTGTTGTCAAAAATCAATTGGGTATGTTTGCATGCATCTACTTTTGGGTCTCTGTTCTTTGACCCTCAGTCCTCTTCTGATTGTTGCTTTATATTCACTATCCTAGAACTAAATTAACCTCTTACAGTTAGGAATGGTTATAAAGATAAACACACAGGATTGTAAAGGAAAATGTCTACCTTTGGAAAAGATACGTGATTTTATTTATTTATTTAATTTTTTATTAAGGTATTATTGATATACACTCTTATGAACGTTTCACATGAAAAAGCAATGTGGTTACTACTTTTACCCATATTATCAAGTTCACACCGATACCCCAATGCAGTCACTGTCCATCAGTGTAGTAAGATGCCACAGATTCACTGTTTGCCTTCTCTGTGCTACACTGTTTTCCCTGTGATCCCCCACACCATGTGTACTAAACATAATACCCCTCAATCCCCCTCTCCCACCCTCCCCACTCACCTTCCCACCTCTCCCACCACTTTGGTAACCACTGGTCCTGTCTTGGAGTCTGTGAGTCTGCTGCTATTTTCTTCCTTCAATTTTGCTTCATTGTTATACTCCACAAATGAGGGAAATCATTTGGCACTTGTCTTTCACTGCCTGGCTTATTTCACTGAGCATGATATCCGCTAACTCCATCCATGTTGTTGCAAATTGTAGGATTTGTTTCTTTCTTATGGCTGAATAGTATTCCACTGTGTATATGTAACACCTCTTCTTTATCCATTCATCTACTGATGGACACTTAGGTTGCTTCCATATCTTGGCTATTGTAAATAGTGCTGCAATAAACATAGGAGTGCATATGTCTTTTTGAATCTGAGAAGTTGTATTCTTTAGGTAAATTCCAAGGCATGGCATTCTCGGGTCAAATGGTATTTCTATTTTGAGTTATTTGAGGAATCTCCATATTGCTTTACATAATGGTTGAAATAGCTTACATTCCCACCAGCAGTGTCGGAGGGTTCCCTTTTCTCCGCATCCTCACCAGCATTTGTTCTTCTTAGTCTTTATGATGCCAGCCATCCTTACTGGTGTAAGGTGATATCTCATTGTGGTTTTAATTTGCATTTCCCTGATGATTAATGATTTGGAGCATCTTTTCATATGTCTGTTGGCTATCTGAATTTCTTCTTTGGAGAATTGTCTCTTTATATCCTCTGACCATTTTTTAATCGGGTTATTTGTTTTTGGGTGTTGAGACGTGTGAGTGCTTTATATATTTTGGATGTTAACCCCTTGTCAAATATGTCATTTTTAAAAATATATTCTCCCATACTGTAGGATGCCTTTTTGTTCTGTTGATGGTGTCATACAGAAGCTTTTTAGTTTGATTTAGTCCCATGAGTTCATTTTTGCTTTTGTTTCCCTTGCTCGAGGAGATGTGTTCAGGAAGAAGTTGTTCACGCTTATATTCAGGATATTTTTGCGTGTTGTCTTCTAAGACTTTTACGGTTTCATGACTCACATTCAGGTCCTTGATCCATTTTGAGTTTACTTTTGTGTATGGGGTTAAACAATAATGCAGTTTCATTCTCTTGCATGTACCTGTCCAGTTTTGCCAACATCAGTTGTTGAAGAGGCTGTCATTTCCCCATTGTATGTCCATGGCTCCTTTATCATATATTAATTGACCATATATGTTTGGGTTTACATCAGGGCTCTCTACTCTATTCTGTTTGGTCTATGGGTATGTTTTTGTGCCAGTACCAAATTGTCTTGATTACTGTGGCTTTGTAGTAGAGCTTGAAGTTGGGGAGTGTAATCCTCCCAGATTTATTCTTCCTTCTTAGGATTACTTTGGCTACGTGGGGTCTTTTGTGGTTCCATATGAATTTTAGAACTATTTGCTCTAGTTCATTGAAGAATACTGTTGGTATTTTGATAGGAATTGCATTAAATCTGTAGATTGCTTTAGGCAGGATGGCCATTTTGACAATATTAATTCTTCCTATCCATGAGCACAGGATGTGTTTGCATTTATTGGTATCTTCTTTACTTTCTCTCATGAGTGTCTTGTAGTTTCCAGAGTATAGGTCTTTCACCTCTTTGGTTAGGTTTATTCCTAGTTAGTTTATTCTTTTTGATGCAACTGTGAATGGAATTGTTTTCCTGATTTCTCTTTTGGCTAGATCATTGTTAGTATATACGAATGCCACAGATTTCTGCATATTAATTTTGTATCCTGCAACTTTGCTGAATTCATATATTAGATCTAATAGTTTTGGAATGGATTCTTTAGGGTTTTTTATGTACAATATCATGTCATCTGAAAACAGGGACAGTTTAACTTCTTCCTTGACAATCTGGATGCCTTTTATTTCTTTGTGTTGTCTGATTGCTGTGGCTAGGACCCCCAGTACTATGTTGAATGTCATTGGGGAGAGTGGGCATCCTTGTCTTGTTCCCGATGTTAAAGGAAAAGCTTTCAACTTCTCACTGTTAAGTATTATGTTGTCTGTGGGTTTGTCATATATGGCCTGTATTATGATGAGGTACTTGCCCTCTATACCCATTTTGTTGAGAGTTTTTGTCATGAATCGTGTTGAATTTTTTCAAATGCTTTTTCAGCGTCTATGGAGATTATCCTGTGTTTTTTTTCCTTCTTTTTGTTTCTGTGGTGGATGATGTTGATGGATTTTCGAATGTTGTACCATCTTTGCATTCCTTGAATAAATCCTACGTGATCATGATGGATGATCTTTTTGATGTATTTTTGAATTTGGTTTGCTAATATTTTGTTGTGTATTTTTGCATCTATGTTCATCAGGGATATTGGTCTGTACTTTTCTTTTTTTGTGGTGTCTTTGCATGGTTTTGGTATTAGAGTGATGCTGGCTTCATTGAATGAGTTTGGAAGTATTCCCTCTTCTTCTTCTCTTTGGAAAACTTTAAGGAGGATGGGTATTAGGTCCTCACTAAATGTTTGATAAAACTCAGCGGTGAAGCCATCTGGGTCAGGCGTTTTGTTCTTGGGTAGGTTTTTGATTACCAGTTCAATTTCGTTGCCGGTAATTGGTCTGTTCAGATTTTCTGTTTCTTTCTGGGTCAAACTTGGAAGGTTGTATTTTACTAGAAAGCTTTCCATTTCTTCTAGGTTATCCAGTTTATTTTAATTTTTCATAGTCTCTAATAATTCTTTGTATTTCTGTAGTGTCCATAGTGATTTTTCCTTTCTCATTTTTGAGTCTGTTTATGTGTGTAAACGCTATTTTTTTCTTGATATGTCTGGGTCGGGGTTTATCTATTCTGTTTATTTTCTCGAAGAACCAGTTCCTGCTTTCATTGATTCTTTCTATTGTTTTATTCTTCCCGATTTTATTTATTTCTGCTCTGATCTTTATTATGTTCCTCCTTCTACCGACTTTGGGCCCCATTTATTCTTCTTTTTCTAGTTTCATTAATTATGAGTTTAGAATGTTCACATGGGATTGTTCTTCTTTCCTGAGGTAGGCCTGTATTGCAATATACTTTCCTCTTAGCACGGCCTTCACTGCATCCACAGATTTTGCGGTGTTGAATTATTGTTGTCATTTGTCTCCATATATTGCTTCATCTATGTTTTTATTTGGTCATTGTTCCATTGATTATTTAGGAGCATGTTGTGAAGCCTCCATGTGTTTGTGGGATTTTTCATTTTCTTTGCATAATTTATTTCTAGTTTCATACCTTTGTGGTCTGAGAAACTGGTTGGTGCAATTTCAATCTTTTTAAAATTTACTGAGGCTCTTTTTGTGGCCTAAGATATCATCTATTCTTGAAAATGTTCCATGTGCACTTGAGAAGAATATGTATTCTGCTCCTTTTGAGTGTAGAGTTCTGTAGATGTCTGTTAAGTCCATCTGTTCTAATATGTTGCTCAGTGCTTCTGTCTCCTTACATATTTTCTGTCTGGTTAATCTGCCCTTTGGAGTGATTGGAGTGTTGAAGTCTCCTGGAATGAAATCATTGCATTCTATAACCCTTTTTAATTCTGTTAGTATTTGTTTCACATATATAGCTGCTCCTGTGTTGAGTGCATAGATATTTGTAATGGTTATATCTTCTTGTTGGATTGACCCCTTTATCATTGTTTGTCTCTTTTGACCTTCTTTGTTTTGAAGTCTATTTTAGTACTGCAACTCCTGCATTTTTCTCCCTATTAGTTGCATGAAATATCTTTTTGTATCCCTTCACTTTTCATCTGCGTATGTGTTTGGGTTTGAAGTGAGTCTTTTGTAGGCAGCATATAGATGGGTCTTGTTTTTTATCCATTCAGTGAGTCTGTGTTTTGATTGGTGTATTGACACCATTTACATTTAAGGTGTTTTATCGATAGGTATGTACTTATTGCCATTGGAGGCTTTATATTTGTGGTTACCAAAAATTCAAGGTTAACTTCCTTACTATCTAAGAGTCTAACTTAACTCATTTAATATGCTTTTACAAGCATAGTTTGAAGTTTCTTTTTTTCCTCCTCCTTTTTCTTCCTCCTCCATTCTTTTTATATTAGGTGTCATATTCTATACTCTTTGTCTATCCATTGACTAACTTTGGGGATAGTTGATTTAATTTTACATTTTCTTAGTAATTGTTCTACTTTCTTTACTGTGGTTTTATTACCTGTGGTGACAGCTATTAAACCTTTGGAACACTTCCATCTATAGCAGTCCCTCCAGAATACACTGTAGAGATGGTTTGTGGGAGGTAAATTCTCTCAGCTTTTGCTTATCTGGGAATTGTTTAATCCCTCCATCAAATTTAAATGATAACCTTGCTGGATAAAGTATTCTTGTTTCGAGGCCTTTCTGCTTCTTGCATTAAATACATCATGCCACTCCCTTCTGGCCTGTAAGGTTTCTGCTGAAAAATCTGATGATAGCTTGATGGGCTTTCCTTTGTATGTGATCTTATTTCTCTCTCTGGCTGTTTTTAATAGTCTGTCCTTATCCTTGGTCTTTGCCATTTTAATTACTGTATGTGTTGGTGTTGTCTTCCTTGGGTCCCTTGTGTTGGGAGATCTGTGCATCTCCATGGCCTGAAAGACTATCTCCTTCCCCAGATAGGGGAAGTTTTCAGCAATTACCTCCTCGAAGACACTTTCTATCCCTTTTTCTCTCTCTTTTTCTTCTGGTACCCTTATAATGTGAATATTGTTCTGTTTGGATTGGTCACACAGTTCTCTCAATATTCTTTCATTCTTAGAGATCCTTTTTTTCTCTCTGTGCCTCAGCTTCTTTGTATTCCTCTTCTCTAATATCTATTTCATTTATTGTCTCCTCCACCATATCTAATCTGCTTTTAAATCCCTCCATTATGTGTTTCATTTCTGATACTGTGTTCCATAATAATTGGATCTCCGACTGGAATTCATTCCTGATTTCTTGAGTATTTTTCTGTATCTCCTTGAGCATGTTAATGTCTTTTATTTTGAAATCCCTTTCAGGAAGAGTCATGAGGTCGATTTCATTTGAATCTTTCTTAGGGGTTGTATTCACAGTTTTACTTTAAACCAGGTTCCTTTGTCGTTTCATATTTGTATATGGTGCCCTCTAGTGCCCAGAAGATCTACTCTCCGGAGCTGCTCAGCCCCTGAAGCAATGTCGGGGGTTGAAGCGGAGCTGTATTGGTGCCTCGGGGGAGGAAAGGTCTGTTTCCTGCTTCCTGGCTGCTATGCCTGTCCCCGCTGCCAGAACCAGTGAGCCAAGCACACAGGTATAAGCTTCTGTGCTTTGCGTTTGTAGTTGCTCTAGCCAGGGCATCCTTCTGGCTGGCCTAATGCCAGGGGAGGGTTTGCCGGTTTGCAAGCCACTTTGGGCTGGCCAGGAGAAAGGCTTAGTAGGCTGCGTATCAAAGAGGTCATCCTTGGAGCTCTGTAGCCAGCCAAGGAGCTGGACCTCCTGAAGATCATGAAAGTTCCCAATGTGCTGGGCAGAGGGCACCCGGACAATTTTGTTTACCTGTCCCTTCTCTTGAGCAGTAAGCTCTGTGAAATCATTGCCCCTTTAGCCGCCCTCTTGCTTTTAGGAAGTCTCTCAGAGTGCCCACCTTTCTTTTGTCCCAGAGCAGCCATATATGGATCCCTGCTTTCTGTAAGTGGCTGGAATCTCTGCCTGTCTTAGCTTTCAACCCCCTAATCATGAGAGTACCATGACAACACCATGAAATGTGTTCCCAGGGCAGATATCTGGAGGTAGGTATTCAGCAGTCCTTGGTCTCCACTCCCTTCCCACTCTGTTTCTATTTCTCCTGCTGGTGAGCTGGGGTGGAGGAAGGGTTAGGTCCTGCCAGGACACAGCTTTGGTACATTACCCTGTTCCATGAAGTTTTTTCTTGTATCCAGGTGTATGCAGTTTGGCACAGCCCTCTTTCCTGTTGCTCTTTCAGGATTAGTTGTATTAATTATATTTTCGTATTATATGTGCTTTTAGGAGGAAGCCTTTGTCTCACCTGTCATGCTGCCATCTTTAATCCTTCTGTGCATTATTTTTAGTGCAATTTTTTTCTTTTCCCCTTGCTAAGACTTACACAAAATGCCTTGTAGATACAGATGATGCACTCCTTTTTTAAAAACAGAACACGAATTCTATGGTAAATTTTGGATGTTGATCATAGGGCTGTTATGTATCAAAGAACACATCATTCTTCCTGGAGAGGCATCTAATGGGTTAAAATAGTGACTCTTCATGAGCTGTAAATCGGATGACCTTTAAGGAACAGGAGAAGCAGAGAATATTTACCCTCCATCTGAAGGTGGGAGGCCTGTAACTTCCCTGGGGCACTCAACTCACATCTTCAGTGGAGTGCTAGCTGAACTAGGTTCAATGAATGTGCAAGAATAATCCATGTGTGAAGGCATTCTGCAGCCCTACCTTCAACTCAGAATTTCTTCCTCTCATTCACAAAGAATGACTCTTTTCTCTTCCTGGATCTAAATAAATGTTAGTATTTTTTGAAACCAGTTTTGTTGAAAAGCTATTTTCAAATATTTTTCTTGGACCTAAGTCATTTTGTAAATAAGCAAGATCTAAAACATGTTTGGACTTGATTGATAGATGTGTTTAAATTTCCTGAGGGATTCATGTTTATCTTTGGCAGCTACCAGTTAACTGAACCTTTTAGCCAAGGGATTTCATGCCCTGAGTTTTAATGTTTTCTAGTGCATTATAGACCAGAGATTCCTTTGCTGTTTTCCCTTGTGGTAAGTGCCTACACAAGGAACAGGAATCCTGTGTATTAACTCTATCTCTTTCTAGATAAACAAACAGATGGATAGATGGCACTGTCATTTGTACCTAAGTTCCTTTAACTTGTCTACCTGACAAGGAGATACATATGACGGCTACTGTATCAAAGAGAAACAAATCTAAGAGTTCAATCTGTTTTACATCCTTTAATAAAAAACAAACCAGTTCAGTTGAAAATGGGACTTCAAAATTAACAGATATCATTAATTCATCATCTCAATCTTCCTTTGTATGTTTAGGATATTTTACTTCTTAGTCTTGTCCTGCTGTGATATAGGTATTGTTTCAACCATTGCCGTTTCAGAGGTCCACACAAATAGCCACAGCTTGTCTGAGTGCTGACAACAGTAGTACACATATTAAATGGTATTGATTTTATGCCCCCAGGGTACATAATCACGGAGTGCTTTATCCTAAATTACTTGGACAGTTGTAAATATAAACTATTGGCTAAAGGGGAGTCCAGCTGAGAGAGAATGGATAACTTTGCACAAATTTGTCACCACTGCCAAGAAAAACAACTGAAGATATATACTTAATAGCCATATGGGGCAGTAGTGTCACTTATGTCATAAGATAAATGATTATCTTCTGTGTTCCTAAAATCAATGTTTAGCTTTTCTTCACCCAAAGTTAAAGATAAATGTTATTGAATTGTGGGTATATATACTGCTCAATTAGCATTTCAAAGTATAAAGTAATTTCTAACAAAAGAAGTAGAAACTCAATTCTTAAAGGTGACGTTAATTTGGTTTTAAATTTCTTATATTAACATTTTGTTATTTTTATTTTTCTGCTTAGCTTGGGCTTGAATAAATGCTGTTTGGGTTTTTATAATGGTGAATCAATATAGTGATTTGTTTTGTTCCTTACATATAGATCCTTTAATAAAACACAATCTTTTATTGAGTTTCTACTTGAGTTAAAAACAGTGCTTATTGGTGGTGTGGGAGGGGGGAGTATGTTTGAGCAGCCCTTCTTTGACAGCTATGTGTAGGAGAGGCAGAACTGTGAGGATTTTAAGCTTTGTCCACGGCTCCTGTCGTTCTGTTATCTCTTGGTCACCTGGGCACTGGGCCTCTTGGTGTGCCCAGACTCCAGGGGTTTCCCTATACTCGCTCTCATTATCCCAGCTAGTGCCCCATGCCCTCTCTCACTGGGCGCTTGCCTCACAAATGGCAGCCCGTTGCTCTGATCAAAGATGGTGTGTACACAAGCCTTTCTATGCCTCTCCTGTGTGTCTGTATTTTACAAGTCACTTTTGGGGAGCAAAACAAAACCGAGGATTGATGGCAACATAGGAATTTCAGGTGTTGTGGAGGACAAATAGGTTGGTGATTCCATGGGGCTCTCCTGATGTCATCCTGTGTGGACAGCTGCCTGCATTTTCATAGGGTTTAGTCGATATATGATAAATAAACATTTTTCCCACTAGGTTTTTATTGCAACAATTAACGTCACAATCCTTGTTGAAAAATAATGAGAATTGCTAATTTTTTTTTGTTCTAAGTGGGGTAAATATATTACAGGAGAAGTGCATTTATGATAAGATTGTGCTTTACAGTTAGGCCCTCAGTTTTGTGGAATATTCATTAGTACACTGACAATTCTTTCTTTTTTAAAAATTGGAATAGAAAAATTTGGAATAGTTCAGTTATTATTCCTAAATGTTCCCAAATGTTCTTGAACATCTATTCATTTATGAATTCATGCATATTCCTTGAATTCTTATTGTGTTGCAAACTCTGAGTTAGTCCAGAGAGAATGAACATTTTCACAGAAATAAAAAAAAACTAACTGATCATTTGGGATTTATGAGTGGTTAGCTAGACATTATACAAATCTCACCCAAATTTTTATACTGTTGAAATGGAAACAGGGAAAAAACAAGCCCACACCCAAACAAACAACAACAAAACAAACATTATCAAAAATTTAACTCAGAATATAGTTACCGACTTTCCAGACTCCCATTCCTGAGCTGACCCCTGTGCAGATGCCTGCCTTTGGTGCCTTGCTTTCTCAGTTACAAGATCACCTTACGCGCCTTTTCAAACAAGGTTTTCTCAGTGTGTTCGACCTTACTGCTCACCAACTCTGCAAGGCAGATGGCAAATTTGCATTTAACCACAATCTGGAAAGACTTTTTTTTTTGGTATCCAGTCAATGCTTTCGTCTCATTAGTGAAACAGCAGGAAGTGCCTTTTAACTACAAGGAAGTGTTTACACAGTTTTAATTATGTTACCAATTTAGAAAGTAGATTCTATAGTTTTAACCTGCAACATTGTGAAGGATTCAGTTTAGTGGATGTTTGCAACCCTAATATATAAATTCCTTATTTTCCACATCATGTTATGTATAATGTAAGTCTCTGAGGAATCTTAAGCCCTTAAGTGAGTCATATTTGCTTCTCTGTCTGATTAAAGTCAAAGCTAAATAGGGAAATTTGACCATGGAAATATACATGTCCAGGCAAAGATATTATCCAATTTAGAATAAAATTAGACTAAGAAATATAAAAACCACTCCCTTTCTGCAGTTAACAACAGTTTTTTTTAAAGCTTCTTTCCTTGTGGTAATAAAGCTATTACAATGATCCTTTTTATTTATAGTCAGTTTAGAACTTTCATAGATAGGAGCTGTGATCCAGAGGAGACTGTTTTCATTTCGCTCACCATCAACAGTGTTAATAGTGGCCCATAGTCATTTTAGTGTTGGCTATGTATTGTTGGTTACTATGAGGCAGTAGTCATAAATTGGTAGCTTTTGGACTGCAAACTCTTATTTTGCCTACTGAGTGTTTTTATTTTTATTTTTTATTCAGTTTGTGTACTTTTAGGTGACTATGCACTTTTCAGTTTTGTTGTACATCCCAGCAATCCCTATTCATTTTAAATGCTTATACCTGGCTGGCATTTAATGACATTGAGGTTTGTCACATTGGCTGTGTAAGTGCTCATGAGAAGAGGGATAAGTGGTACAAACTGAAAGTGGCAAAAAAAAGGTAAGTGTTACATGTAAATATAGCATATAAGATGAACAGTTTCACAGTAGAAACAATTAGGAACAGGAAGTGATCATCTATTCTTTGTGAAAAGTGCTGGGCCCATGCAATTGATAATAGGGAAAGTGACTGACAAAACAGAATCTTCGATTGTGAAGCTAGAGGATCAGCATCAGAGTTGAATGTTTATTAGCTTAATGGACATTCAGAAGACAGATAGGAGTTTGTTGATATAACTACAAGCCA
This sequence comes from Smutsia gigantea, assembly GCA_032199065.1. Taxonomy (NCBI): domain Eukaryota; kingdom Metazoa; phylum Chordata; class Mammalia; order Pholidota; family Manidae; genus Smutsia; species Smutsia gigantea. The sequence goes on from JAVSCE010007196.1 coordinate 95,032, forward strand.
AGCATAGTGAAAGCAAGATTGGTAAGATCATTGCTGCAAGTCCTCCAGGTTACAGACCTAGTTGAATAACACTTTGAATCTCCACAACGTTGACGCGAAGAGAGGCTCTAAGTGCTGATAATATAATTTCTTAGAAAAAAGAGGGCTTTTCACGCAATAAAGATGAAACTTCTATTTTGGGGAAAGGATGACAAAGAATGTATATAGTGAGGTGGCAAACAGTAAGTAAGTGTTTAAAACTTTGAAGGACCAATACACACTTCCACTGGGAAAATGCATTCTGGGATTGCAAATTTAAACATCCTTTTTTTCAAACAGCTTTTCAGATTAGGACTAAGTCATAGTGTGCAGAGTTTATAAACTGGGAGATAGAGGAATAAATTTGTCCGTTGCCATAACCCTCCGTATGTGAAAGCGAAAATGAACATCCATCACTTAAATCTTAAGAATGCTGCAGTTATGTTTTTGGTATGGGTTAAAAATTTATATTCACTTTTAAAGTTGTGGTTAGATATATATAATATAAAACTTACCATTTTAACTGCGTTTAAATGTACAATTTTGTGGAATGAAGTACATTTACACTGTCTTGCAACATTTACCACTGTCCATTTCCATAACTTGTTCATCTTCCCCAGCTGAAAATGTACCTATTATACACTAACTCCCCATTCCTCCCTCCCCCAAGTCCCTGGAAACCTCCATTCTACCTTCTGTCTCCATAAATTTGACTATTCCAGGTACCTCATGTAAGTGGAATATTTGTTCTTTTATGACTGGTTTATTGCACATAGCATAATGTCTTCTAGGTGCATCCATGTTGTAGCATTTGTCAGAACTCCTTCCTTTTTAAGGCTGAATAATAATTCCATTGCATGTATGTACCACATTTTGTTTATCCATCCATTTGCTGATGGTCATTTGGGTTGCTTCCTCCTCTTGGCTATTGTTAATAGTTTACCATGAACATGGGTACAAATGTTTATTTGAGTCTCTGCTCTGTTTTCTTTTCTTTTTTCATGATTTTTAAAATTCAAGTATTGTTGATATACAATCTTATATTGGTTCCAAATATACAACACAGTGGTTCAACAGTTCCCTTTATTATTAAATCCTCACCCCACTAGTGGGGTTACTATCTGTCAACATAGGAAGCTGTTACAGAATCATTGACTGTATTCTCCATGCTGTACTACCATCCCTGTGACCAATTTATATTCTGATTGAGAGTTATTGTGCCCTTTTATCCCCTCAACCTCCTCACCTACTCACCCCAACCCTTCCCCCATGGTAACCACCAGTCCCTCCTCAGTGTCTATCAGTCTACAGCTGTTTTGTCCATTTTGTTTTGTTTCTAGATTTCAAAAATAAATGAAATCATATGCTATTTGTCTTTCTTTGGCTGGCTTATTTCACTTAGCATAATACCCTCTAGATCCATCCATGTTGCAAATGGTACGATTTTTTCTTTTTATGGCTGAATAATATTCCATTATGTATATGTGCCACATTTTCCTTATCCATTCATCTATTAATGAACACTTAGGTTCCTTCCATATCTTGGTTACTGTGTATAATGCAGCAGTAAACATTAGGGTGTATATGTCTTTTTGAATCAGGGATTTTGTTTTCTTCAGATAAATTCCTGTAAGTGGAATTACCGGGCTGAATGGTATTTCTATTTTTAGTTTTTTGAGGAACCTCATACTGTTTTCCACAGCAGTTGTACCAATTTACATTCCCAGCAACAGTGTAGGAGGGTTCCCATTTCTCCACATCCTCACCAACACTTGCTACTTCTTGTCTTTTGGAAGTGGCCATTCTAACTGGTATTAGGTGATAACTCATTGTGGTTTTTATTTACATTTCCCTGATGATTAGCGATGTGGAGCATCTTTTCATGTGCCTGTTGGGCATCTGTATTTTTTCTTTGGAGAAATGTCTGTTCAGGTCCTCTGTCCATTTTCTAATTTGTTTTTTAGTGTTGAGGCATATGAATTCTTTATATATTTTGGATGTTAACACCTTACTGGATGGATCATTTACGAATATATTCTCCCTCACTCCAGGTTGCCGTCTTGTTTTGCTGATGGTGTCCTTTTCTGAGTAGAAGCTTTCAGTTTGTTGCAGTCTGACTTGTTCATTTTTAAGTTTTTTTCCTTGCCTGAGGAGCTGTACTTAGGAAAAAATTGCTCATAATTATGTTCAAGAGATTTTTGCCCATATTTTCTTCTAAGAGTTTTATAGTCCCATGTGTCACATTCAGGTCTTTGATCATTTTGAGTTTACTTTGTATATGGAATTAGATAATAACCCAGTTTCATTCTCTTATATGTAGCTATCCAATTTTCCCAATGCCAGTGGTTGAAGAGACTGTCTTTTCCCTCTTGTATATTCATGGCTCCTTTATTGCATATTAATTGGCCATATATGTGTGGGTTTATATCTGAGCCCTCTATTCTGTACCTTTGATCTATGGCTCTGGTTTTGTGCCAGAACTAGACTGTTTTGATTGCCATAGCTTTGTAGTATAGCTTGAAGTCAGGAAACATAATGCCCCCAGCTTTGTTCTTCTTTCTCAGGCTGGCTTTGGCTATTTGGGGTCTTTTGTGGTTCCATATGAAGTTTAGAATTATTTGTTTTAGTTCATTGAAAAATGACATTGGTAATTTGATAGGGATTGCATTAAAATCTGTAAATTGATTTCAGCAGGATGGCCACTTTGACAGTATTAATTCTTCCTGTCAAGAGCATGGGATAGATTCCCATTTATTTGTGTCTTCTCTCATAAGTGTCTTATACTTTCAGAGTGTAGGTCTTTCACCTTCTTGATTCAGTTGCTTTTAAAAAGAATAACACTTGTATTGCCAAGTTTCAGTCATGTTTATTATTTCTCAATATATTAAAACATGTCTATTTAAGGTTTGGATATTTTTGTTGTTCCTACAACAAAGGTTTATTTAATATAACAGTTTATAATCAAAGTTTTAAGCTCATAAATAAATGCAGAAATGAAACTTCATTAAGTTATGAACCACCGCTAAACTATATCTAGCATATACAATTAAGCTGTGAAACACCTATATGATGGACATTGGTCCTTGGTATATCATAGTGAGAAACTTGGAATTTAAGAGATACAGACAAGAAAGCAGGTGATTCAAATATACTGCAGCATTTTATTAAAGTTGTTTAAAAAGTTTTGGGGATGTCTCACAAATTTCATACCCTATTTTTACATGTACAGGATGACAAAGAACAATTTTGACTCTAAAAAATTAAAGTCAAAGTTTTTAACTGAAAATTTATTTAATTTTTAAATGGGATTACATGTCTGTCCTTGATAAGTGATTTCTGCTAGAGCTGTTTTGGTCCATTTGTGAACAGGTCAGAATTAGGTTATTTATTTTGTACTGTGCTAGAAGGTTTTTTAAAATTCTTTAGGACACAGGTTTTAGTTAGTTTGAAAGTTTCCCTTGTGTACCTTTTAGGAGTATAAAGAAAAATAAAACAGAGTGCTGAAATTCTTTGTACATCCAGGCAATTACATATCCAATCTGGGTTCAGAATTTAAAGAAAGAATTGAAGAATAGAAGAATAAATAAAGGGTCAACTTGTTTTATTTTCTTTAGAACATAAAAGTTTTTACTAGATTAACTATGAACTCCAGGTTAACTCTAGTAAAACTAGAAAGTTTTACTAGATTAACTTCATGTGAAAAGTTAAACCCAGACATTACAACAAAACAAATATTAAACAAAAACTTTTGGAATTCTAGAAGGAATCCAATTGTTTGAAATAGAAAAAATATTTTAATTTTAAGAATTCAGAGCAATGAAAGAATGAACCAGTGTTTTTAGATCTTATAATTGAGGCTGTACAACAAAACAGAAATCTGGGTTATTTTAGAGGTTATGAAGTCTGATTTAGAGATTATGAAGTTTCTGGTGGTTATGCTACAGGAAAATGGTGTGATCTTGTTATATAACTCAGTTGAGTCATTTGTAAACTAAGGATTACAATATCAAAAGTGGCTGTTAAGAAATGAAAATAAATAGTACAGTCAGTTCTTGATCAGTAAGTCATTACCTGTTTTGGGGGATTTTCCTATTCTTTTGTTTCATTTTCATTTAAACTACATTATGTGTCTTTTGACTATTTTGTCATTTGTTTTTTTATTATATTAGGGTGGTCATTAATAAGGAGAGATAGATTGTTAAAAAGATTTTTTCTCTTTTTCTTTTCATCTCCTTTTGTATAGGTTTTCAAAAAGCTTTGGGCTTGTTGGTTGACTGCAGCAGTGTAGGGCTGCCACCAGCGGCCGTACAGTGGGCAATGTCAGAGGGGACTGACCCAGGTTAGTAGCAGAACCCAGGTTAGATGCCGCCTGCATCTTCTGCAGGAGAAGCCTTTTTCCTGGCTTATTGGTTTGGAAATTTATACTTTCAGTTTATTTTATTTTAGTGATTATTCTTACTTTATGTCATATGCATTTAACAAATTAAAAAGTCAAGATCTCCACCCTTCCCCCAAACAATATGGAAATTAAATGTTTTAAATCTCATCTTCCATCTTTCAACTTCAGTGCTATTGTTGAATATTTAGTTCCATCCTGTTTTTTGACTCCCTTATAATCACTGATTATTATTACTATTTATTTATTTAAGTTTCCATTATACTTAGCAATTTCTTTGTTTACTTTTGGTTCTTGCATCCCAAGCCTTTCTTCTTGGTTCAATTTTCTTATTGTTGAGTTACATACTTCACAGTTATTTCAGCAAAGGTCTGTGAGTGGTGAAATTTCAGGCTTATTGCAGGAAAATATTTTAAGCTCACTTCTGTGAATGATAGTTTAGCTGAATACAGGTCAACAGTTATTTTTCCTCAGCACTTTGAAATTGTCTGCTGGCAAGTAGTATTGCTTAAGCTTTGCTGTCAATATAGCTGCTCCCTTGTAGATAATTTGCAATTTCTCTAAGGTATTTTGTAAGATGTTCTGTTTGTCTTTGATGTTCTACATTTCACTAGATGTAGATCTACGTTTAGATATATCCTACTTGGGACTTGCGGTCTCCCTTCAGTTGGAGAATGACTCCTGTCTTTCTTTAATTCAGGCAAAATTCATTTTTTTCTCTAAATATATATATTTTTTGCCGTTCTTCACATTGTCTCTAGTGTGAACTCCTAGTATACATATCTTGGAGCTATTTGTTCTATCACCCATGCCACTCAGATCATCTTTCATAGTTCCCATCTGTTTGTCTCTCTGTTTTGTATTCTGGATCATTACTTTAAATCCACCCCAGTTCACTTTTTTCCCCCACTTGTATCTAGTCAATTCTTCAACCTATCCATTGAATTATTTATTTCAATGACTCTAATTTTCACTTCTAGCATGAAATGTTTTTCAAACTTACTGTTTTCCCCACCCTTCTGTTCTTGTCTCATGGCTTCTATCTGTTACAGATTGTCACACTCCATTTGCCATGGGGGAATGGGGATGATATATTCGTTCCCCCATTGCCTTAGGTGACCTTTCTGAATTTTATTTTCTTGTGTGGTTTGTAATCTTGTGAGCTCGTCTTTATCAGTAGTTGTGTTTCGTGGGAATCAAGACCATTCTGCGCTGTGGAAGTGCGCCATCGGGTGTTCCAGTCTGGCCTCTGCAGGGGCCCCAATGCATGCGGATGAGGGCACCCTGATGCCTCACAGACACTTAAAAGTCAGTCTCCCCAAGAAGACGTCCCATCTCCTCCACCCCACACTTGCTGCTCCTCCTGTGGGTTCCTTTTCTCGATGAAGGCTACCATTTCGTTTACTAGGGCGCCCAGGACAAAGCATCAGAGACCGCATTAAGCACCAGGAATTAATTTTCTCCTAGTTGTGGAGGCTGGAAGTCTGAGAGCAAGGGGGCAGAAAGGCTGGTGCTCCTGAGGTTCCTCTCATGCACTCGATGGCGACCATCTTCTCCCTTGTCTGCATGATCTTCTGTGGGTGGCTGTACCCTCGGCTCCTTTTTTTCATGAACACACTAGTCATACTAGATTAGAGCACACACTAATGACCTTTTTTTAACTTAATTACCTCTCTGAAGGTCCTATTTCCAAATACAGTCACATTCTGAGGTACTGGGGGTCAGAACTTCAACATTTGAATTTTGGGAAGACATTTTTCAGGCCATAATATGCCAGAGATCTGGACATTGTCCTTCACTCCTTTCTTTTGCCCTCTCAGTTCAAGTGTCACCGTGGATTCTATTTCCTAGATATCTCTCAAATTTTCACTTTTGTGAATTTTCACAGCCACTTCCCAACTTTTAGCCATCATTATTTTTTCCCCTAGATGATAGCAATGATCTCCTTACTGGTCTCTTTTCCTCCCAATATTGCATTCTTCTGTTCTTTCTTCCACATGACAGCCAGAGTAATTTTTTAAAAAGCATAATTCTTATGATTATATCCTTGTCTGTTCCTGCTGAAAACATTTCAGAAACCCAAAATCCTGTCCATAGTTTCTGGGCCTGCTTTTCTCTCCAGTCTAACTCTTTGTTAGATTTTACTAAATCATTTTCAGTTCTCTGTACAGGGTGTAGTCTCTCTAGCCTCTGACCATTTGCATCTTGTTCTTTATATTTGGAGTAGTCTCCTTTATCCCTTTCACCTCACTTTGGATAACTTGTCCTTTAGATTTTGACATAAAAGCTTTTCTAGGAAGAAGAATTTCATCATCCTTTAAGCCAAGTCCTCCTTAACCTGTACCCCCCACCACCCCGCCATAGTACATGGCACCCCACACTGCAGTTGCCTGTAGAGCCCTTTGTCTGGAAGATCTACTGGAAGAGGATTATTTGCACATTGTTCACAGCTGGGTCCGTAGTGCTTAACCCACAGTATGCGCTGAATTACTTGGCATATTCCATACCATTGTTATGGAGCAGTGGGTCAAATGGTACTTCATTTTCCTAATCATTGTGTTTAAAAGTTGCCCTACTCTCTTGCCTTCTTTATTTCTTTATAGAAATGTCTTCACCTGATTTTATACCTATAGATTTGTTTGCTTATTTATTTATTATCTTTTTTCTTTCTCTGTACAAGTGTAGAGCTTGTGCTCTAGACTAAGCACAGATGAGAACTGAAGGGTCTACTAAAGTTCTTACATGTCTGATCATCAAAGAAATTTTATACAAACTAACTTCTGTTTGTGTAAATTTCAAACTTTGGTGCCTTCCACAGAACATGTTCACATCGCTAGAGCATCTTTGATCCTACACCTTTCTGTCATGATCCTGGGTGAGTGGGGCAGTGAGTGAGGTGAGCATTCCTGGAAGTCATCCCCACACTGGGGTAGCGAGTAGCCCCTCGGCCATCCGCAGGCACGGCTGTGCAGCTCAGACATACACCCTGATACACCTAAACGGAATGTGTTCCCGAATTCTTCCTTGACTTCATGCACCCAAATGCCTGCAGCCACCCCAGTGCCATTTAATACCAGGGAATAGAGAATGGAAGGAGACAGTGGCCTTAACTAATTGTGGTTAATTTTTTAAATTTGCACAAGTTTTGCAAAACGTATGATCAAGTGAATGCACAGCTAGGGGTTTTGGAAGGGTTTGTGCAAGTGAGGTTCCTTGATGCTTGGCTGTATTGATTTCAAGATAAATATGTGGCTGAAGGAAGAGCTGCTGTGGCTGAAGTGAGGATGTGGGCGGAGTTGGGGGCTGGAGACAGGCCCAGTGAAATCCACTAGTCCCTTCCTTCGCCTTCCTAGGAGGATCCCAAGGAATCCCTAAAGTATCTCTGATCAGATGAAAACAACTACTCTATACCACCTTACTTTCCAGTATCCTTTCCTTTAATATACAGTTTAAGAACTAGATTTGCAGTAAGGAACATTAATTTTTCAAATATGGAGAGGAAGTACAGTTCCTTTCCACTGAAAAGCTCTTTCATATTTTTAAGACTGGTCCTGTCATTTATTATCAAAAGGATAATTCAAACCTCTATTCCTGGTCTGGTGGAAAATAGCCAGACTTTCAAGATCCTATCAAAACAAAGCAGCCAAGACCGTCTTTTGAAAAGGAAATGATAAATTGGTGCAAAATGCTGCTGTGAAGGCAGTAGGGTAGTGCGATCAGGCTGTGATTAAAGACCTATTACCTCTGTCTGCCGAGCCATCAGACCGGCAGTAGTGATTAGGTTGCACAATATAAATGTCTGCCCATATGAACACAATTTGGTAAGTAGTGCATGAAAGTTTCCAGCCATAAATAAGCAATATTATTCAAAAAGAGATGATTTTAAGGCTCTCCGTGCATGCTATAGGTCCCTTAACATGGAAACTGTTTTCAGATTCAGTGACAGCTGAATCTATCAGCCTTCTGCTGCTACCACACAGGCACACAGGGAAAGGCTTCAGAATACAGCTATCAGCCAAGAATGAAGGTTCTTTGGTAACCAAAGTGTGGCAGGTAGCATGTAGTTTAATCCCTGAAAGGAGAATCTCTGACTTTTAAAAAGATGGGATCTGTAGTCTAACATTTGTCCAGACTGATAGAAATAATGGCAAAATAAACCCAAACCTGAGGTTACTTTATGTGGTGTAAAGAAGTGAACTTTGTTCTTGGTGACAGGATATGGGGAACCCAATAAAGTATCTTCTAAGAACTTAGAATTTTAGTTTGTCTTTTGAGAGTTAAACTAATCCAGTCTAAATATATAGGGATGATTGTCTATAAGGACAAATATGTGACTGAATAGGGAACAATTAAAACACCAATAAAAGTGAACTGGATGGAGTCCTTTACAGGAGAAAGGACAAGAACGGGATGGGAATGTAACTGGGGGGAGGAAATGGCACAGTGACTTGTGCTCGGCGTGGAGCCCGAACGGGAGTGGCGGGCATCAAATGCACTGAGGAAGCACCTTCGGAGGAGCCGGTGTTGATGATGCCCATGTGGGCGTGATCCAGCGGGAAGAACGATTCGGCCAAATAGATGTGTGTCTTCCAAGATAGGCTTCATGGCTGCAGAAACTCTGCGTTTCTTGTTTATTGGCACATAGTGGACACTAAATACATACTGAATTAATTCATGAAGAAATAATGGTGGTGAATCTATCCTGCCCTTGAGAGAGCTGAATCTTACCAACTAATTCCCCTTGTTCTAAGCCTACGCTTACTATGCAAATTTATGATCATTTTTATCATTATGTAGCTTGTTTGTAGGGAAAAAGGTTCAGACTTGGTCAAATTGTCATTTTGGTTTCTGAAATCTGAGTTAATTTGGTCTGCTCCTGAGAACTTGACTATTCTCACTTGGGGTCACAAACTGAGGTGTCTGTCCTGCACAGTTGATATGTGCAATGACTTCAGCATGGAGAACAACCAGCTTGGGATTCTTTTGCTGGCAGTTGCTCATCTTCTTATGTGACATTCCACTTCATTAGGCACCTTCTTAGAGTGCACAATATTTCTTATTAAAATTAGCTTTTTGGAGACCTTTTCTTATTTTTGAAGATGTAGGATTTAGAACAACAGAGAATAGTTTTGTGTTCATTAGACATCAAGCATTTCCTAAGTAAAGTCAATAATGTTATTGCAACAGGACCATGGGGGAGGTAGCTTGAAGCTGCTTTCTACAACACAGATAGCTTATGCATTTCAAAAGTTGTGGTAGAGCCTATTTGTTATTCCTCTGCTTATTAAAAAAATACATCATTCATCATTACTTTATGTTAAAGATGTAGTACAAGTATTAGCAAACCAGGAAAATACGCAGGCTAGTAAAATGTCCAAGGTAGGAAAGTATTGCTGTTGGAAAGGAAACTATTGCTTCTGATCATGATTTACAACATTAGGTAGAGAGATTATATTTCTGCTTCAATCAGTCACATTCAGCAAGTTGCTCACGACAGAATTCCCGAGCCCTGGTGGTGCTGGGAAAACTAGTAGTGGCACAAGAGGAGAATATTAATGCCTGTTGCCTTACATAGGGTTTTGTAATTAGGGAATATGCAAGGTGACACATTGTCTTGGTAGACATCAAAGGTTATTGCTCTAGGGTAAAAACACTGTTAAGATTGCTGTCATGATTTTATTTTTTGTCATTGCATATTAAATAACCTGTGGCTAAGGGACACTTCATCTTCTAACATTATAGATATTTAGGACTGAGTATTATTTTATCTGTAGTGGGTTATAAGAGCCACTTTCCTAGTTTGTCTTCAGTCCATGTTCATATACATAGATTCTTATGCTATAGTTTACTGATATGGCTAAAAATTGACTTGAGAATTTTGGCTATGTTTGAATTCATTCATGTAATTTAGAACAAAAGTAGTAGCACTTAGTGATTTGGACTGGAAAAAGCAAATATAGTTGAACTCTGGGATAGGTAAAATACCTCCAAATCAAAAAATTACATAATCACAGGCATTTAATAATCATTTGTTCCTGAGTTCAGCATGGCTCACTTAAACTTCTAAGTGGCAGTTATAAATGTACTAAACTTTTAAAGTTATTTTTATTATCTGTTATATTTTATTTTAAAAATGAGTTTACTCTCATTGAAATGCACATTATAAGTTCAATCTGACAAATACATACTCCATTGTAACTACATTCTTATCAAGATATAGAACATTTAAGGTTTGTACCAATATGAATAAAACTGCTGAAAACAATCTTATACAAGTCTTTTTGTGGACATATGTTTTTATTCTGTTGGCAATACTTAGAAATAGAGGTACTGGGTAGTAGGGTGGGAATATGCTTAATTTATCAAGAAATCACTAAACAGTTTTCCAAAATTATTGTCCATTTCATATTCCCCCCAGCAATGTATGAGACGTGCGGGTGCTCCACATGCTTCGCAACATTTGTCACTGTAAATCTTTAATTTTCCTCTGTATTTTGGTGGGTGTGCAGGGACTTCTCATTGCGCTTTCACTTTGTGGTTCCCTGAGGACTCATACTGTTGAACATACTTTCATGTGCCTATTGTCTGTTAATACAACTTCTTTTGTGGAGTGTCTGAACAAATCTTTTGCCCATCTTTCTTGGGATAAATGGAAGTTTTTCATTGGTTTTATTTCACTTTATAGGAAGAGACATTAAGGTTGTGGTAAGATAAAAATTAACTTTGGAATCTTTAAAGCAACCAATTAGTAGCAAAGAAGTAAAGATAAAAAACCAAGAGGAAATAGGATAATAAAACTATACTTTCTTAGTCCAAAAGAAAACAAGAAGAAAAAAAGGAACAATAAACGGAAAAAATGGGAAAAAACAGGGAAAAAATGGAAAAAAAATAGCCAGATAATGGATTTCAGACCATCCATATTAAACAGTTGAATCATCCATTATTTATTTTGTCCTATATTCTCTCTCTGAAAGTAAAATTATGTATATTAATCAGCCTGATACTTTCCCACAGGTTAGAGTCTATGTTTAATTTTTTAAATCCCTTTTTCTTGGTTTTCTAATACTTCCCACTTCCACGTGTCCTCCATAATATCAGTTGAGCTCAAAACATCCCGCTAGCCCTTCTTCACCAAGCCTTACACCTCCCCTGCTGATGCACAGTGTAAGCCACTGCTACAGACTCAAGATGGCCAGGCCCTTGCCCGCATCTTCTTCCCTGAGCTGCAACACAGGCTTAACCAATTTCTTTTTAGTATCTTTAAAAATATTATCTTGATGGAAGGCAAGAGATAGAATAGGGAATCTTACGTATATAAGGAGAAACAAAGCAGTCATACAATCACCGAGCTTGCTGCTGAAAACATTGCAGTGAAAAAGAAGCACTTCAATGTTTGTTGTTTGTTATAATTTTTTTTTGTTATCCAGACTCAATTCTTACACAAGTGGAATTTACTAATCCTGCATACTGAAATTCACACGCTGGTGCAGTGATAAATGGTTGTTAAAACACTGAACATTTCCATACAGGGTAGTTATAGCTGCTGCCTCCCAGTCCTCTGAGGCCCTATCTGTTGCCCCAGCTGCCCCTGTCATTCAGCCCCTCATCCTAGAGCTCTTTATACCTACCCATAATCCCTCAGTTGAAGGGTTACGATTTGGCGTGGGGGACTACTGGGCCTTATTACACACTGTGTTGGTATTTTATGCCATACCATTAGTGGTTAATATTTCTAAGAACACCATACATGTATTCAATTAAGCTTCACTTATTAACAGAATGAAGTTAAGCTTTCAGCCTGATTTAGCTAATTGGAAAAACACAATAGCTGCAGTCTAGGTATTTGTCAGGGGGTATTACCTCGATTTTACTGCCTTGTAATGCCTTTTGGAAGTTGAGGCTAGCCATCTTCCCAACCTCACAATTACATGAGTGATATGCAATGCATCCATTTTCCATTTTAGGCATGAGAGTTTATCCCTGAATTTAGTGATTGTCAGAGAGAGGTGAATTTTAGAGTGAATTGTTTTATCCCCTTCTTGAGTTGCTATTACTAAATCGTAGTTGGTAGTATAGTATTGGTCTGTTCTGAAAGATGTTTTAAGAAATCATTCAGAATTCACTTCCTACCAGGATGTATTCTTTATCAGAACTCAAGTGAGAAGCTTTTCTCAGGGCTTACCCCCCTTTCAGGGGGATACGTTTGCTTCTTGGCAGTAACTGTTTGGTTTTATATAAGGACAACTGGGTACTGAATAACGTGTTCCCCTTATTGGATCAACCTTTAATAATCTCAGAGCCAAATATGTTTGCCATTTTAATAAGTCTTCATTTTATCTTTATTTTTACTTTCAATTTTTAAAAATTCTTATATGGTATATATATATTTTTATAAACTCTCTGAGATCACTTTTAAACAAGGGTGAGCACAATTAAATAAGTAAAATATACAAATGAAACGTAATAGCCTTTCCATGAACATTTTTCTCCTTATGTTTTGAAGCTAGACTCTAACAGCCAGATTGCAAGAGCAGGGGTGCCTATGCTTCTGTGACACGTCATTGTTGACACATGCCAGCCTGTTGTATGCCATTGATTCAGAGATGCACAGCTTTTCCACACCTTATAGTGAAAAATCTAGATGCACTTTATAATTGATAATGTTTTAAATTAGAGGGAACATGATAGTAATTCTCTCACACCCTGCTGCTGCTTTATCAACTAAGTTTACATAATACTTGTAATCCTTTGTTGTCCTTTCAGCAGTCTTCACAACATCTTCATCAGTAGATTCCATCTCAAGAAACCACTTTCTTTGCTTGTCTCTAAAAGCAACTCCTCATCCAATCAAGTTTCATCATGAGATTCAGTCACATCTTCAGGCTCCACCTCTAATCTAGTTGTCTTGTTATTTCCACGAGATCTATAGTTACTTCCTTCACTGAAGTGTTGAATACCTCAAAGTCATCCACAAGGGTTGGAATCAACTTCTTTCAAACTCCATTAATGTTGATATTTTGACGTATTCCTATGAATTGTGAATATTCTTAATGACACCAAAGCGATGAATCCTTCCCAGAAGCTTTTCCGTTTCCTTTTTCCAGATCCACCAGAGGAATCACTATCTATGGCAGCTATGCTCTTACAAAACTTTTTTCTTAAATAAGACTCAGAAGTGAAAATGATTCCTTGATCTTTGGGTTGCAAAATGCATACTGTGCTTTTAGGCATGAAAATCACATTAATCTCATTGTCCATCTCCATCAGAGCTCTTGGGTGACCAGGTGCATTGTCAGTGGGAAGTAATATTTTGAAAAGAATCTTTACTTTTTGAGCAGCAAGTTCTCAACAGTGGGCTTAAACTGTTCAGTAAAGGTTGTGGAAAACAGATGTACAGTCATCCAGTCTTTGCTTTTCCATTTATAGAGCATAGGCAGAGTAGATTCAGCATAATTCTTAAGGGCCCTAGGATTTTGGGAATGGTAACTGAGCACTGGCTTCCACTGAAAGTCACCAGCTGCATTAGACCCAGTGAGAGGGTCACCCTGTCCTCTGAAGCTTTGAAGCCAGGCATTGACTTCTCCCTAGCTGTGAAGATCCTAGATGGCACCTTCCAGTAGAAGGCTGTTCACCTACAGTGGGATATGTTGAGTGCAGCCCCCTCCCTTACCTCAGCTCCATCTTCTGGACCACTTGTGGCAGCTTCCCCCCTGCACCTGGGGCTTCACCTGCCCTTTTATAATATGGAGATGGCTTCTTTCCTTAACCCTCACGAGACAACCTCTGCTACCTTCAAGCTTCTCTTCCACAGCTTCTTCGCCTCTCTCAGCCTTCAAAGAATTGCAGAAAGTTAGGGCCTTGCTCTGGATTAGGCTTTGGTTTACGGGAATGTTATAACTGGTTTAATAGTCTATCCGATATGCTAAAATTTTCTCCATATCAGCAATAAGGCTGTTTCACTTTATCACCATTCATGTATTCACTAGAGTGAATAAAAAGTTTTATTTCTTTTCAAGGACTTTTCCTTTGAATTCACAACTTGGCTAATTGTTTGGTGCAAGAGGCCTAGCTTTTGGCCTGTTTCAGCTTTTGACACCCTTTCCTCACTAAATTTAATCATTTGTAACTTTTTATTTAAAGCAAGAGACATGTGACTCTTCCTTTCACTTGAACTCTAAGAGGCTGCTGAAGGGTTATTAACTGGCCTAATTTCAGTACTGTTGTGTGTCAGGGAATGGGAGGCCTGAGGAGAGGGAGAGAGAGGGGGGAACAGCTGGTCAGTGGAGCAGTCAGATCTTAGTATTTATTGATTAAGTTTGCTGTCTTATATGGATATGGTTCATGGTACCCCAAAACAATTACAATAGTTATATCAAAGACTACTCATCACATATCACCATAACCAATATAATAATAATGAAAAAAGTTTCAAGTATTGTGAGAAATAGTGAAACATGACACAGAGACATAAAGTGAACAAATGCTGTTGGAAAATGTCTCTAATAGACTTGCTTGACACAAGTTTACCCAAACTTCAATTTGTAAAAAAAATGCAATATCTGCAATGTGCAACAAAGTGAAGCGTTATAAATAGGTGTGTTCCTGTAGTGAAGAATGATTAAGCAGTTGGCCTCTGGAGGTAGACATCTTTGGATTTAGTTTTATTATTACTACCTCTTGGGTGAACTGCTTCAGTGTGTCCCTCAGTTTGTTCATCTGTAAAGTAGAATTATGGCAATCTATCTCATGGGAGTATTTCAAAGATTAAATGGAGTTCACACATTGAAAACAGTGCTTGGAATAGTAAATGTTTTTCCTTCTTCTTGATATTACTGTTGTCCACTCTAGAAGGTGAGCTCTGGAAGCAGGAACTGCCTAAATCCCATCTTATTCTTTCATTTCTAAATTCCTAGAACCTGCAAGAGGGCTTAACATAAGGAAGTCCTTATTAAATGTTTATAAATAAATGGAGTCCTGTATTAGATACGAATTTTGGGTGACATGTCATATTTTAGAGAAAATTGAACTCTTCTTGAAAATGCTTTATGAAATTGAGCTAGTGTGATTATCAATATATCTTTCTAGATGATAGAAAATCATTCAAATACTTATTTATTAAACATTAATCGAGTGCCAACTCTGTCAGATACTCTCCCAGCTACTTGGGAATGGAGAGCTAAAAAGGAACCTCTGCCTGCAAAGAACTTATTTTCTACTGTAAAGAAGTCAGAGCATATAGTTTTTTCAACTAGACATTTGGTTCGTTATAAAATTACCTTAAATCTATTTGTTATAGTATATGCAAAAAAAGAAAAAGTTTATTATTCCATAAATTTATTACATTTCTGAGTATTTAAAGATACTGAAAATATTAAGTTCTTCCAAAAAGCTTTACAAAATAACCTTTTTCCTTATCTATTCTTTGATACATTAAAAAATTGGAACTGAGTGACTAGCTGTTGATTGGCACTTTCTTAGATTGTCTGAAAACCGTACATGGCATTGCATATTGCCTTTGAAAAACCTCTTGCGTTTCTTGGCTTCTTTTAGTAAATTATGTTTGATTTTACTTAGACCCTCTATAAGTTGTTACACTGAAATTTGGGTCCTCAGTCTCAGGTTTTTCCATCGGCATCCATTTAACTCAACTGGCATATGTACAAAAAGGTCCATTAAGATAAACCCAGGGGTGTTGTCTGTGTTGGCCTTCCAAAACAGCAGTAGCTATGAATTCTTTTTTTTTTTTTAAAGAGAAGTCCTTGGCACCATTGACTTGTGTAGTGGCGATGTTTTCTTAAGAGAAATTCTTACAAAGTTTTCCTTTCAGGAGGATTTCCTTTTTAAACTTACTTATTTCATTTGCTTTTGGGCTTGCTTCCAAGATTTAGCTGATGTTATTTCTCCTATGATACATATCTCAAGAGATGATTCCTCCAAAATGTTATGAGTGCCCTATACCAGTCCTAATTCTGGGACAAGATTGTTTCTCTTGAGTACAATTATCATTTATGGTCTTGCCACTTTTGCTTCTTTCCACTTATTTAACCATCTGGTATTATACTACCAAGCCTTTACCATTTATGAGTCATTGGCAATATTCACACTCAACTGTCTATGACTCACTAGGAATCTTTGCCACATTTCTCAGCATTTGAAGGATATTTTCCTATTTTTATGTTCTTTCATTTTAACAGGGATAGTTAGCACATATGCTTCTATGTAATGTAATTTCAAAAATGGATGCCAGGTTAAAAGGGGTTCCCATATTTAAATCATTTACACATGTAGCCTCTTGAACTAAAAACTCACAAATTAAGACATTTTGGGGGGATGCTTATAACAAGCATGGACATCAGATTTAAACAATGTGAACTTCTCTAGATGAGACATTAAAGTGAATACAAAGTTTTTCAGTTCTGTAGAAAGCTTGGGAATATTCACTCTCTTTAGGTAATTATAACTTCTAAGGATTTCTTCCTTGTTCCCAATGGTAATAAAAGCATAGCTCTGTTACTAATTAGCTATGTGATCTTAGAGAAGATATTAATAGCTTTACACATTTCCTCATTTGTAAATATTTATATCTATGCCGTTTTCTCTTCAGTACTATAAGGGATTCTTTACATGGAATTTGTTCCCTGGAAAACATATTTATTGATTAGAAGTAGCTTAGAAGATACTTAAATAAAAGATGAACACATGGAAGGAAGAATTGTGACTAACATTTTTTCAGATATAGGAATACTTATATATAATCATCTCACATGTTTTTTGGGGGGTCATAGAACAAAGCATAATTATTCTAAGTATGTGAAGAGAGCCTATAATTTAACAAAGAGTAATACCCTAAAAGTATAAAAATGCTAAAGATATGAATAAACAATTCATGCACACACAAACACATAAAAAATTACAAGTTGATTAAAAAATTGGATAAAAATGTCCAATCTCCATAGTGATTGAAGAAACACAAAATAAACAATAAAATTTTATTGTATATACATTAATTGATGAGGAAAATAATCATGGGTAGTGTGGCATGATTTTAGAAAATGGAGATTCTTATACATTGCTGGTAGAACTGTGATTATATTCTTTCCAGAAGTCAGTTTGGAATCATGTTTCCAAAGCTTTAATATATTTCTAATACACTAAAAGCCTGCAATTTATTTATAAAAATTTATTCTTTGTAACCACAAAACTCCACATATACATATATATAATATATGTACATATACATATTAATATTGTCATTAACAGTGGGAAATAAATATAAATCTTCATCAATAAGATAAACAATATATTTATCATATTACCAACAAAAGTGCCCATGGCTTCCCCTATCAGTCACAGGAAACTTCCTCAGGTAAAAAATTGGGGGTTATTTGCTGCTTCTTCCCTCACTCTCCATGCAGGGTAAATCCCCAAGTCCACTGCTTGAGATCCCAGGCTGAGATCCGTTCTTTTATAACATGGTTTAGGGATACATTGTAATTTAATTAAGAAAACCCCATTAAATTTGTTGTGAGAGCAACTGAATTCAATAATTACTAGCTATCCATACTTGAGCAAACTGCTAGAAGCCTTACTCTTTTCATGCGTAAAATGGGGATGTGATGTACACCCTAGTGAATTTGCACGGCTGCTTTGCTGAAATAAGGTAATGACTACGCAAGTGCCTTATTTGCTTGTGTGTGACGGGCCCTTGCTTACCTCACCTGTGCTGCACCCCCTGCACGCGAGAGGGGGCAGTGACGAGCAGGGCCGGGTCCAGGTGTTCGGACACAACAGACGACTGCCTTGTGCATCTGTGAGGACTGACGTTCACTCCCACAGTAGGAATTTTACAGGAGCAAGGAGGAAAGATTAAATAGAATAAACAAAGGGAGTAATGTATGACCTCATTTAAAACTGCATCAGCATCAGAAGGAGCACCTACTTCTGTACACGTGTGAATGTGGGAGTCAGCCATCTGCGTGGGAGAGATACAGAGAGGCTGGGGAGAACAACTTACTTGTTTTGGGATGTTCAGCTAGCATAAATAATTCTCTTTTCGGGGCTATAGGGTTTTTTAAATACAGACTTTAGCTTTATTCCTTAGAAGTAGCTTAGGAGAGACTTTTCTATAAGGGCTAATAAGAAAGATGGAACTCAATCTAGTATATTTAGTTACTGAAATAGTTACAATGATCACCTCCCATTGTTTTCATTATTTTGTTATTGTTACTGTATTTGGATTTGCACACATTTTGAGCCATCATATAAGATCTGTTCTTTAAAAGCAATTGAAAGCCATGTGTCTCTTTTCTTTCTACTGATACATGCTAGTTTTATAAAGGTTTCTTCTAGATGTTTTGGAAATTTTCTTAAGTAGAACTTTCAATTCTTGTGAAATATCTCATACTAGTGTTTATTATCTGTATTTTTCAAACTGGGAAGATTGGTCCAATGTGGTTAAGTGAGTGGGTTGGCTAAGTCAATTTAGCAAGAGATATAAAGAAAAATAGACCAGATCTACTGAATATATAGTGGTATTTGTCCAACTGGTTTTCCCCTAACTCTGTATTCCTATTTTCTCTGAGCTCACACAAAATGGAGGCTACAAGCAAAAACACAGTGCTGTCTAAACATAGCTGTCATTTCAGCCTAACAAGTTTGATTAGCTCCATTAGCAGGGATGCTCTGCAGGAAACTTTAAATAAAAACATTAAAAACTTGGATTATCAACAAACTCTTAGTCCTAGCTGGGCCTGGTAGCCAATGTAGAAATTGATTGTCTCATGTAATTGGATTTACTCAGGTTACTATTGTCAGTATCATATCAGAACTCTGCTTCTTTCTTTTTAGGCACTTGTAATAGACTTCTGCTGCCTGTCTCACTGTCCCTTTTTGATGGAATAATCTGAATTCCCACTGAAAGCTTTGTTTGGCAATGCAAAAAAGTATTATGAGGCACTGGATATAGCCAATGGGATTCTTTTTAATTTTTGTTATTAGCTGAATTCATGAAAAGTTCACAGGAAAAGGGAGCATCTCTGCTCATAGTTAGTGCCATATTCTGATTCTTATATTGGTTGTATTTTTAAAAAGCTAATGCTTTATAGGTTAATGTTCTTTATATAGAAGTCAAAAAGAGGCAGATGGAATTTGGAGAAGTAATATTGCCTTCTATGTACCATTCTCTGGTAAAAACATTCCAGAGATTTTACAGGTCATAATTTCAGATCTACAAATGCTTATTAAAAATTACTTTCCCACAAAAGTTATATTTGATTTATAAAGTTAATGTGATCCTCCCCAGGTTAAATCACAGGTTTTCTCCTGGTCTTTAACATTCAGATTTTTCATCCCGCTCATGGCAAATAAAACATGACTTCCATGAGGTTCTTGGGTGGAGTAAATTGAATGTAGATTTATCACCTGGAACAGAATAGGTGCCCAATACTTAAAAAGAAACAAAAAGACATACCCATTTACCACTATCCCTTTTCCCCTGACATTGAGCCAATTCTCCATTCATGACAAAATGTCTTTTGCACCACAAATCCATATTAGTTTAGATTTTGAAAGCATTCTTCATTAATTAATGCTGTCAAAGGCTTCTAAGTAATCCAAATAAATTAAACTACAGTTATCCTTTTTTCCTCATGTTTGTTCCTCCCTCCCTCCCTCCCTCTTTCCCTTTCTTTCTCCCTCCCTTTCTGCCTTCCAAGAATAATGGCAAATTAGTTGGGTATCAGTATTTTTTGAAAGCCTACAGGCTTTTCCAGTTAGTAGCTTGTTCTTGCTAAGTCTGCACTGACGTCCTTCTTTTAGTGGACATCGTCAACTGCCTGATAGGAAAGAGAGACTTTTAAGGGGGTGGGGGTGCAAAATGTAGTCACCCTGCCATAGGCTATTCATGTTGCATGCCCTAATCTACAGGAAAGAGGTTGGGTTCCTTATTTCTTTTGGAGTGTTTCGTGCATTCTGAATATGTCTGTTCCTGAAAGTCTGATCTTAGCTAATTTCCACTATTTTTCTTAGTACCATAGTTTCCACTGTTTGCGTGGTAGCAGTTCCACAACATGTGGCTTCTCTGGCTTCTGTGACTTAGCTCATTTCATTCCCTGGCATTTAATGTTCTCAACCCTTCTGTCTATTGGCCTCCTCCCTGATTTTAGAGGTCCAAGACAAATCTCTGTTCCTTCCTAGGAAATGTCTGCCCACTGAAGACTCAAGGAATTTGCCTTTCCTCTGAACCTTTGTGGCACTGGGGACTGGGCCATTTCTTAGCCACATGTCATTTACTACCACATACTGCCAGTGTTCTTCTCGACTTCATCTTTTATACAAGATTGGTTCCTCTTCCAGGGTTTGTATCATGCTCAGTGATGGACCACCATCCAAATAAGTGCTCAAGTACACACTGGGCATCATCTGCGATTCTCCCGCCATCTGCCTCAACCTGTAAACATGAAGTCTTGTATCTTTGTCCCCAGTATCTTTGTCCTCTTCCCTTAGCTCAAGGTATGATCGTCTGTGGCCTGCATTACTGCAGTGGCTTTCTATAACTGGTCAGATTCCAAAATTACTCATTTACTCTGTTCTCCCTCCTGCAGCCAGAATGATATTTGCTAAAATGCAAATGTGACCTTTTCAATTCCCTGCTTAAAAATTTTCAGTGGTTCTGAAATGCTTTTAAAATAAAGTCCAAATTTCCTAGCATGGGCATAGAGAACCCTTTATAAGCTAGCCCCTACTTAGCTATGCAGCTTTATATCTTTCCACTTTCTGTGCTGAGCTTCTGCATACTCAGATGACTGCCCATGTTGGTGAATGTAGAATGGGGCTTTTCCTGTTGTCATAGAACTACTAAAGCCTCAAAGTTAAGGGCGGTAGGCAGTAATTTCTTAAGAGAACTACTAGGCATTTCTCTAGAACTTTCTAAAAGATAACAATGTGATTTTGTGGCTATCATTTTCCATAACCCATCTCCAGCCCATACAAGAGAAAATTAGAAGTTCAAAAGACAGTTCATTGGAGAGTAGGAGAATGACTAGTGGTAGATGGTGCTGTGGTATTTCCCCTCCTCTCTCCATGGAAATCAGAGGAACTACATCCTCTTCCCCTGGATGCACAAGAAGTCATCGTGACTGTCACTGACAGAGGCTGGAGGTGTCTGAAAGAGGGGGCCTCACCTCCCACAACGTTGCTATATGTGTACTGTCATGTGGTATCGCTAGCTTGGGCTCCGGTATCTCCTGGAGCAGAGAGTTGAGGCAGTTCTTGGGTGAATTCCCCCGTGGGGATTGGAAACAGGTGAATGTGGAGCCTAGTAATTGCCTTCCCCTGGTGAATTTGAAGGGCAGGCAGCCTATGGGAGTACCAATGTGAAGGACGCCAGGCAGCATTTGGTAGAGGAAGCATTTCTCAGGGCAAGGATAGGGGAGTTCCCCATGGACTCAGTGGATGTTATGGCAGCAGCCGCCAAGTGCTGCAGGGGCGAGGAGAACCTGGTTTCACGCCCTGCCTGAAAGTGCGCCTCCAGGGGCAGGAGCCTGATGGGGTCTGCCCAAGATCAGAGAATGTTGTCTATCTGGAACAAATGCAGTGCATACGTCCCTGCAGCAGCCAGGGACAGCCTTAGGGGACATCCAAGCATCTCCTGAAACAACCAGTGAGTGAAAACCCTACAGAATGGAGGAGGGTGTAGGGCAGCAGAGGGGGTTAGGAGAGAAGGCAGTTGGGGGAGAGAGGGTGGGTGCTGGTGGTGGGGTGGAGGCAGTTTAAGAGTGGAAGAGATAAGACATGTTCGCCAGCCAATAAAGCCAACCGGATTTGCTGAGAGTTGGAGGAGGGGTATGAGAGGGCAGACTAGCATGATTTTTGGCCTGAGCAATTAGGTGAAACTCATTCATTGAGAAGGGCTTATGGTAGGAGGAGCAGGGGGCAGGTTAATTTTGAGATGTCCATTAGACATCCAAGTGCAGAGGTCATGCAGGCAGTTGGAGTTCAAGGGAGAGATTGGTGCAAGAGAAAGATGTTGATGTGGTCAGTGTGTGGATGTCCTTTAATGCTATGAGACACAGGTTTTGATATACATGGCTATGGAATTTTTATGCTGAAAATGACTATTTTTAAAGCTGAAAATGACTGAAAAGCTTTAGGACTGGCCGGGTTGGCCCAGGATTAAGGGACTGGGTGTGGGAAGATCCAAAGAAACACTTTAAACCAGGTGATGGGAAACAATAATGCTTCCCATTTGCATCCCATCAAATGCTGCTCATTCAGCAGACCAGCTGCATCTGGCTCTCTTGAATTTTCCCGACTTTACACACAACTTCTCCTGCCTGTGTATTTGCTACACTACCTCTACTTATCTTTGCCTGGAAAGCTAATATGAATTTTTCTAATGTGCATTTTTCTACTGCTTTATGAGAAGCATTTTCTTACTCTCTTGTGGTTGGATTTCCTTCCTGTGAGGCTAAGACCCTTCCCTTTCATGATGCTATTTGCATGTCTTTGTCCCTTTCTATACTGTAAGTTCCCTGAGGGTAGGTCATCTGTTTTATTAACCCTTCTGTCTCCGGTTCTAGTGTAGGATCCATGCAGAGTAGGTGTCCAGTGAGTCACTGGACTCACTAAATGCAAGCAAGCTGGTTAAGGGCAGAGGCCGTGCTCTATAGATTGTACTGTTTTCTATGGTACTTGAGCGATTCGCATCACACTTAGGAGTAAGTCTGTCAATGTCAGCGGCATGGAAGGAGGGCTGCTGCCCTGTTTTTCTCACTATGGGTACAGACACTTGATAGTATCAGAGTCCCCATTCCTGTAAATACTGGTGAGTTTCTTTATCTCCAAATTTTATGAAGATGACAAGAAGGTCTGTTGAGAATGACTGAACTTAGGTTCTGAAATGAAAACTGTATACAGTTTGCTATACATTTATTTGTGTATACATGTACAATGGCTCTGCATGCTGTACTTGGATATTTCTCACTAACAACAATCCATACCCAAGTTAGCATCTTTCTTTGTGGTCTGTCCTCTTCTTTCCAATGATGTTGGTGTTCCCTCTGGCATTACTGTCCTACAGGCTCTAAGTGATAGAACCTGTAGGTTCTGTGCTGGGATTGTTATCATTTAGGATTAGGTGTAGCTGATTATTATAGACCAGCTAAAATAACAGTTTTCGATGTAACATAATTGCTTGTTTTTCTCTATTGCAAAATAAATCCGTAGATAGGTAGTACAAGGTGGATTTAATGTCCCCATAGTCACAAGAGACTCAGGCTTTTTCTCAATTTCTGCTCATCCATGTGCCTAGTATGTGCCTTCAACTTCAACATCACCTCATAGGCTAAGAAGGTTTTGATGCCCCAGACATCATGTCCAAGTTACAGACTCTGAGAAAGGAGGAAGAAAGGAATGATAGCAGGGATTTCCTTCCAAAGGAGGAAGCTATGTTAATCCATTTTCCTAGGAGTCCCACTCCAACTGCTGTTTGTGTGTGTTAGTCTCAGAATTAGTCACATGGCAACTGATAGGCAATGCTGTCTCTTACATGAAACTGGGGTTCTATTATTTACAAAAAAGGAGATTGGTAGCATGTGGAGCATCCAGTCTCCTGGGGATATGTGGCTGCATTCTTCCTTCAGGGTTTACTATTTACCACTTTGTCCCTTGTTTGACTTATGTTCCCCTTACATACAAAATCTTTACGTATTGATTTCCACAAAATGCCCTACTTCTCTCTGATCTGCTCTGAAAATCCTGGCTGACTGCTTTGTTTGTTCACAGAGGATATAGCTTATATAGCTTGCCTGAACTTGCTGCTCTTTCTAACCTCAGTGCTCTGTCTGCATCTGTGTTCTCAGAACCTGGAGCATTCTCCTTGGAGGGCAGGGCAAAGGGCATGATTTTATTTTGCTTCCTTACACTTATTATAGTCACGTTCTTGTCAGAACCTGAGCTGGAAATCACACCATGGCTTTGTGGTAGTTTGATACTTCCTGTGGCCAAAGGATGGGTGGGTGGAGGGTCGCACTGTGTCCTGTAGCAGCAGACTTTGCTCACTGGTTTTCAAGTCCACTTCCTTGCTGCTTCTGATTCCTAAGTGGGCTGCCTCTTCCTTCCCGGCTGGTCCCCTGCTGGTCCCCAGCTGGCACGTCTAGACACAGTCCCTTCAGTAGTTGCTGCTGACTCCATGAAGTTTCCCTTAGGAAGATAAGCCCTTGACGCTGTCCACTAATAGCACATAAAGCTCCATGTGTTTATAAGACTTTACTCAAAGATTTGGGTAACAATATTGAATTCCAATGTTGATGGTAGAAAATGGAAACTCTATTATAAACAGGGCCTTTCTGTGGTCAGGGGAGGACCATCCAAGGCATTCAGTCGTCAGAGAGCGCCCTTGTCCATTGCTCTTGTGTATTAAGTTCTTTCTTTGTGAGAGTATCTTTTCTCTGAACACATTTAAAGAAACCTATTCTCCTGACTGTGGGGAATGGTTTCACTCCAGAACCTATTCCTATCCTGATTACCCCAGCCGTTCATTTCTCCTTGTCTGAGTTACTTGGAAAACAGTAACATCCAAGAAAGTTCATAGTCCCCTATGCATTCCAAGTCCCACAGAATGATCCAAGGTAGACACTCTGAGTTTCTCTACCAATGTAAATTTATGATTATCGGGTAGATAACCGTACCCATTCTTACACACACACACACACGCACGCACACACACGCACACACACCTCTCTACCAAGGACAAACAGTATGAATCCATCCATAAAATGGTAAGCCAATTACCTGAGATTTTCATGCTCTGGCAAGATTTGCTGATGAAGGCTTTGGGGAGCTTTACAACTGTGGGTACCTTCCCAGTTTTCATTTTGATACAGGTCGCCGTATGTTCCAATAGTGAGCATCATTGGAAGAACTCTAGATATGTATTGCCTCAGAGGCCCAGCCATTTGTTTCTTTTGTTGATTTTGAGGTGGGTGCACTTGCTTGGCAACAAGGTGAACTGATCTAGAAATAGGAAAACTTGACTACTCTTGAAAGAAGCAGTTTTGGAAGCTTTTGTTTTTCTTGATAGCTTAGAAACAGAACCTAAGCATCTAAAGACCTCAAATGGGAAAAATAGCATTAAATTATTATAATTTAGGTATCCTATGGATTTGTTCGCATTATTGGAGAACATTTTATTCACTGCACAAAGTAACATCTTGTTAAAGTAAGAACTTGTACATAGTTAACTTTTATTTTATTTTATTTTTAAAGAAAATAGACTTCAGTTTTAGAGCACTTGTAGGTTCAAAGCAAAATTGAGCAGAAAGTACAGGGCTCTCATATGCCCCCTGCATGGTTAACTTTAAAGGTGAAATATTAGTTCCTATGTCTGCCACCAAATTATAATGAAATTCCCTTCACTGTTGGACTGTAGCATTCTTTAAGTTAACTTACTAGTACCCATTGGGGATAGGCATTAACTTCTGGGTCATAGAATGACTTCATATTAACAGTATTCACTTGCCCAACATGTATATTATTTGGTAGCTCATGCTGCTGCTCTTGGATTGAAACAGTGCATCTGTAATTTATATGGAAATGATTCTCTCAAATGCAACTCCTTTATTTCTTGAGTAAATATTTTCAAGTAAAGTAATTTAGTTATCTATAAATTGTTAAACCTCAGTTAAAATAATTGGATATGCAATGAATGAATGGAAATCTTATGCCTCTGCTCTTGTGGAAGACACCTGGTGCCTGGGTCACTACTGAAGTAGTAACTATAATCTGGGCATTTCCTTATCTACCTAAATAAAGACTAATGGAGGAACTAGCTCTGCTACTGTAAAAATCACTTATGCTGATGATTTCTCAGGAGGTGTCCTAGGGGGACATTTATCCCTAGGAAGTTAGTGGTGTCGGTACCAGTGCTCCATAGTGAGTTAAGGCTGTACCGAGAGCTCAGAAACTTCCATCCCACCATGTTATCAGGAGTTCTCTTTAGGGATTTTTTTTTTTAATCCAATAAAGTGGCGATTTACATTTTTCATACTTTTCCCCCTGAAGTTTCTAATTCTTTTAAGTGTTATGTTGTGTTTGTGTGACTGAGGAGAGGAATATACAAAAAGGTTATTTTAAAACTATTCTGCCTCATTATTTTTGTGTGTGTGTGCTCATTTTTTCCTTGTGGGCTATTATATTAATTTTCTGGACTTCATTTATGTAAGGAAATACTCTCATTTATTTCTCTACCTTTTCTAAAATCTTGATAAAGTTTCTTCCCACGTACCTTAAATGTGTTATTTTCTTAGGAGAAAGGAAACTGGCCTAAACTGTCACATAAACTTTTCATAAATGTTTGCTTGAAGTGGAGAATGCTTTGCAAAATCTGATAATTTTGCTGAATGTGGCATATGCTTTGTATCTTTTCTTTGAAGAATTCATTTGTCAGTTGTATGTTAAAGAATGAGCTTGCCAGGCGCCGTTCTAGGCACTGGTAAGATGAAATGAGACAGATATGGTTGAAGCCTGAAGGAGCTTATAGGAGATAGATTTGTGAATCCACTATTCTAGTCCTGTGGGATAGAGGCTATGAAAGAGGCAAGCTCAATAAGACACATCAGATGGGAGCAAGAAGGATTCTGGACTGATTCCAGAAGTAGGGTGACTTTGATTTGAGTTTTGTAAAGGGAAGTAAGAATTATGTTGAAAACAGGAAGTGAAAGGCATTTGAGTGTAGGAGAGTCTGGAACAATGTATCTGTTTAAGGAATTATAAATCCATTGATGTGAGCCTATGGAGTAGAAGTCTGTGGGAAAATGATGGTAGAAGTTAGAGCAGGTAGGTGCCCGGTCATGAAGAGCTTTGTGTGTAAGTGAGGAATTTTGAACTTTAATGTGAAAATTATAGGGATTTAAAAAAGGATTTTTTAAGCAGAGGAGAGAAATGATATTTACATTTCAGGAACAACTTTCTGGCAGCAATTAGGAGAAGCAGTGGAAGCAGGCCAGACTGATGGAAGGTCATCTAATTATGATGTTACCACAATATTCAGGGAAAAAGAGATGAGGCCTTTAATTTAAGGCAGTGACTATGGGAGCAGAGAAGGGATGGATTAAAGAGACATTAATAAGATGTCTGTAGTATATTTTCTGTGTCCCTGGATGAACCCAAGTAGGTTGGTGATACTAGTGCACAAGATAGGAAGTGCAGAAAAGAACCCATGTGTTTTGGGGGAAAGATGATGTTTTGTTTTGGACAAGTTCAGGTAAAAGTGATAATGACATGCCCACAGTGGAGACATCTAGTCTAAATTAAATATCTCTATCTGAAGCTGGTAGAGGGTTCTGAGCTAAAGATATGGATTTGGAAGTCATCAATCTATTTGTAGATACTAAAGCTTAGGTGTCAATGAGGAAACAAGACTTTTGGGAGATCTTGGTATTTATGAGACCTGTGGAGATGATCTCTTGCAAGATATAGATAACAAATGGCCCATAGCACATTTTCTTATACATCCACATTATTTTTTTACTATTATCTTATAAATGGCAACCTCTCAATAGTTTTCAGGTAAAAATGGCAGGGGAGGAGGAGGGAGAGTGGAAGGAAGAAAGGTTGGGTTAAGAATGGTATCCTTAGAATACTTTGCGAAGCTATGGCACCAAAGAGAACACAGAATAACATTCTAGATCCTTCTGTAAGCTTTAGGATCAAATTTGATATACTTTAGGAATGTCCAAAGGTATTTATATTATCTCCATTATTTTGAAGATAATTTTTTCTAGAATTTCTATCAAAGTCTATTTCAGGGTAGTCTTTTGGCCTCTGCTGGGGCAGACTTCTTGTTTTTGGGGCTACACCTGAATAGGTCCGGGTGCTCAGAGGCCTTTGGGAATCACTTTGAATTTTCAGAATTATTTGCCTCTATTAATTCTGTTGGGCATATATATGTATGCACATCAGGAACTGAGCCTGACCCTAAGGAAGCAAAAGGGGAGGGTGGTAGTAGTGCCATAATATTTGCATTGATCCTACCAGGCCTCTGGTGATTCATCTGGGGCTGTACACACTCGTTAAGGAAGAGTACACAGAAGAATCCAAGACGTGTGAGAATGTTAAGAACTTTATACTTCCACCCTCAGTATATACCACTTGACCCTCCCTTGGACAAGAGAAGCCATCTTGTTTTGAATTTCTGACTTTAGCTCAAATAGCCCATTTGAGCTGGGCTCAAAGTCCACGGCCTCTCCCTAGCCCCTTTTAATTTGCATGGATACACTCAGATCTCAGCCAACTCTCTTACTTTGCTTGTATGTCCCTCTTATTACTTTTCCTTATGTCCTTAAAGATATGCAGTCTGTCTGTATTTAATACTTTCTTATGAGTGGGAAATTCTTATTATGTTTATAAATTGGGCCATATTGGGCATGATCTAGAGTCCTTCCAAATACTGTGTAGATCTAGCTGTTGCCTGTACTCATCAGGTTTATTTATTTATTTTTAGTTGTTACTAACATTTATAAATAAACTTGTAAAACTTTCTAGCACTTTCTCTTAGCAAAATTATGAGAAGGAATGATTAGCCTTGCACTGCTAAGATGGGTTGTGTTAATAAGAAATAGAAAAAAAGCGAGCTAATTAAAGCAATGGTCTTATCTTTAGATAAGACCATTGAGAGAAGACATGCTGGAGGTGGAAATGGTTCAGTGAAGACAAAAGCTCAGGTTAGTAATTAGAAAGGGGCATTTACTTTTGCTTCTGAATTTAATCCCATCTGACAGTCTCTTGTTTAAAACTGTCCAGTAAGCTGTCACCACCAACTTCATATTTTTCTCACTGGGTTAGTCTTGCCTTCCTTTTTATGATCAGCAGATGGAATGCTCAATTAACAGAAGAGCTAATATTATGGAAAAAAAAATGTCCAAAGGCTAGAGGACTGCCCTGAGTCCTCATAAAAAAGTAGTGGTGAATGCGTAGGCAGAGACACATCTCAAGTTCTTTGGCACCGCATTGACTGATAGACACTCATTAAAATAGGAATAATAGTAGGGGTATGCACACCTCTTCCCATTGTACTTTGGGGCAACAAAGAGATCTAGCTGCAGCAGACATCACACTCCAGGAGAGGGAGCCTGGTTGTGAGTTTGTAAACAGCTGGTTTAAAAAAAAAATGAGTCCTTGCCCTTTTGTAATCAGGGGGGCACAATAAAGGATCACATGGTAGATATTTGACCTCTGGCCCTGTTTTCCCACCTCAATACCAGGTTGGGAGAGTGCCAACCTTTCCTAGGGCTAATCAAGGGCTGGGACCCCAGTCTTGTGGTGGCAGCTCTGCAGTTTGGGGACTCGTGTCCCTGATCCACCAAGTCAGCATTCTATGGGGACTGCCTTTAGCAACTGGCTCCGGCGCTTTCCTCCATGCTCTGCAGCTTCCTCCCAGCGCAGCCAGCCCGTGGCATTCAGTTTGGACAAATCAACCCTTCCATTTTATGTCCCTTCTGCAGTCTCCATAAGTAGCCAAGCTACTGTACAGCAGGGATTGAGAGGAAGAATTCCTTGGAACACCATAGTCCATCCTTGTGGTACTGAGGGTTGCCATGGGGCTGCTTACAACACAAGAGGAATTTGATTTTCATTTGGGTTTAAAAAAATCCTTCTTAAATAGCATTTTTCACTTCCTGGAACTAGCTCTTCAAGAGCCCTAGGTTGTATCAAAACCATTTGCTAAGCAATTTAAAGTTTATATAACTAACAGTTAATGGGTGCTTCCTAAGGAACATAATGGGGCACTGTCATTATGTTTATGTTACAGATAATAAAATGGAGACCGAAATTAACCAGCTTACTCAAGGTAACATAGCTAGTATGCATGTCAAGTTGAGATTCAAGACCAAGTAGATATTCCTGGATCCGAAGCTTACTAAACCCATGGCTTGTGAAAATACAAAGGCCCATACCTAGATTTATGCTAATTTTCAGGAGTCTGACATTGCCATGGCTTTTTTTTAAACCTCCTCTTAATTCCTAAAGCACTTTATCTCATGTTGACAATTGAAATTTTCATCTCTTTGAATTAACCCCAACTCAGCCCCACAAAACATTGATTAGTTAATGGGATTTACTAAGGATTCCATGGAGTTATCAGAGAGGGGGTTTTTGTTACTTTGACACAAATGACTTTATAGGTGTTATCATTTAAAAAACATATACCCTCTTCTTTGCCATCGTAAAGAACTTCTGTTCATCCAGCCTTTCTTGCTCTACTGGCCTCTCCTTTCTTCTCTTCCTTTCTGCAACTTCCTTTTAAGAGTAAGCAAGCAAACAAGAAAAACAACTAATCAAAGAACATTTCTGTCTTAAAAAAAAATTGTTTTTAAACAAAACAACTGTCTCTTCCTCTGAAGCTTTGGTGTCAGCAAAAGCCAAGGCCCTCAATATATTACCTCTAACCCCAGTAATTATGGATGTACTCCCTTCTCCCTGAAGACATCCACACTGTAAGATAAATGCAGACTTTCTAATTTCATCACCAGTAGATGGAACCTTCCCTGCACTGCAGAGTTTGCGCTCTCACAGCCTACACCATGCCTCTCTGCTTGACTATCTACATTGCTGTGCCCCATCTCAAAGCCTTCCAGAAGAAAAAGTTCAGGAAGGAAAAGAGAAAAATGGACGAAAGGGGAAGGAATGGAAGAGGGAATGGATGCAGAAAGGGTCTTTTTTAAAACTTATTTTGGAACACTGCCTGTGGACTTCTGAAATACAAGTTAAAGATTTCTTCCTAAAAATGCCTATCCTCATTCACTACCTGTAAGCTCTTTATCTCCATATGTTTTTCTTTTGCTTTAACTCAGATAA
This sequence comes from Smutsia gigantea, assembly GCA_032199065.1. Classification (NCBI taxonomy): domain Eukaryota; kingdom Metazoa; phylum Chordata; class Mammalia; order Pholidota; family Manidae; genus Smutsia; species Smutsia gigantea. The sequence continues at coordinate 126,299 of JAVSCE010007196.1, forward strand.
TGGCCTTGTAAAATCAAAAAGCAAAGATATGTGCAGAGGGAGGAGATTTTGGGGTAGGGGAGCAGCATTAAATGCTTCACTTTAATATTTTCCTTATTTGTTTATATGCTACAACTTATAGAAGTAGAAAAGAACAGTTTTCTTCAATCTTTGTTGAGCAAAGAGGAGAAAGACATAGTTGAAACATCCAGCACTCACATGTTCCCAGTTTTTTTTCTTAAAAAGTGATTTTTTTTAAGTACTAGGAAAAAAATCTCAGATTATTAATCTATAAAACAAGGACATTGTTTTATAGGATTGTGGGGTAATTTTCTTATTCATTACTAATTGTGGTCAATGATCCCACACTGTCACTATCTACAGATATATTGGGTAGTAATTGTGAAATTAGCCATTTTCACTCTTTTCAGTCAGTTTATTTTAGTTCATAAATGAATTAATTTTGGTTTGATTGTGTCTGTTCCACTTAGAGTGAATTATTGGTGGATATGCTAAAAATCTTTTTGAGCACCCTGTATCACTCTGTTATTCAGCATAATTAGGTAATGAGGAATTTGAAGCTCATCAAATATTTTAAGTAATTATTACCATTATAATACATAGTTTTATATTAAGTCAGATTACTGATTTTCCAAGAAATTCAGTAAATGCTTTTAAAGTTAATCACAACGAATTTAACTTCCATAATAACAAATTGAGTGCTCATTATGCTATCTCCTGTAGATTCTTAAATGAATCAGATACAACCTTTGCTTACAGACACTCACAGCCGGAGAGAAGAACACAGTGTATCTCATCTGTGTGTACTACTGGTGCACAAAGATGTTCTAAGAGCCCTGAGGGCTCAGGGGTTCTTTGGCTTGAATGATTTTGAGGGGTGATGACTTTAAACTGGGAAGAAGAGTAAGGTTAGGTTGACAGAGAGAACAAAACGGGCATAGCAGGTAGAATGGTGCAGTATGCAGGCAGGACAGTGGAGGTATGCTAGAAATCACTGGAACTCTAGTGTGGCTGGAGTGTAGTTACGCTTGAGCTGGTGGTGGGAGGTAAGGCAGGGAAGGTAAACCAAAGCCCAGTTGCAAGGTGAGGCTCTGAATTCAATGCTAAATGGTGGGCACTTTATTGTGAAGACGAGTATTTCGCTAAATGCTGGTGTTTGTTAAACGTTGAAGGTTTTCCTTAAAATAGCATGAACTAACAAGTTTGGCAAATGCTGCTTATATTTTTCCTCTCAGGCATTCACAATTCATAGTGGCACATTAATGGCTTAGAAAAATCCTGCACTAAAGACCTATTTTGTCTTGTTTAACATGTTTCCCAAACTTACTTAACCACAGAAACTGCTTTCAGAATCTTTATTAATACATGCAGAGATACCTTTATTTCATGGAATACAGTTTGGGGAAACTTCAGCCATTGTTATACACAGTGGATTAGAGAAAAAAAATGTGTAGGTAGGACAATAGCATGAACAGATCTATATTTTTGGAAGGAATAAATTATAACATTCCTTTGAGATTATTCATGTATTTCAAGATTTATAGCACCTTGCAGCTGTTATTTTTACAATAATTATCAATGTTTTGGATATGTTCAGAAGTATAAATTAATAAGTCTTTCTGGTTAATAGTATGAAGGATAATGGAATCCAGTATCCCAATATTTGGGATTTCTCTGGAAATCCCACACTCTGTGTGTGACAAAGTTAAATTCCTGGCTATCACGCCAAACTGGTATTTAAAAAAAAGCCGATCGTCAGATACTCTGACACACATTAACCATAGACAAGGGAACTACAAAATTTGCTAAACAAATACAAATAGATCCCATGTTCTTAAGAGAGAAAACAACGCAGAGAAAGGAGGGCATTTTGGCACTTTTTAGACAGATGTTCCATCTTCTGTTCAGGAAAATGTCTTTTTTCGGTAAATTGTACTGAGGTGTCTATTTTGCTTAAGTCTTACTTTGGTGGTATATGTGGTTTAATTCTGATCAAGGTGAAGATATTTCTTAAAATCTTATTAGAAGCCTATACAGATCTTCTTTTTAAAAATAACCTTTTATAAAAAGGCAAATCAATGTAGTGTGATGTCCTGCATTCTAATAATTATTATTTTAAATAATTAAATTAGGACACTCCTGCTGAGTAGCCCTTTATAGTAAATCTTATTAAGAAGACAGGCATTAGTCAGGGAGGACTGTGTACAATTCTGTGTTTGGCAAGGGAAAACAGGTGGGAAAAATGATTTGAATTTTAGAAGGATCACTCTGATAGCAGTGTGGAAGCTTGATGATGGGGGAGAGCGAGTAAGACTGGAAGAAGGGGTGATAATAGACTATAGTGATGTTATGAAGAAGAGATTTTAGGGAACTACATCATGAAAATAAAAGTGAAGAAAGTGGAGTGGGGTGACAGATGAAATAGGTACAAGTAATTTCACTGAGTTAAGTTGACAGAATGAATATGAGTGTTAGTGGGAAAAAGTAGAAGGCAAAGAGCTTATTTTCTAGTGTTATTTCTGGTGTTATTTTTAGACTTTACTGATTGCATATTTGCAATTTGTGGATTGTGGTGTAATTATTCTAAGTGAGAACTGCAGGAGGGTTACTGAATTTTAGGGGGAGGATTTTCAATCAAGATATGCATAATTTGAGTTTGAGGTGCTATGAAAAATTGAGGCACATCAGTGATTTTCAAGATATGGTCTGTTGATGTCTAGAGTCTCTAACACATTTTTAATAGGTCAATAGTCAAAATCATTTTCATAATAATATGAAGACATTAAATACTAAGACATTATTGCCTTTTAAACTGTGTTGACATTTGTATTGGTAGTGGAAAAGTAATTGCGGGTAAAATTACTGGTGCCTTAGCATAAATAAGGCAGTGGTTCCAAACTGTAGGACAGTTGCCATTTTAGTCTTTACTGCCATGCACTTGCATTTTTAAAAATGTCCCATTTCACTTAAGAATGTCCTTGATGAAGCACTGAAAATTATTATTTTATTAATTTTGACCCTTTAGTACATGTCTTTTCTTCAGAGTAATGCATATTTTATTTATTTTGTTATAAAGTTGCACCTGAATAACAATTAAGAAATAGTTCTATTGTGATAGAGTTTATGGTTATGGAAAAAATATAATGGCAGTACAATGGTGGGGAGTTTAGTTCAAATTACTCAATAGGAAAACAGCATATATAAGTCTGTGCATTTCTAACTCTAGAAATTTTGTGTACACTTAATTTCTAAAATATTTCTTTTCCTCTGAATGTTCTTTTTAGAAATATGCAAGGTATCTTTTATAGTCCAGTTGATGAAATGGGAAATATGCATAGTGAATTACAAAGTTAGTTTAGAGGGGAATACTTCTGAGTTATGAGCTGAACTAGCCCACTTTTTATTTCATGGACCATCATTTTTACTAGAAAGTAAAACTGACCAAAAAACTATGATTATTCAGAATTGAGTCTTTGGCAGTTATGTTCTTGAAAATGAATAAACTGAGCTGTGCCTTTGAGAAAAATGACTGATATTATTTGTTGCTAATGATAAAGTTTGAACTTTCAAGCAAAACTGGGAATTTTGGAAAACTTGTACTTATCACCATAAATTTGATGGCTTCCCAAAGTTTAAAGGCTTTTAAAATAAAATTGGTGGTAACTTAAAAAATGTAGTTTAAAAAACATTGTGTGATAAAATGTGCTAATACTTGGAAGTGAACCAATATTTTTTAAATACCTATCTATAATGCTACAAAATCATGAAGATAGACCAATAGTTTTCAGTTCATTGATTATTTTATTAGCTCTGTCAAGTCTACTGATGAGAATTTCTATGGAATTCTTTAGCTCTGTTATTGTGTTTTTTATAAATTCAAATATTGCCATTTGATTCTCACAGTTTTCATCTCTATGTTTAAGTTCATGTATTCATGCTTTTTACTTGATCCTTTAGCATATTTACCATAGTTATTTTAAAGTCTCTTGTCTGATAGTTCCAATACCTGGGTTAGGAGATTCTGGTTGTGTTGTTTAAAACTTTTGAAAATGAATTATTTTTCTTTAATCTTTTGAAAATGAATTGTTTTCTCTTTTTGTGTATCTTGTGATATTTTTGCTTTAATGCTGGACATTAGATTTAGAACAGTAGAGACCGAGACAAATAGTATTTTTGATAGAAAATAAGCATGCAGTTTTGTTTTTCCACAGGACCCTTCATGTGGGGGCTGGAGACAATTTAGTAAGGAGTTGATCTGGGTTTATTGTTTGGCATTGCTATTGTTATCTCACATGCAGCACCATCTTCACGTGACCGGTATGCAGTTGCTTTTGTATATCCAGGGTAATGTGAGGGCTGGGGTGCTGGCAGATTTTTCTGTTTTTACCCCACCTTCAGTTTGCAGATGTCGTTGCATGCTTGCACCTAGAAGGGATCTCTCCATGTTTTGCTGGTCACTCAGTTGTAGGCTGGTGGTGGTGAGGTCTGTGCTGTCCTGGCCCAGCCTCAGTCTTATGAAAGGATTGTACACCTGGATCTCAGAGGTGAGGCTTTCTTAGCACTGCTGTCTGTCTTCTCTGTGGCAGCTAAACTCAGTTGTATATCTGTGGCTTGTTGCGGGGTAAATGGAAGTTTTCACTCAGTTTCCAGAATCTTTCTCCTGGTCTTAGTCAATTTACACACCAATGAATGTTTACTGCAATCCTCGGCAGGGGGTGGAGAGAAAAAGGTGATTCTCTCCTCCCTTTCATTCCTGGTATCTAATTTGTCTGGTGCTGTCAGTCACCACAGACTAGCCCAGGGTGTTCCTGCTGGAAGAGGCAGGCAGGGGGAGGTGTGCGCACTGCAGCTGGAGGAGATGGTTGGGAGCAAGCTGTCACCCCCCTTGTCTTACTAAATTCACAGGGAACTTGTCCCAGGAGGGAAACTCCCTTACTGCCAGAGCTACCCTCATCTTGGGTAGGAGTGTCTCCCCTAAACCTAGCAATGGTAGTCTTCTGTATTTTGTGTATGCATGGGTTCTTGGAACCAGGAACCCTGGGGAGAGAGCTTTTCCTTTTACCTATCTCCCAGTGCAATGGGTAATTGCCTATGTTCTGGGAGCTGCAATAATTGCTGCTCCATCCCTAGCAGCTTAAGGAAAAAAGGTTCCTGGGAAGCAAGCAGAAATTCATGTCTTTTCCCACAATAGCAGCTAACCACCTTCTACATTCCTGCACTATTGAGGCTGGTTTTTCGTGGTCCTGCCTTGCTCCGTTCTTTCATGTGAGCAGTCAGAGGAAGTCCAAGAAAGAGAGTTCACAAGTGAGTGCAACCTGCCTTTACTTTGGAGGCCTACAGTTATTCTAGACTGACTGGCTAACTCACACCTTTAACAATTAACTAAAAATTTATTTGATTTCTTCTTATCCATTTGTTTAGCGGCTACCTCTTCGCAGGCTCAGCCACAGGCAAGACATTTTGTATATTCCATCTTAGAGGAACTAGTCTCAACTTAGAATTCAGTTTACTCAATTGCCTTGTGAATCTAGCTATTTAATTGGATCAAAAAAGTTCTGATTTTCTACTTCATCTGACATAGCACCTCATTGTCAAGATGGGGGTGATGTTTTCTCTAGCTTTTTATACTCTCAGACCAATAGATTTTAATATATATTAAAACTGAAAAGTTGAGTGCTGTCCTGCGTCTAACGGACCGAGGCTGTGCCGCTCAGCACCACTGCCGCTGACCTTAGTGGCGCCCCTGCCGCAGCCCGCGCTGGCTGTGCCACTTGGGGGGCGTGGGCAGTTGCGCCTGTGTCCGCTGGCTTCGGGCTCTGCCTTCTCAGGCCCTGGCCATTCCCAGAAAGAAGAAATGAATGAATCCCAGATGGCGGTGTGAGCAGGGCGGCAGAAATCTCCTCCCAACACTATATTTATCTACGAAAACACAGAAAATACATCTATTCCTAAAAGAGAGATGAGAATACACAGGAAAGCGCACAGCGTGCAGCTACACCCGAGAGGACTCGGCACCCCAAAAGGCGGGTAAGATACGGAGCCGCGACCCGGCGGGACCCGAGCCCTCCCCCACCCCAGCGCACCGGCGGGAGGAGAGGATTCAGAGCCAGGAGGGAGTGGAAGCACACCCCGCGAAGTAGCCAGCCCCGGTGATCCGCGCGGGGAGCGCTGACCCACATCGCACAGTGCAGTGGAGATTGGAGAGACAGAGGGGCAGGATCTGAGCGGGGAACGCGCCAGGGGGCTTGCAGCCGGCTCCGGGAAGGAAAAAAAAGTGCGCGCTTTCCTCAGCGGTCTTAAAGAGACAGGAGCCCAGCGGAGGAGCCGGATCGCCCCAGCACACCCAGCCCAGCAGGCTGGGAGTC